>CM076573.1:411782337-412382337 GCA_034641835.2 Pinus albicaulis
ATGGGTTGAGACGAAACCCATCTCTCAAATTTCATTCAAGATTTAGGGTCTCATTTTCTACCTTGTTTAGGTAATGTTGGAATATGTAATTCCTACTTGTCTTCAATTGTGGTTCTCTCTATGTATAGAGTCTATTCCTATTCTATAGGTTAGTCCCTAGTTTGATGTGAGGTTGAGATATTCTCTCAACCAAATTATTGTGCGTCTAAGATAGCTTCTCTATCTTGAGACTGTACCTCATGTATATATGTAAATCTATTTGTTTGATTAATACAATATAACTTGTAAGCTCAATTTTTAAGTTGGTATCAGAGCTCGTCTGGGCCTAGGCCTGGACCTCGGCTTCTCCTGGGTTGAAGGAAATAGGAAAACAAGAGAGTATATTATGTTTTTTGTTTTTTAGTGTTTTTTGGTCTGTCCATCTATATGCGCACCTCCGTTATGAAGTTTCTCTGTTGCAGACTGAATCATATTAATCTACAGGGCTTCGCTTGGGCGAAGGTGTATTGGGCGAAGGGTCCTGACAGAAGTCATTGATCCATGTGGTTGATTGCCGGTTTTGGTCGCTGTGGTCGAGCCATTGGTCACTTCTTTGATTGACAGAGAAAATGTGTTGTGATCGTATGTGCTGGAAGAAACTGTTGCATGAATAGAGGATTTGCGTTGATCTACTGGATCGATTGCTGCGTGGATTGGTCACTGGAAGAGAGTCAATTGTTGTGTATTCATGGATTACTGAACCGCATTCAAAACGATTGCAAAGCCGCTGTCTGGTGGATTACCGGCTAATGCAGCATCATCGAAAGCTGAAAAAAATAATAATTTGGTGACTGCTTGTTTGTTCATCTTTTAGTTTGTGTGTCCAATCTAAACGCTGTAGAAACTCTTTGTTTTCCGTGTGAGCAGGGGCACACCATTTTTTTCAATTGTTCCAAGCTATAATTCATGAGCGAAGTCGAGTGAAGCCGATTTAGAAGAGGAATTGTAATGCATAGTCGACAACTTTACTTTAAGGTCCCCGTCGGCCTGCATGGAGTCAGGTAGCCGGGATTGATCGCGAGACCTGACGTGATGCTGTGTGTTGGAGTATTCTGCGGCCTCGAGTTTCAGCCAAATGGTGCAGACAGAACGGCTTCTATTGAAATCTTGATGAATCATCTTCAGTAAACCTCTCAAGAAACCACTCTTAACCTTGGGCTAGCTGGAGATGGATTCGATGCTACTCTTGAGATGAGTCGGAGAAATCTCATATGGATTGTGGCTCGCATGCAAATTCAAGTTGAACGATATCCCTCATGGGGTGATGTTGTGGAGATAGATACATGGGTTGGCGCATCAGGTAAAAATTTCATGCGGCGTGATTGGCTTGTTCGAGATTCAAAGACGAATTCCATCCTTACACGAGCTACTATTACCTGGGTAATGATGAATAGAAAGACAAGAAAACTGTCCAAAATTCCTGATGCTATCAAAGGAGAGATATAGCCTTATTTCATCGAAAGAAATATATTAATGGTAGAAGACACCAGAAAGTTACATACGCTGGAGGATGACACTGCTCCGTATATCTGTTTGGATTTAACACCACGGTGGAGTGATTTGGCGTGAAACAGGAATTGGGCAGAGAAACAAAATATTGGCGATGTATAAAATCGAGTATCTGCTGGTGTGCAAAGGATGACTGCAGGTTGTGCTGTGACATCGATGCCTGCATTGTGGTGAATCGCTGAAGCATGGTGATCAACAGATCCCCTACTTGAACAAGTGCAGATTTCCTATGTGAACGTATTGGGGTCTGCTAGATTTACTATTTACGAAATAGAGAATGGATGGGGAAGCATTTGGAATTATGGTGGCACATCGAATGCGCAAGGTGAATTGATGTTGTTTCTGTACAATTGGTTTATGCAAATTGATCCGGTTATTCACGGATTTCTTCATTCCAATCCCAATTTGGACATTGGGTATGGTCGGTCTGATCTAGTTTCACCAGCCTAGATCCATCTAATTCTGGATCTATCATGCGCCGAGAGGGATCAAATCTCTCGAGGTGCAAACCTATTTTTTGAGTGTAAAACTTGAGGAAAGGTTTGCACCTCGAGAGATTTGATCCCTCTCGGTGCATGATAGATCCAGAGTTAGATGGATCTAGGCTGGTTCCAGTCGGAGGCATCAACGTCACATTTTTCAAATTATTAAATTTTTTGTATATTTTTGAGATGTAAGATGGATCTAGGTTGGTTTCAGTCGTGTGCTGCCAAGGAAAATATATCAAAGATATGATTAATTTTATCAGTAATATGTAAATATATCAAATATTAATATAATCATTTTAAATATGCTAAATATTTCTAAGATTAACTTGGTCATTTTAATTTTAAATTTTCTTAGTTACCTCAGTTCGTTGAGATGATAATTATTGTTAATAACTATAATGATGAAAAATGATGATTTTTTTTTTTAAATGCAAAGTGACAATAATAGTGTTGAAAGATAGAAAATGTGAATAATAAGAACGTACTCATGTTACAATCAATCTCAAACTATTTTCTTCTACTATTCTTATTTCCTCCCTTGTTAGTTTTGTTATATTTTCATATCGATTATATGAAAAAAGAAAATTTAAATCATAAACCATTTAAATCTTTAGCTTGATCTATTGTAGTAAACATGATACCTTGTCTCTCTTGCTCTCCAATATTAATAGCTTAAATTACCATAACACAAAAAACAATCTACATTGTTAATAAATTTTTGTGCTTACACTAAAATCAATGCATATTGTTAATCCAATCACTTTAATATTAATGTACCGTCATATATCCAATTACATCAAATCATAAATCAACATATACATTGAAATCAATGCATTTAATGCAAGAAATAAAATAAGATTAGAAAATAACTTCTACATTGAAATCAATGCACCTAATGCAATCAATCAAATAAGATTAGAAACCAACATCTACACTGAAATCAATGCATTTACTCAAAGCAATCAAATAGGATTAGAAATCGCCATCTACACTGAAATCAATGCATTTAGCGCAAACAATCAAATAGTATTAGGAATAATCTACATTGAAATCAATGCATCTAGTGCTAGCAATCAAATATAATTATAAATCGGCGTCTAAATTGAAATCAACACATCCAGTGCAAGCAATCAAATAGTATTAGGAATCATCACCTACACTGAAATCAATGCATCTAGTGCAAGTAATCATATATCATTAGAAATAAATATCTACACTAAAATCGATGCATCTAGTGCAAATAATAAAATAGGATTATAAATCACCATCTCCACTTAAATCAATCCATCTAGTGCAAGAAATATTCTTCCCTCTCTCCACCCTCCATCCATATCTATATCCCCATCCATCTCCTTTTTTTGTCTCTATCTCACCCCCCTAAACACACACGCTCTCGCACTCCATATATATCATTCTCTTTGTCAATCACCCTCTCTCCCCATCTCTCTCTTCTTCCCTCTCTTCCCCTTCTCTCCCTCTCCCTTGCTAATATCTCTCTTTCCTCCTTTTGTCCTCTCTCTCTCTCTCTCTCTCTCTCTCTCTCTCTCTCTCTCTCCATCTTCCTTATCACTTTCTCTCTCTCTAGGAACCAACATCTACACTGAAATCAATGCATTTACTCAAAGAAATCAAATAGGATTAGAAAACGCCATCTACACTGAAATCAATGCATTTAGTGCAAACAATCAAATAGGATTAGAAATCATCTACATTGAAATTAAGTCATCTAGTGCAAGTAATCAAATATAATTATAAATCGACATCTAAATTGAAATCAACACATTCAATGCAAGCAATAAAATTGTATTAGAAATCACCACCTACACTGAAATCAATGCTTCTAGTGCAAGTAATCAAATATCATTAGAAATAAATATCTACACTAAAATCGATGCATCTAGTGCAAACAATCAAATAGGATTAGAAATCACCATCTCCGCTTATATCAATCCATATAGTGCAAGAAATATTCCTCCCTCTCTCCACCCTCCATCCATATCTATATCCCCCTCCATCTATTCTCTTTTTTCTCTCTATCTCACCCCCATAAACACATGCGCTCTTGTACTCCATATATATCAATCTCTTTTTCAATCACCCCCGCTCTCCATCTCTCTCTTCTTCCCTCTCTTCACCTTCCATCTATATCTCTATCTTCCCCTTCTCTCCCTCTCCCCCATTAATATCTCTCTTTCCTCCTTTTTTCCTCTCTCCCCCTCTCTCCATCTTCCCTTATCCTCTCTCTCTCTCTCTAGAAACCAACATCTACACTGAAATCAATGCATTTACTCAAAGCAATCAAATAGGATTAGAAATCGCCATCTACACTGAAATCAATGCATTTAGTGCAAATAATCAAATAGTATTAGGAATAATCTACATTGAAATCAATGCATCTAGTGCAAGCAATCAAATATAATTATAAATCGACGTCTAAATTGAAATCAACACATCTAGTGCAAGCAATCAAATAGTATTAGGAATCATCACCTACACTGAAATCAAAGCATCTAGTGCAAGTAATCATATATCATTAGAAATAAATATCTACACTAAAATCGATGCATCTAGTGCAAATAATCAAATAGGATTATAAATCACCATCTCCACTTATATCAATCCATCTAGTGTGAGAAATATTCTTCCCTCTCTCCACCCTCCATCCATATTTGTATCCCCTCCATCTCTTCTTTTAAATCTCTCTATCTCACCCTTAAACATACACCTCTTGCAATCCTTATTAATCAATCTCTTTTATCAATCCCTCCTCTCCCCCATCTCTCTCTTCTTCCCTCTCTTCACCTTCATCTATATCTCTATCTTCCCCCTCTCTCCCTCTCCCTTCTAATATCTCTCTTTCTCATTTTTTCTCTCTCCCTCTTTCTCTTTGTATACTCACTCAAACTCTCTCTCTCCACCTTTCTCTCTCTATTTATTTCTTCTTACCTCTCTCCCCCTCCCCACTCAAGTCCATCTCTCTTTCCCTCCCTCTCTCACTCTCACATCCTCTCTCTTCCTTCCTCTCTTTCCCTTTCCCTCCCATCTCTCTCTCCCTCCCTCTCTCTCTTCACCCACCAACTATGTTACTATACCCCTCCCTCTCTCCTTATATCTCCTTCTCTCCCCCCTTATCAACATCTCTCCTTATTTGTCTCTTTATCTCAACCCCAAACATACACACTTTCTCTCTGTCTCTTCCTTGTCACTCCTCTCTCTCCACTTCTCACTCTCTATATTTCTTATTTCTTACATCTCTCCCCCTCCAACTCCATCTCTCTTATCGATCCCTCTCTCCTCCTCTCTCTCAAGTCCTCTCTCTCTCCTAAATCCCTCTCTTTTCCTTGATCTCTCTCTCTCTCTCTCTCTCTCTCTCTCCAATACTCTCTCTTCCCCCATCACTCTCCTCCTCTCTCTCATCCTTCCTCTCTCTCCCATTCTCTACCACCTCTCTCTCTCTCTTTTCCCTCCAATCCTCTCTCTTCCCCCATCTCTCTCTCTCTCTCTCTCTCTCTCTCTCTCTCTCTAATCCTCTCTCTTCCCCATCCCTTTATTTATCTCTCTCTTGCCACCCCTCTCTCTCTCCAACTACATTACTATATCCCTCCCTCTCTCCTTCTCACTTCTTTTCTCCCCCCTTATTTCCATACATCTTACCTTGTCTCTTTATCTCACCCCTAAACATACACACTCTCTCTCCATCGCTCCCTTGAAACTCTCTCTCTCTATTTCCTCTTAGTTATGTAAACTAATGAACATAAATATTCGTAAATATAAAGCAGATTATGGAGTAAATATGGAAAGAGGTTTTATTTACTTACCATACCTCTAGTTTACTTATATTTTTATTTATTTACCATACCCCTTTTCTTTACTATGGTATTTGGCCCATAGGCTTGTTATATAATTATATTTTTATTTATAATCCTATTTGATATATTGTTATTTATTCACCTTACCTCTTTATGCCTCTTTTATATTTATTTATTTACCATACCTCTTTATACCTATTTTATATTTATTTATTTATTTATCATACTTGTTTATACTTCTTTTATATTTATTTATTTACCCATGGTATTTGGCCCATGTTATCAATATTAATTTGTCCCATGGTATCGTCTCATAGGCTTCATCTAAATAAAACCTCTTTTTAAAGGTTTTTTAAATATAAAATGTTTATGGAATAAATATAAAATTAATTTTTATTTATTTACCATAAATCTAGTTTATATATATTTTTATTTATTTACCATAGCTTTGGAGTCAGTATAAATTCATTTTACAAATATTTAATTAAAATAAATATTAAAAGATTTTGGATTTTGATTGTTTGTGTTCAATTAACTCTTTTCCTTTGATTTAGGAAATGGTATTGACTTTAGTAAAGAGTAAAGATGTTTAAAATTTTACTTAATTTGGAAATTCAATGTGGTAATTTTTTTTGTTAAAGGTAAATTTATGATCCATTCAAATTCATGTATATAATTTACTATCCATTCGAATTATATAAATAATACATAATTGTATTAGAAATTGATACTTTTTATTTTTTTTAAATTTAAAACTTAAGCCGACATTTTGTATGAGGACGTGACCCACCTAACATCAGGGTCATATTGGGCTGTAGATGCACCTCTCAGCGCAATAAACTGATTTTTCTAATATGGCGAGCGTGCCTTCGAGCTTGTCATTATTAGCACTAATAGATAGTGCTTGTTTTTCACCGATCTGCTACGAAGCGCAGCGTTGGGATCACGTATAGAGCTGTGTTTCCGGTAATTGGATATTGAGAATTTGCTTAAATTTGGTAAAGTGTTGTTTTCAGCGGAAGTAAGTTGGGCGCACCAAAGAGATCTGATCTCTTGATGTTGTTAGAGGGTTTTCCTGTCGAGGTGAGCAGAGTGGAGCAGTCGACTATGCAAAGCTACGATCTGTCACCAAGGAAATCCATCTATCATTAGGAGAGCCGAATCACATGAGCTAGCATTGGAAGCATTAGTACAGCCATTAACTTCAATGACCTGCTGAAGACTGAGACCATTTTCTCTCTGGTTTGTGGGTGATAGCGCGGGTGATAGATCAGATCTTTTGTGTTTTTACTGCAACGTTCGGATCTAGTTCTGCATGAGTGCATGGAGCCAGGACTGATGCGTTTTGTTTCTTGCATGCTCATGGTCATTGCCAATGTAATTGTGCAAGAACAAATTTCAGCAAACATTTCCATCTATTGTGATGCAAATGGTGCGTACTAAATCTGGTTGAGCCCAGCTTCCTGCAAGGACTTGTGCCATGGAGTTGGTGTTGGTGGTTGTGTGGCTGTAATCGACCCTCCGGTCACTTGTTTGCTGGAGAGCTCGAAGCCCGAAGACATTGGTGCCATTATATATATTGCACAGTTGTTGACAAAATTGGATGCTGGTGATAGACAACTTCAGCCTCATGCGAATGCCATATATGGTGCGTAGATTGGAATACTGAAAATGCATACCTCAAAAGTGAACGTGTGTATGCCATGGACGGTGAAATCCTGGAAATGCGTAGCTCGGATGATGTTGGCAGCTGAAGCCAAATACCATTGGTATTGAACACATGAAGAGATTGCGGTTCTTCGTTCTTGGAAACAAGGTGAGTGAGTCTCTAATGATTCCAGGACGAGTAGGTGGTAATGCAACCTATGCATGGGATACTAGAGTATGAGGATGATATCAATGATCTGTCCCCTTTGGAGTCGTTGAATAGTGGAAGTATTTTTCATTGGAGTCATTGAATAGTGGAATTACTTTGCATTCTTATTTTATTAAATGTTTAAAATTGTCATGATGATGTAAATCTGGTTGTTATTAAAGTGACATTGGTCTGACCAACTAGCATCACAATTCTGAGTGTGCGTTGGAACTGGTCATTCCAACAATACACAAATTTGCAGGAAAATTATTATCTACCAAATATATTGATGACATGAAACTAAATATGGGAGCATCAGAGATTGGAGGATGATCGAGTTTGTGTGTGCCAAATGTGATGGAAATAGATTATGGAGACAGATCTGCATGTTCAAGTGCGAAGAGATTAGCTCGACAATGGGTCTTCGTTGTTGCAGCCTGTCAGCGAGCATGAGGAGGCATGCTTGGAAGTAGTTACCCTGCCTTGATACTGCAAAAAGGAGAAGTGGCATTACACTGCATTTCCAGGGGAATTGGATACTGAAATGAGAACTTTTTTGTGTATAAAATTGATGAATTTTATGCATGTTGACAGTGAATTTGTGGACGACGCAGGATTGAACCATGGAGTTGTGGCTGTGATAATCCTTCGTGGCTATGGTGAGCCTTTGTGGCTGAGTTGAGCCTTCGTGGTTGTGTTGAGCCTTCGTGGCTGAGTTGAGCCTTCATGGCTGTGTTGAGCCTTTGTGGCTAAGTTGAGCCTTCGTGGCTGTGTTGAGCCTTCATGGCTGTGATAAGCCTTGGTGGCTAAGTTGAGCCTTGGTGGCTACATTGCATCTCCTGAAGGCTGAGCACCTGAGTGATGGAGGTGAATTACTGCTTGTCGAAATGTGAACTAGCAAGCATGTGAAAGGGTGTTTCTCATGCATGTTCATGAAGCAACATGGAGTGATCAGTTGTCAGTGATCTGATATGGATCAGATAGAAGACAACGTGCAATGTATGATCTTGGATCTTCTCACAACAACAGTGTGGGCAGTATTCTAGTGAACTGAAATTTGAGACAGTCTGTCCACAGCAGTGAATAGCGTGGTCATGTGTTGTATTATTGTCATGGTTATCGCTTGTGCTTATAGTGTCATTTGGTATTTTTTTTGTTTTGTATGGGTAAATGTGGAAAATTATTGGAAATTTGTATAAATATTGAGATTTGTGACCTCAAAATGATGTCATTCTGTCAGAATTCGTAACTCTAATTGATGATAGGTAAAACATGGAGACCAAGACTAGCTTGCCAAAGTAAAATGAAGATGCCAAAGACTCAAAATTACAAAGCCAAAGTAATGGTGTGTTCCAGCATATGAATAGTGCAGTATTTGTGGAGGTATATGGTATGGTGAGCGGCAAAGGAAGATGGACAATCAAGTTTGTGAGAATTTTTTTTGTGTGAGATTCTTGGAATAGACTCATGACCATGAGTATGAGTCACAGTTTGTAATTAGAAGCAAATCTACATGTAATTTATTTTTTGTACGTGTTGCAAGACCCAGAGAGGCATGCATACCCCTTTGTTATATCTTACCTCTATCAGAGAGTTTTAACACCATAGAAGAGTGTGTCATGCGGGATGGATACACTTGGGTGGGCCGTATTGGTTTTAGACTCCATAAGGTGAAATTTTATATCAAGGGGGAGTTAATCAAGAGGTTGGAGGAATCATGTATGTGAAGGACCTCCTAGTAGACTGGCGGTTGCATCGGTTGGAACCCATGCATTTCGGTAAATGATTTTTCCTTTATATGGACATCAACAATAGCATGAACATGATACAAAGTGTAATTACCAAATAAAACTAGTGTAATTACCAAAGAGGACCAGTTGCAGATTTTGCAGATAGATATTGAGACAAGTAGTCATTATGGGGGATCGTTGGAATATGTAATTCCTACTTGTCTTCAGTTGTGGTTCTCTCTATGTATAGAGTCGGTTCCTATTCTATAGGTTAGTTCCTAGTTTGGTGTGAGGTTGAGATATTCTCTCAACCAAATTATTGTGCATCTAAGATAGCTTCTCTATCTTGAGACTGTACCTCATGTATATATGTAACTCTATTTGTTTGATTAATAAAATATAGCTTGTAAGCTCAGTTTTTAAGTGGTAACCCATGAGATTTCAAGAATATAAGTTGGTTTCCACTCATATACGCCAACACTTCTGTGATTTGTAGGTATCTTGTATGTGAACTATTAGATTCGATAACGATGACCATCGATATCTGTTGGGTTAGGTTCATATTTAGTTCCTCAACGCTTGGTGATGGAACTTAATCAGTCAAGGTTAAGTCCACCAAAACCCAGGAATGTTTGAAAATTATATATATATAATCCTGCACAACAACAACTGTGTATGCTAAAGTTACTTCAGCATATGGACAAACAACGTGGTGATGTTTGTTGGAAGTACGTATCTAAATGATATATATAAATTTTTCCAACCAACCACCGTGTCTGCAACAATTTTTCAACATAGGGACGACCGCAGATATTTCTACAGCCAACATGGTAATGCTTTTAGGGAGCAGGCCTGGACATTTCACTATCACCAACACAGTGTTACTTGACACTTTTATCATTGTTTTGAAGGATGGGTTTGTGTGCGATTTTACTAGACCCTATGTTTATTTATTTATGTTTGAAAAATTAATATATTTTTATTTATTTATGTTTGAAAAATTAATATATTAAAAATTAGTAAGGGAAGAACAAGGTTACAAATTGCTAATTATGAAATTGAAGTCCTTTAACAATTGAACTCCTTCAACAAGACCTTGATGATGTTTCTCAAAAAATAATTTCATGATAAGTAAGGTTCTTGAATTAAGATTAAGAGATTATGAACTCTATCATTAATTTGTGAGTTTCACTACACAAAGAATCAATAATTTAGAGGAAATATTAACATCACTAAATCAATGGGTAGATGATATTTTCAAAATTCAAGATTAAAATGACAAATTAATAAATCATTTCAATAAAAATTATTGACAAAAGAAATATTTTTTTAAAACTAGAAATGAAGTGTAATAGTTAAATGAATAGAAATCCAAGTGTGATGCACTTTGTGATACTAGCGACCTGGTTCAAAACACTTATACTTGTCTTTACATTCTTTTGATTAGTAATGATGTACATACTTAGAATTATACTTGTATTTTGATTGGAAATGATGTACATAAGTCTATTTCTTGTTATAAGGCTCCGAGTAATGATCTTGATAAAGTTTAGGATGCTAAACTAAGCACACAAGAGGAATTGGTGCCAAAATTTAAAAAAAACGTGTTAGCATGTAAAGGGCCTAGTCAAGAGAGACCAAGGAATTGAAAATCCCATTAAAATATATTTAATACCAAAGAATGAAGGCTTAGGTTATGAAATTAAGACAAGAAATATTTCTAGGAAATATGTGAAAGGACAAACATTGACAAGAGATGAACCATCTACAAGTAGAAATACAACAAATAAAATACACAAGCAAAAAATAAAATTGTAGCAATTGTGGAAGAAAAAAATATGTACTAGATACATGTTGGAATATGCATTCATGGAATGTTTCTTGTATTACAAGTCATGATCATCATAAGTGTTGGACTAAAGATATATCAAATCTTTATATAAAAGTACAATGTGATTGGATAGATGTGAATGGATGAAAAAAAGTGTGTTTTATGTTGAAAAGATTTTACAAGGTCAAGTCTTCAAATGTACAATAATATCTCTCATGAAAAGTTCATGAGCCATTTTGTTCGCCAAAGGATTAGTTGTCATTAAGGAAATAATTGTGAGTTTATCAAGTCATTTCTTGAGTCAAATAAAGCATGTGTATTTTTGTATTGGTTCTTTGTACACAGTTAACCACTTTGTAATGAGAGATGGAGGTTTGTTGTCAAGAGAAACCACTTGATTTAATGAATGGTTTGTGGTAAATCCATCCACTTTGAGATAAGGTTGGGTTAAGAAAGCTCTAAATATGATGTAACGGTTAAAGTGTAATGCATAGAAAACCGATGGGATAGTAAGGGGTAAGCTAAAAAATCCTTGATATGAAGATGATGTAGTCCAAATGAATGAGTCAAGATCTAGAATTATCAGATAATGAAGCAACACATATTGATATAGAAACATAATTTCATGTAAAGATACATATGAAGATGAAGAACACTAAATATGATGTAAAGTGTGGAAGACTAAAATGAGAAAACAAAAGTCATCGAGATTGAATAATAATTATTCATTAAGTAGAAGTATAAGGAATAATTCATACTTATGATATCATGATGATATGACAAAATTATAAATAATGAAAGTAGACTTAGTCTAGAAGTCTACTTATGACAAAATATGAGAATCATAAATAGAGAAGTTAAGGATGGAGATCACATGAAATCAACTCAGAGACATGTGGAGATATTCATGGAGATATTGATAAGATAGTTATGGAGATAGTTGAACTAATTAGCCATATTATAATTTTTTTATGGGCACCTCAATTCTATATAGGAAGCCCCATGTAATGTAATGTATTGGACTGTGTGAGGGTGTGTATATTATTATTTGAAATTAATACAATGTAATTTTTGATGGTTTATATTTCCAATTTTGGGTGTATATTTATTTCTAACTACTTATAATACCAATAGTTTGAACATTTTATGCAATGAGAATTTTCCAACAATAAGAAAAACATCTCAATCATAGCTTTTGTGTGGAAATTATTCGCTTTGCAAAGTGATAAACATGATACCAATTGGATGTCATGTTATAGCATTACTTATACATGTAGAAATAAACACTTTCTTGGTCTTTGATAACATTAATTAATAGTTGATATACGAAAAACTCCTAACCTTAAATCACTATTCTAAAAAGAGAGCAATGGCATTCCATTCTTCTAATATGATAGTTGTGCCATTATTGAGAAAATAAGGTACAAGTGGGATTTGAGAGCATAAAAAAGGAAAAAAAAAAATTGTAGTAGTCATTTACACAGTTATCAATAGTATCAAAGGAAACTCAATAGTGAATTCTCTATTCTTTGTACTTGCATTTGATCATTACTAAAAAGGGAGCATAACATAATTCTTACTCTTAGCATAGACCTCACTTTTTAAGTGGGTTTTCTGTAAACCTCACTTTCAAGACCTATTTTATATTACATTAGTTTTCCTAAAATATATCTTATATTCATATGTATAAATAATACTCATTTTTAATTCATTCGTTATTTTATTTAATTTTAATTTATTATTAATAATTTTAATATTTATAAAAAGCTCAATTATAATAGTATATTTCAATCCAATTCATAACATTTTAAAAATCCTTACAAAATCTATTATAAAACATAAATAAATAAATAAATAAAATTAATTAATTAATTAATTAAAATTAAAATTAAAATAAAATAAAATAAAAATAAAAATAAATATCTAACCAAAATATGTATTTATAATGAATTATTTCAATCCAATATCCATAAATATTTTAAAAAGCATTCCTTAAAAAATCTTTTACAAAAAGGTATTTGGACAAAAATATGTGTTTATAATAAATTAGTTTAATCCAATATCCCTAACACTTTTAAAGATCATTTAAAATTCTATTATAAAAAGGTAATCCAACAAAGATTCACTAATACATTACATATGTTTCAGTAACTCTACCTCACACACATGGTCCAAAAGACATTACAGATCATTCATGCCTAATAACATTATCGGACGCACATAGTGTTGGAGTTAATGCTTACATCCTATATTTGAGAAGTTGGTTTGTGATGGTTAAGAAACTCTCTCAACCACTCCCTCTAAATTAGGAATACGTTGGATCTCAGAAACTCTATTTAATAGAGTAATCTAAATGTAATCAGTGTCTGTGAGTGTGTTTACACATACACCATTTGTGTATAATATATGAGTGTATTTAGTAATTGAGTGTTTTTTAGTTATTTCTATCATGGTATCGGAGCACAGGATCAGAGGCCTGTGTGTTGTGTTGTGAAGAGAGAGATTTGTGTTAGTTGGTTAGGTTGTGAAGAGGCGTCGTTGAATCTCAATATGCACTCATAGAAATGTTATGTTACTAATACGATTGGCAAAGCAACAGGCCGTTTCTCGGATGAACGATTGATCATTGATTATATCGCACAAGCTGCAGGTCTGCCATTGTTGGATGTGTATCTCAATATTGCAAGCGGCGTTTGGTTACAAGAAGAGAGCTGGGTGTGAATCCAGGCATCGATCGCATATGTGAGCAACTGTTACAGGCATTGGACCTATTCCGAGACCCTGCGTGTAAAATGGTGGACGAGAAATATGCATCACTCTATTTCCCATTCGAGGGCATTGTATATGGTTTTACTGCTTTCTCAAGCTATATAGTTTTTTTAAATGCCTTAGAATGGTGTCTGAACAAGGGAATGCCCTTTCCCATGCCAAGAAAAAGAGCAATTTCCATTAGTTGCCGAATCTGACGTTAAAGATCGACGGTTTTGCTGTGGGTTTCGATCTCTACAGAATTCAGCAGTGGCAGAGAGGATGTGAAAATATACGGGTGGTGGAAGCTTTGATCTATTTGTTTGGTTCCTCATCTTACAGTTTGGTTGATCACAGACCATGTTTAATTGCTATCAGGAGCGGTGCATTGTTCGATCCCTTACACATGTTTGAAGAAATTCTTGGAGAGAGGTGTAGTTGCAGAACCATGAATTTGAGCACGAGATCCCTACCTATACTATGTCTTGTAGCCTATGTACCCTAGAGATCATATATCGATCATAGAATGTGTGGATGACTTACATTGTGAAAACTGCTGTGTCAAATTTAGCATTATGGAGACCAACGTGAAAATTGTATGTGGAGGCATCCTGATCAGCTGTGTGTTAAAAAGTAGTATTATAAATTGTTTGTAAATTATGTGATGAATTTCAAACTAGATAAAAAGGTTATTTTGAAAAATTGATTCTAGATACATTCTATATCTAGATGGCTTCCCTAGATAGCTAGCGAGTACAGCAGTTAGCACCCATGTATTTTGGTGGATGGGAGCTCACCCATAGAATGACTAGGAGTTCAGTTATTGCAAACATGCAATCAATTGTGTTTGAAGAGATCAAGTGGTAGTAAGGCTCAATATGGATGGTTGTCGAGATAGTATGGCAGTTGTGGATCTAGGAAAGGATCCCTCATTTGTTGAAGACATAGAGTGGTCTTCTAATGAGGTTATGCGACAGATTGAGATGTTGTCCAGTAATTGACTTCGAGAGGTCCTTGATTTGGGAGTTGAGGAAGAAAACTCGGGAATCCAAATTGCCAACTACACCTTTACGAGGGTTATGAGGCAACTTGATGGAGCATCTACTGATAAGCTAAAGAATGATTGATTATTTTTGTTATTTATCAGTGATTTCAATAAATTCATGTAATGTAGTCATTAAGGGGGGATGTTGGAGTTAATACTTACATCCTATATTTGAGAAGTTGGTTTGTGATGGTTGAGAAATTCTCTCAACCACTCTCTCTAAATTAGGAATAAGTTGGATCTCATAAACTCTATTTAATAGAGTAATCTAAAAGTGATATGTGTGTGTGTGTGTGTTTACACATACACCATTTGTGTATAATATATGAGTTTTTTTAGTAATTGAGTGTTTTTTAGTTATTTGTATCACATAGCATATGACATGTCTATGGCGCATGTTGTGATGAAACACTGCATGAAGATGGCATAAACACTCCTTCATAGACAACATGGAAGGTTGAAATGGAGTGATGCACTTGATAAAGTCGGATAAAGTAACTTTCATCATTCCTTGATGTTGAGGTTGATTTTGAAAGAATCATAGTGATAACAGTGGTGGTTGAGGTTGATTATGAAAGAATCACGGTAATAACCCTAGTTATGTTCAGTAGGTATTTGAAGAAGTAAAAAAGATGGCATTTACACAATTGGACCTATCTTCTATTTCATTTTATTAGATACTTGTAAAAGGTCAAAATTTTAGACTAATAGCGATGACAACCATTGAACTACATATGTGACATCTAACAGATTGGACCGGTCTTCTATTTCAAGAAAACAAAGCAAGAAATAATAAAAAATTACATCATGGCCCACTTTCATCTTGCAATTTTTATTTATGATTTATGGTTTCATTTTATGCATTGCTCATGTAGCTTATAAGCATTCAAGAATCATGTAAATAAGCATTCAAATCCTAAATTTATGGTTATTGGAGATGGTTGAAATATTTCAGAATTTGATAGTGAGGAGGATAGTTAGGAGGAAAGTCAAAATTTTGTATGGGATTTATTTATAAATCAAGAATTTTTGTTTATGTTATAGGTATTTATAAAAAGTTAAATGTTTACATTAATTGAATAGAGAGATTTATTCTAGTCTAGTATGAGTGGATAGTATGAGGTGGTGGGATATGTAAGTTTGTTTTTAGTTTATGTATTTTTAGAATAAGAATTAAAATTAAGAATTGTGCTTTAAATAAAAAAATGATATAGACTATAATTAAAAAAAAAAAATATGCAGTAAATTAATTAGAAGTAAAAATTAATATGTAGTAAATTAATTAGAACTAAAAAAAATGTGTGAAGGAGATGTTTAAATCTTATAATTTTCAAAAATATTTCAACAAAATATTTAAATAAATTATTTGAAGATCTATGTTAACAAATTTATGTGGATATCAAAATTAAGTTTTTTTACTTGGTCCTATATATACTTTATTTAGCATTCAAAATTACAATTTAAACAATGAAAAATAACACATTGTATTTTTCACTCTAAAAAGTTTGTACTTGAAGAAATTTGATCCCTCTCGGCTCATGTTAGATCTGTACTTAAAATGGATCTATATTGACTATAGTGATCAAAATAATTGAATGGTTATCTATATGGAATTGATTTCATGTCAGTTTATCCATCAACAACAATGATTTGAGTTTATCCGTCAATCCAATGTGCGTAGTTTATTCATCAAAAACAACGATTTCAGTTAATCGACTAGTCCAACCCATATCCTTGTTTGTAGATATGGTGTATCCCAAATTGGACCTTCCTTCTATTTCATTAAAATAAAGGAAATAATAAAATATTTTACCATTAACCAACACCTTATGCTCGCAAATTTTATTTTAGATTTATTGCATCATTTTTTGTCATGATGGCGTAGCTCATAAGCACTACTTTTAGTAATGACAACTGTTGAATAGCAGAGATGGTTGGACATGTTTTATATTCCAGAAAAAAGTGGGAGAAATAATCAAATATTTCACCCTATTATCTTGATGCAAGCCCAATTTTGAGCCTACTACCCACATTCTCGGTCTTGTTTAAAAAAGGTGCTTCCTTCAACCATTGGGATATAAATCCCTTTATTTCTAACAGTGTGATGATTTAAATATAAGTGAGAGGAGTGAAAAGGATTACACGTACAAGCTCTTTTATAATCAACATAAACCCATACACACACACACACACACACACACACACAGATATATATATATATATATATATATACCCATTTTTTCTATCACAATAGTGGCTTTTACCTGAGCACCTCCCTTTCATTATTATCCAACGCCAAATCTCCTCTTGCAATCTTTGTTATATTTATAATAACACTCGAACCCTTTCTCCATGTATGTTTAGCTCCTCTTGATTTCCTTTATTTTGCCAACGCATACCATGGTTCATCTATACTCTACCCATGTAACCTCAAATTATTTCCAATGCATAAAACCTAACCTCAAATGTTGATCTTTCCTTCTAATTTCTTGTTGTTTGAACCTCCAAGCTAAATCCTTTTTGGGTGGCCCACTTTCCACGCAATACCGCTCCTTTATATGCAAGCACAGTTAAAAGGGTACTAATAATAATCACATCGAGGTAGAACCCTCCAGGTGGGACCCACTATCTCTTCTGTTTAAATACTCCAGCCCGATTACAATGAGTGGAGGTTTACAAAGCCCTACTATAAGTTCCTCCGAGAGGATCCCACTTGTTCATCCGCTTTAATGCTTCCATTCTGCTAATATTAGCCCACCTTAATGAGGAAAAAGAAATTTCAAATGTCGTCGGAGTTGAACCTATAGGCGAGATCCAAAGTTCCATGTAAGCTTTGTCCTCATCGCCCACACTTTCTCTCTATGTGCTATTTTGATCCTTTCAGTTTAAGGCCTCTATCTCGATCCCCGACACATAACAATTCTATCCCCCGATGCATGTCAACTAAAGAACTTCCATCAAAAATTTGAAAAAAAAAAGTATTGTCACTTCTCCACTCTACAATATCAATACTTGGTCCACCTTCGCCACAAATCTGATTTCACCTTCATTTCTAACCCAATTCCTCAGATATTTAAGTAACTCATGATCATTGATCATATAATTGATCAATGATTAACACTTCCATTCCTACTATCATAAAAATGGTTCCATTTAAATTATAATGAGACCTTTGTCTCTCTCGTGAACTCCACACATGCTCCTTTTGTGCTACTCTGATCCAGAAGTGATATATATAAATGTGTGAATCCCTCTTGAGCTTTAACCTCACCAACAATAGATTTATGTCATGCTCATGAAAAATATGAACTCAAGGTTAATAACTCATTTAAAATGACTTAATTATACATAATGACATGGAATAGACTCCAACCAACTCAAAACACTCAAACAAAGTACCTCTTCCATCATGAAACAATCAAACATATTTACAATAGGCCCTCTCTGGCTTGATTACAACAATGAAGCCCTTCTCAGCCTTATGGCCCTAATTGGACTTCAACTCCTCTCGAATCTCTTTACTACCTCTACTCTACTCTATTTCCTATTTAAAACTATGTATTTATACAAAAATGATTCAAATTAAATTCTAGTTCAAATCCACTATTTCCTCACCTAAAATAGATCCTATAGATCCATGTTTCTCTCAAAAAATCTAACTAATCCTTAAATCTCTCTAACACTCTCAATAGTCTCAAAATCTCTCGCGAAGAATAAATCATATTACAATTCTATTTATGAATACATATTTTTTCTAGAATTCTCTAAAAACGTAGGAAATACAAAAATTAAATAATTGCATTCAATTAGGGAACCAATTCCCTTGGTAATTAATATACCGCTATCTTAGTCAAAATCCATTTTTACCTTGAGGTAAGATGCACTTGCATCATACTCCCAAGGTGAAAACATTTCATGGCCTCCGGACCATGTGTTGTAGAAGCAAATATTTCCTAGATCCCAACCTTTGTTTTGTAGGATGTCCTTCTCTTTATCATTTTGTTTCTCTGTTTTCTTTGTTGCTACCTTCTTTATTATTCATCATTTCCAAAATTTATGCTATAATTCTCATCCTTCCTTCATGATACAGTCTCCCTCTGCCATTTTCACTATGGTGTCCTTCTTTTTACTCTACTCTAAATACCTCTTCTGTTGGGGCTTCTTCGACATTAGCTTCCTCATTTCTTCCACTTCCTCATCCAACATGTCTCTTGGCTGGCACAATTCATTGATTCTTTGCTAAAAAAAAAATTTGTTCTCTGTTCTTACTATTCCTTCCATATTTTGTTGGAACTTGCGATCATTGTTGTCCATTTGTTGTTGCATTCAATTCATGGAAAACTTGCCCTCGTACTCAATTGGACTACTACAAACCACTGTCTTTGGATTCTCCAACCAGTCTTCTAAAAATATCAGATATGCTAAAATGTTTTTCATTCTTACTCCACTACAATATTGCAGGTCCACTTCCAACGATTCTTTTATTTCACCAATTTAAGTAATCACTAGTTCCTGCACATCTTCATTACCTTCAAACACAAACATAGTTTTAAAAATATGAGACCCTAAAGTATCCTTTGTTTCTTTCAACATCTTTCCCTCATGCAGCCCTAATTCCCAAGTTGCTCATCAAATCTTGCTCTTCCATAGTAACAACTTTCTCCTCATCATCCTTAGTATTGACACACATATTCTCCTTGTTCTCAAGTTGTTCCTCCATATTTTCCTTTTGAATAATTTCCAAAGAAAATTTTGTCTTTTACTTAGTCTCTTCAACATTTTCTAGTGATTATCTGTTTTCACTCGACAAAACAAAATAAATGTTTTTCCCTTCATCTACAATAACCCTTGCATTCATACACCAATTGTTAAAACTAAAATCAATATGGCCTTTATCTTCTATCAAAATCTTTACCATCATTCTTCCATGTTGATCTTCATTCTTCCCATAATATGTGAGACTCTTAGTTAACCTCTCATCAACCTCTTCTTCTTCACTCTCTCTTAGAATTGGTCCTTGTTCTGGTGTAAAAATATTCTCTTCAATAATTTTCCTTTGTTGTTGTTCTATTTTTCATTCCAAATGAGTATTTAGCCTTCGTTTAAAATTCTTAAGTTTCTCCATCAAATGAGATTTTAATATTTATCTCATCTTCACATGAAAAAAATTCCACTTTACTCTCCTCCAAAATTCTATGTGTAACCACGGTCTTCCTCACCTTTTTTGTACCAATCTTTTCAAAACCTCTAGATGCAATTTCATTTCAACTACTTATCTATTAAATTCTACACAATTTGATTTCTTATGGCTTACCTTAGAACCCTTACTATGAACATCAGTATTCTAATTATTCTTACCTTTATGAGTTTCCCCTTAATAATTGTGAGTTGCATTCAAGTCACTGCAATAAGCTCACTCCATCAACCTATTTCTAAAAACCATACTAATCTTTTCCATGCCTATTTCTCTCTCAGTATTTTTGTTGCCTTCTTCCTCTAAATATTCACTTGAGTACTTTCTACTCTCATAGCATCTACATTCATTTTCCTTTTCCAACTGCCTTGGCATCTTTTCTTCTTCAACTATGACCTATCTCTGAACGCATGACTATCTATAGCTATTTTACTTCTTCCTTATTCCTCTCTTTGTGAAACATTTGTGTTCACCTGTGAGCTACAACAAGAATTCTCTTTCTCTCTATATATATCTCTATCTTTGGGAATTCTTCCCACAGTTACTATGGAACTGCCTGCGACAACTTCTACCCAAATGATACTTGTTGGAATTTTCTTCTCCTCGTTATCTGTAGTAGAACCTTTTCTTCTTGCTCTAGATCATACCTTCTCTTAAACTTCAAAATTTGTTATGCTATTTCACTTTCACCTTCACACTTTCTCTTTAAGAAGTTTGTTGTCCTCACTACTTCTTCCACAAGAATTTAACTCTGCTGCTTAGTTGTTGTCACAATCTCTCTTTCTTGCTTCCTTTCCTCTTTCACAACATTGATGGTCTTCTAACTGGTGTCAACTTATTCATATCGATGTCTTCTTCAATCTGTCAAATCCTCCTATTCTTGAAAATTTTGTGCACTTCGATGGTATAATCTTCCATATATGCTTTTCAAACTAAAAGCATTTCAAATTTATGAAAACTCTAATTCTCATGGGGAAATTAATTTCCTATTCAATTGCAAATTCCTCAAAAAAATTCTTCACACAAAATAAAAAAAACTCTAAACATGTTTCTCTACATTTCGGAAAGTTCCATCCTACAAATTTTACTTTTTGTGGAAATATTTAATGCTCATAGTACTCAATGCTCTTTGCTTTCCTTATAGTTTCCCTCTGTGTTTAAGAATCCTAAAATTTAAAAAAAATCAAAATTACCTTTTCTCAGATCTATGATCAGTCTAATCGAGCATCCTTCGTTCTTTGTTTTTCTTCCAGAGATTTGATTAGTTGTCTTGTAATCTTCTTTTTCGCATTTTTGAATGCTCTAATACCACATGATGCAAGCCCAATTTTAAGCTTGCTACCCATAGTCCGAGTTTTGTTTAAAACGAAGTGTTTCCTTCAACCCTTGGGATATAAATTCCTTTATATGTAATAATGGGAGGATTTAAGTATAAGTGGGAGAAATCGAAAGGGTTACACATATAAACCCTTTCATTTATAATTAGTGTAGGTCTGTGTGTGTGTGTGTGTGTGTGTGTGTGTGTATCCCCCCTTTTCTGTCACAATAAGGGCTTTTACCTGAACGCATCCATTTTATTATTTTGCAGCGTCAAAGCTCCTATCACAACCTTTGTAATGTATATTAACACCAAAGCCCTTTCTCCATGCATGTTTAGCTCCTCTTTATTTCCTTTATTTTGCCAGCGCACAACCTGGCTCCTTTATACTCCGCCCATGGAACCTTGCTATGCCAATGCATAAAACTTGGCCTCAAATGTTGACCTTTCCTTTTAATTTATTTCTCTTTGAATCTTCGGGCTAATTCCCTTCGGGTGGCCCACTTTTCATGCAAGTCGGCTCCTTAATACATCAATGCAATAAAAGTGGTAACTATAATAATCATGTTGGGGTAGAACCCTCTGAGCGGGACCCACTCTCTCCTCCATTTAAATACTCCAACTCGCTTACATTGAGTGGAGGTTTAAGAAGCCCTAGGCAAGTATCTTCAGGTGTACCCCACTTGGTCCTCCACTTTAATGCTTCCGACTGACTCTTATTAGCCTTTTGTAATGAGTAAAAGGCATTTATAAATGTTGTTGGTCTGAAACCGTCGAGCAATACCCATAGATCCATGTAACCCTGGTTCTCATCACTTGCTCTTTCTCTCTATGTGCTCCTTTGAACCTTCTTGTTTAAGGTATATTTCTCAATGCCCATCACTTGCTATTGTTTTCTCCTGTCGCTTGTTAACTGACAGAATTTCATCGAAACTTTGAAAAAACTAAGTATTTTCACTTCTCCATTCTAGTCTTTCAATGCTTGATCTACCTCCATCGTAACTTTGATCTCACCTCTCTCTCTAACTCAATTCTTCGGCTTCCAATTCCTTTCAGATTCGGGTAACTCACGATCATTACTCATATAATTGATCAATGATCAACAACTCCATTCATTCTATTATAAAAAGGGTTCCACTTCGTTGATAACAAGACTTTCAAATATCTCTTGACCTTGACGCACGCTTCCTTTGTGCTACTCTAATCCGACATCAATATGTGTGTGTGTGTGTGTGTGTGTGTGTGTGTGTGTGTGTGAATCCCTCTTGAGCTTTGACCACATCATCCACATATTTATGTCACGCTCATGCCCAATATGGAGTGAAGGTTAATAACTCATTTAGCATGACTTAATTATACACATTGAGAGGGAATAAACTCCAACCAACTCAAAACACTTGAACAAAGTACTTCTTTCATTGTGAAACAAGAAAACATTATTACAGTAGGTCCATTATGGCCCGATTACAAAGATGAATCCCTTCTCAGCCTTATGGCCCTAATTGGCCTTCAACTCCTCTCATATCTCTTTCTTATCTCTTCTCTATTCTATTTCCTATTTAAAACTACATATTTATACCAAAATGATCTAGAATTAATTTTCTTTCAGATCCACTATTTCATCACCTCAACTAGATCCTCTAGATCCATATTTCTCTCAAAATATCTATTTAATCCTCAAATCTCTCTAACTCTAAATATTCTCCAAACTTCTTCCAAAGAATAGATAATTAAATAATTACATTCAATTAAGAACCAACACCGTTGGTAATGAATATACCCCTATCCTAATCAAATTCCATTTTGACATAGAGGTAAGATGCGCCTGCATCACATCCAGTGAGCCAAAATTTTATAGATAGATATTTGTCTTAAATTTATTTTAAGATTTAGTTATCTTCGAACTACAACTAGTCATTTTTATAAAAAATTCAAATTTCTAAAAATTTTACATTTTATTTAGACAAATAATTTAAAAAAATAGAAAATTAGCTAACTTTTTGGGAACTTCAAGGCAAAATAATTTTCTATATAAAATTTGAACAAATAATTTAAAATAAATAAATAAATCTCAATAAAACTAATCGAAAATTAACCTGGAATTGTAACCAAGATATTCTGTAAATCTGCAATAGGTCGGCTTCGAGAATCATGAAAATAAAATAGGTCATGTTGTAGGTATTTACAAAAAGTCAAAAGTTTACAGTAGTTATACTAATTACACCAATTGAATGGTGATCCCTATGGAATTGGTTTCATGTCTACAGCAGCGATTTCGGTTTATCCAGCTGTCCCACCAGCATCCTCGTTTGTAGAGATGTCATCTACATGATAAGACCTGCCTTCTGTTTTATGAAAATAAAGGAAATAATAAAATATTTTACCATTAACCAGCACCTTATGCTCGCAAAAATTATTTTAGATTTATTGCATCAATTTTTTTCTTGCTAACATAGCTCATAAGCCTTCATTAAGCCTTCAACATTCATGGTCATGAATCTGAAAGTGGTTATCTTTTAGGAAATTAACTATTTTTTTCACTAAAACTAATGGAAAGTGACTCATATTAACCCTTAATTTTCCCATTTCAAAATTTACAACCTAAAGGTAGGTTGCCACTCAAATCCCGGGGCAATACGCAAACATTTACGTGCAGTCCATCAATCTTGCAAGTGAACACCCAATTCAATAAGTATGACCATTCAGATCTCTTGGGTCAGGGGAACACTCAGACTCAATAAGGATGACTATCTAGATCATTGGGTTAGGCTGATATTTAGTTGCATTTTCAGAAAATTTAGTTGGAGTTGTCTATCAAGTTGTAGTTTTGAAAGTAGAATTTTTATATGAATCCAGTAAAAAAATTTCGAAAATTAAGAATGTTGGAGTGTTTGAATCTTTTTTTTATGGTGGAAATGGATTCATCACCATCAAGAACCCTTGGGGCACCCAAAATCATGATTTTTTACAACTGTAACCAAGTTTTTTAAAATTAGCTAGGACTGCAGATTTCTTACCTGAATCCAGTAAAAAAAAAGCAAAAACTCAGAATGTTGGAGTGATTGAATCTATTTTTTGATGGTGGAAATGGATTCAACACCATCAATAAGTTTTGGGCATGCAAAATCTTGAAGTTTTACCATTGTAACCAAGATTTAAAAAAGAAATTGCTAGATTTTATCATAATCTTGCAGGAATTTCCATTATTTTCCAAGCTAATTTGTGAGTTCTCTAAATTAAGCCAATTTAATCTACCAAAATTAACCCCAGCAAAACAAAATAATTTTTCAAAATTATATATATATATATATATAAGTTTGCCCAACAACAGCACTGTATGCTAAAGTTATTGGAACATATGGACAACGTTCGATGTTTGTACAAACAAAATGATAGTGCGTGTTGGTTGTTATTGGAGCATATGGATAGCCTCCTATGTTTGTACAAACAACATGGGAATGTGTGTTGGTTGTAATGAAGGTAGAGGCATGGATGGATTAGTGGAATCCCGAGACTATTCGTTCATGTTGGCTCATGGAGACATCTGAGGTAAGTCAAATGGTCTGTTGAGGTTTATATTGTCGTCTTTATGTAAGATCTGAACAATTATTCCAAAGGGAATGAAGTTTTATAGTCCGAGGGGGATTCAGTCCCAAATACTATGATGCACCGAATTTGTGTGGTATTGTGGATTGTGTTTTGTATCTCTATTGTCGTCCTTATGTAAGATCTAAACAATTATTCCAAAGGGAATGAAGTTTTATGGTCAGAGGGGGGATTCAATCCAAAATACTATTCTGCACCGAATTTGTGTTGTATGGTGGATTGTTTTTTGTATCTCCATTGTAAGGGTTTGTATATGTGGGATACACTCTCTCTGGGGGTGTTTATAGTGCTGATGATTTTCCTAGTGCATGTTGTAAGTTTACAAGCTGAGAGTGCAAGCTTCTGTGATCCATAACATTTTAATTATAAATATTCCGAGAAATCACATAAGAATTTTAGGAACTGATGTGTTTCGAACTACCAACTGTAGTTGATGAACTACAATTGGTAGTTTGAAATGTGTCGGTTCCTAAAATTCTTATGTGATTTCCTAGAAGATTTATAATTAAAAAGTTTACAAGCTGTTTAGGGGCTGTAGAATGATATCTAAGTGTGGGGAGGTTATTATGATTGTATTGTTGATATTGTCTTCCATTATCATATTGTGAGCCATGTTAAAGCAGGTATACCAGGCAAATGATAAATTAGGGGAATAAAAAATCCATGCTTGATTCTTCCTCTGATTCAGACTCCCAGTGTACTCAATATCATACGTGGTGGTATGCTCTCTCACATAGATGGGCAAATTCCTTTGTTATCAATAGAACTTGCAAGAATTTTGGTTTTAAACTATTCTCTAGAAGGTGGACATGCCCAAGATGCTGATTTTGTTGTTGGGGGCATTTTTGACTGAACCACTGTGAGAGGTTTCTGGTTTTCTCGGTGACGGAAACAACTATTTCTCACGGACCTCTCTATTTTCCAAGATGGTGGGAAGGTTTTGTCAACTTTTCTGACATTTTCATAAGCAGAATTAATTTTTTTATACTTTTTGGCCTGGGTGGGTTTGTCAATAGATTTATATGATCGATTTGGGCTTTTTGATGACTAAATTGGGCCCTGGGATGTAGTTATCCAGGTTGTATTTCAGTGGGTGGCAATTGCTATTTATAGTGTTTTCATAGGTCACTGACGACAAAGGGGACTAAGTATAGTTGTTTATTCTTGCAAATGGAATTTTGGTTGAGGATGGATGTGTAATATTCCTAATTAGCCCAAGATAATAAGAATATTCAATTTTGTTTTCATGTTCTTGATCAAGAATAAAATTGTAAAGGAGGACAAATTAAACTCCTTAAACAGCAGAATAAATCATTGCCCATGTGAACAAGGCTAAATCTGGGCTGCCTTAGTAAAACTCCCTCATGTGTGAAAAGGGATTGTGAAAATTGACTGGGTCAACAAGACCAAATCTACAACCCTATCCATATGCAATGAACTTAGATGAACAACTCAGATCTAGTTGGAGGTTTCAAATGTGAAAGGAGCTAAACCTTTGAGATGGATTAGGGTTTTGCAAGGCTTTCATCCTATAAATGAAAGAGGAGAGCAGCATGAGAGAGGTTGTTGAAGATATCATTTTAGAAGAATTTTTCTGCTAGAAATTTCTCATTCTCTAGCTGTTTAGCTAAGAATAATGCTATTTAGCATTGGGTGTTCCTAAGCAGGAATCCCACCTCCTTCCTAGAGTAGCTCTTGGAGGAGTTGTGCTTGTCTTGACCACTATTGGGCTTGGGCCAAGCTTCACCTTACACCTACAGTGCTGATCTGGTTGAAGTTTGGGTTGTCCTTGTGAGTTGCAGCAAGTAGGAGATAGATCTTCTCAGATCTATGCATATCTAGCCTCTCTTTTCACTGGGAAAGTCTGCTATCCCATTGGCAAGAGTTTCCTAGATCATTGGAGCTACAGATCCAGACCTTGGCATTAGGCCAAATCATTCTCAGAGCTTACAGTGTAGTTTCTATCCCTGAACTGCGTTACTTGCAAGTTTTTAGTTGCAGGATGATTTGTTTGCATTTTGGAGGAGAGATCTCCGGTGTTAGGATTCTTCCTCTCACTGTGGTGATCCATGGATTGGCCATCCAATCCATGTTTGTTTCAGATCTAATCTATTGTTCTATTATATCATTCAATAATTTCTGAATATTACTGCAAATTTGCAACTCTAGATCTCAGATCTACTCTCTGTGCTTCATGTTTTGCACAAAACCCCAAGGGGAATGTATAGATAATCTTTTCTTGTACAAAAATCTGAATTAGATCTATCTTTTTATGTGCATATCTGCTCTAGATCTGAGTTATAATATATTTTTGCTTCAGCCCCATTAAAGTAACACTGTTAAGTTTATGCAGACTTTTCTTGTGGATGTAGCACCTCATTTCTGAGGGTTTATTCCTATATAGTCTTCTACTTTCTTTTGTACAATGTATGGGCTGTAATATAAATCTGATTTGTTGTTGTACAAGTGATATGTGAGCCTCCATATTAATATACTGCAAGTACTGGGCTGAATTGCATTATTTTCCAGTAGTGTTCCTTGTATTGCTGCAGTCCCCTCTTTCAGTAGTTTTCAAGCCTTCCTAGGTGTGGGAGATCTATTTAACCCACCTAGAAAGATTTGTTTCTGATCTCCTCTTAGATTTAGGACTTAGATACTCATATCTAAGGGATCCAAGTGCTGATTTCCAGAGCTATAGAAACCATTCCTGAAAAATGTGTTTTTCAGGCATGCCTTGCTAGAAGTCCCAATTTTGGGATATTACAGTGGTATCAGAGAAAATTTCTTGGTGCAACTTGTGCTCTGCCTTTTGAAGAGCCAATATGTATTTTCATGGGAGGAAAATACTGATGAATAAATTTGGTTACACCGAAGACACAGAAGTAAAGGGTCCAAACCCTTTATCTAGAAGTTTGCAAAAAGAAGAGTTCTCAAAAACTCTTTCTAAAGTTATGCATGAACTGAAGGAAGAAATTCGGCGGATGAAGAGGGGAAGACATGCAGATCCATTAGGAGGATTCTTACATCAAGAAATCCCCAGTACTTCCTACCATTTGTGTGAGCATTTAGCCACACAACCTGATCTGCAGCGTTGGGGCATGCGTACTTTCTTGTCAAAGAAAGGAGGAAAGGGAGTAGCACAAAAGGAGGAATCTCTTAGTGATTATCTCCAAGAATATGAATCTCAATTAGAGAGATTCAAAGAGCATCTTAGTTTCCTAGAGTTCTATCAACTCAAAGAAGAAAGATCCAGCAGTTACAGTAGAAGGAAAGGGTGCATGCAACACACTTTGGGTAGATTCTCTCTACCTACATTTGATGGATCACCTAAAGACTCAACCAAGTCTTGGGTAAAGAAGCTTGACACATACTTTCAACTAAATCAAGTATTAGAAGAAGAAACATTGAGAGTAGCAACGCTACATCTTCAAGGGAAGGCTTATGCTTGGTGGTTGTTTGAGTTGTCTTCCTTGAAAGGGAGAAATATCTCTTCCTATGCAAGATTCACTAGGAGACTACTGACAAGATTTGATGAGAGACAATCTGAGACTTCTTGGGAGGAGAAAATCAAGCCCAAGAAATCTAAATCTCTACATATGTTGGAATATTCCATGGAGCCAACTCCAGTCCTAAACATTGTTGAGGGGGTTGAAGATTTGTTGCATCTTTTTCCAGAGGCAAAGGCCCCCTTTCAGCAAGATCTCTTTTCTCAAAGATAAGACATGAGGATTCCTTCTTCACTAAGAGATCAAGAAAAAGAATCTCTTGATGATGAAGCATTCTCCAACCATGATGAGGAAGGAGAAGCAGAGCAGAGAAGATCCTCCAGCGCTGTGACAGTGGGAGGAGATATATTTTCAGTTGGAGATGGAGATGAAGCAATGGCTTCCACTAGAGGAGTTCTTGCACCTTTGCAAGGAATTCCAAGGGCTCTTCCATATGGAGGACATGAGCAACATGTGTCTTTGCTAAAATACAATGAGACAAAAGAAATGAGGGGTCACACAGCTGATCCACTATCAAAAGATGGGGCAAGGGCTCCAATCAAAGGCACTCTTACACTATTAAGAGGGGTCTCCAAGTTTCATGGTACTTCTACACAACAATGAGAGATGGATTTGCACAGTGGAAGCAGACATGATATGTTCCCATCTGTTTTTCACATGGGAATGAGCCATGAGACATCATTATCATGTGGTATGCCATCTGGGAGACCACCTAATTCATATTTGATGAAATATGTTTCATACATTGATGCTCCTTTCATAGATCCAAGGGAGGAGGGAGCACTAGAAGACCATGCTACAATGCTGATAGTATGGGGAAGGTACAAAGAGAGGGAAAGAATTTTTCCTTTGACATCATTATCTGTTCTCACCTCTCACTACAAGAAAAAAGGACATTGGTGAGGGGCGAAAATGGTCACCATCAGCTCATTGGTAAGGGTCAAAAGAGCCTTCGTCACCAAAAATTGAACGTCACCAAAGGTGGCGTCACCGAAAGTATAGGTGTTATGGTGACATTCAAGGTCCGTCACCAATAATGATTTATAGCGACGGATAGTGACCGTCACCATTTCATATGAGCAATGGTGACGGACAATAGCCTCCGTCACCAAAAAACTGAACGTCACCAAAGGTGGCGTCGCCGAAAGTATAGGTGTTGTGGTGACATTAAAGGTCTGTCACCAATAATGATTTATAGTGATGGATAGTGACCGTCACCATTTCATATGAGCAATGGTGACAGAAAATAGCCTCCATCACCAAAAAAATGAACGTCACCAAAGGTAGCGTCGCCGAAAGTATGTGTTGTGGTGACATTCAAGGTCCGTCACGAATATTGATTATAATGACGAATATTGACCGTCACCATTTCATATGAACAACAACGATTTTTTGTGATGTACCTTTCATGGCCGTCACTATTGGTGCATATATATGGCGACGTTCATTGACTATCACCATAAATTCATTGGTGACATCAAGCTTCGTCACGAATAATGACTATAATGACAAACAGTGACCCTCACCATTTCATATCGACAACAAAGATTTATGGTGACAAAAGTTTAATGGTCGTCACTATTGATGCGTATATATGGTGGTGTTCGTTGACCATCACCATTTCATATTTTGGAGAGAGTCAAAAAATGTCACCATAAGCTCATTGGTGATGGTCAAAAGAGCATTTGTCACCAAAAACTGATCGTCATCATTCCCTATGAATATCAGGGCATGATGGAATCGAAGAACCAACCTCCTGCTTGTACAACAGGTGCTCTTTCATTGAACTAGTGCCCTTTAAAGAATTAGACTTTAAACTATCAATTGCCCCTAAAAGTGCAAAGATACACCAAAGGAATAGAAAATCTAGAAATATCAAAAGTTGCTAGAAATAATATGTTCAATACACATAATAAAAAGACAATAAGAATAAATTTTGATATAATCTAACAAAGCATGTACTATGTAGGAGAATAACTAGAAATCACAACTAGAAATTTGAATCACAACACAAAAATATAAAAGAACATGCAACATGAAAGGAACAACTCCAGAGTTTGAGAAATATGAACAATCCATGGGCCTGTTCTTATATATTCATATAGATAACGAAATGGAAATCTAGATTTATGAAATTCAAGTATCACACAAGAATGTCTTGAACAAATATCAATATGTAAAATAGTATTTTTTGCATTTGGATTTACCTTTTAGAACCTATTGAAAAATTTTCCACAGAAACAGCCAATAAACATAACAACATAGACCTTAGGAGCACTAGAGAAGTATTCAAAGAAAATGATGAAAAGCGTATCTAGAAAGAATTGAAAACCCTCTGAAGTAAACCACGCATTTATCATCGTGACTAGTACACTTGCAAAAAAATATCAGAATATATTATGAACTATTCCACCAAAAAACAGTGAAATTTTCCACTAAAATACAGTGTCAAATTAATCACTAGCACGACGCTAACTTCTCTGCAAAAATAGGGAAGTTTCAATATAATGTATAATAGCTTGCATGGAAATCGTGTTGATAAAACCTTCAAAGGAATAAGACCATAGCAGTCAACAAGAGTGCCATCATACTTAATACTATCAAAGAGTGGTCTATAGCAAAAGTGAATTGACGAACCTTCATAACTTGCATTGGTTCCTTATCCTTCATCCAACCCTAAAATTTTAGACCAAGGTTAACATTTTGAAGGAAAATTAAGAAAAGTCACATGATCTTGTGAAATAATATTTTTATCACTACCATTAACTATAATGCAACAGTTTTTCACAAACAAAGCATCCTTGTCTAAAGTGAAGTAGTCAATGACGATTAAGACTAATTGTGGGCTTAGAATTGTTTTTCCATTTTTTTTTTGAATTGTTAGAATTACTGTACTTAGTAGCAGAGGCATTCCCACCATGGATTGGGAAGTCCATAACAACTACTTATGTAACTGGGATTGTTGACTATAATCATTTTAACCTTCTCCTTCCTTTTGCTCAGCCACTGAAATATGTGTTGCGAACTCTTTGCTTATGACATCCCTCATTAGAATGGGCAGACCATTAGTGATAATAACAATATTCTCGTAAAATTTCCACTATCATTACAATTGATTTTGGGCTAAAATTTAGACTTATGGGTATCTTTTTATGCCTTGTAAACAAATGAAGATGACAAGGGGAAGGAGCAGAAGAAAGGGGATTAGAAAACATCCACTAAGAGGAGCTTGAATTGTTGTCAATGATGCTCCATCTTTAGGGATTGCTTCTGTAACTTGCTTTCAATATTCAAGGCAAGCTAGAAAGCCTTGCGCCAATGAACTGAGTGCATGAAAATTCCATCTTGTGTTGAATATGAAATAAGAGACACTTGATAAAATTGAAACATTAATCTTCGACGATGAATTTTTCAATATACTAATGAACAATCAATATCAGCAATTGTAAGAGAGGCAGCCACCGCTAAGTAGCTCCTTCATAAGAGGTTAGAAACATTGTCTAATAACTATTTTTTAGAAGCCATCGAAATCACCCAACAGGCACCACATTGCACACAACATGTTGAGTTGTGGGAGAAAGAATCTTAAATTAGAATGCACCCTTTTGTGAGAGTAACGGCATTTTGGAGAAACAAAAATGCCTATGATAAGTGATATACGTGCTGGAGGTATAAAAATGATACTAGCATATCAACAGGTTGGTCCAGACCCCAAGAGATATCTAGGTAACAACCCTAAACCCGAGTGGCTCTGAGGTTATGGCAGAAACATTGAGAAGGAATGTGAAGGAAAAAGTCTTGCAATCAGACTAAACTCACAGGATAACTATGAACCAAGAGTGACATAGTTCTGGACAGTTCCTTGGTCTAAAGAGGCTAGAAGCTCATGCAACACTAGAAGGTTATTTTATTGGGTAAAGAGAATACTATGTGCATCTTACAGATGCAAATTTCTCTTGCACATGATGGGAAAAAGGGCTTGAAAAAAGATGCCCTGTGTGCAGCATCAACACACACAACATTCTCTTTTTCCCGATGCACTAACCTTCTAGTTGTGGCCAAATAGCACTTGGGTCATAGTGGAAAGGCGTTTAGTAGCAGGCACTTACCAAATTTTCCACAATTTACGCTATTGTAGCAGAACTAGATCTTGGACCTATGCTAAGATGTGAGGTATTTCCACTGCAAGACATCAAGTAGTGTGTTTAGCATTAACAGCTGACAAACTTGAGAAACACCTTAACCAGGGAGAAACAGTCAGAAAGAAATGAACAAATAATAATAATAATAACTCTAGAAGATTATAAATAGGAAACCCTGCTATCACTGCATTGGAGGTGCAAGCCTTCACTTTTTTATTTTTCATTATAATTTGCACAAAATCCCTCCAATCACAGCCTCTCACATTTTTGCATTTAGCAACAGTTAAAGCCTTTTTCATTTGGTCACGTATGAATCCCAATGGAAAATTGGTGTTATATATGACATACATAACAATTAGGAAGCCAAAACAAGTAAATTCAATGTTTCAACTATAACTTCTTATTAGGAAATGTTAGTTACAGTAACAACAATGGTATGCCAACTACATAAGCCATGTGTATCTCCTATGGAAAGTCTAATTGTAATCCTCGTGTGAGCCAAAATCTCAATAAATAGCAACATGAAGAACTAATATGTAGCAGAATTGTTGTAGAAACTATTTTATAAATGGGAAAGGTAGTGAATTATGGAATAGCATATCATGCGTACTACCTATTTAGTTACTTACCCTGCAATATTTACTATCATTTACAGTTGGAAAGACACACCGAGTGAACCTTGGGATTGAATTCTTATGACAGAGTAGTGCTCGGACGAAGATCAAATCTAAGTGGTTTAGTGCAATGAGGGGCAAAGCATTAGGGGAATTTTGAGGTCTAAAATGGGCCTCTTAAGGAAATTGTAAAATAATAGTGGAAAAAATCTAATGAGATTTGATGACATCATCAAATTTTAGAGGGAAATAACCATTTTTCAATTAATCTATTCCAAAGTTTTACTGGGCCTCAGTAGACTACAGATTTAATTTATCTCCCCATACCCATGTTGCATACTTTCGATGGGTCCTACTACACGAAAAATGAGAAATACATAAAAAAATGTGATTACAATCATGTTTTTTATGTATTTCTCATTTTTCGTGTAGAAGAGTTCATCGAAAGTATGCAACATGGGTACTCCTTGGATGAGGAATTAAATTCCGCATCCAACGAGTACTCCCGCTCGAAATTTGAGTAAAAATTTTGGGAGATAAGTTTAAAATACGAGTTGAAAAAGTAGTTTTATTATTTTATTATTTTTTAATATTTTTACTTTTGTACTCCAAAAATGGTGAATCATCCATTATGGATGACATCATCATCTTGAATTCTATTGGTTGTTATAAAGTTTATTTTTGTTGTACATTTTTCTTATGAGGCCCATTTTAGACCTCAAAATTCCCCTAATGGGCAGTTATTGGTCGAAGGATATTCTCTAGGACTAAGAGTACATAACAGAGAGGCAGCAGAACCAACAGAAGAAGCAGCGGAGCCAGTAGGAGGTGTGATACAATTCCCAAAAGGGGTGATGCAGGCCCACAAAGGGACTGTGCAGTGTTTCCGTGAGACAATCCGAGTTTTTGCTGGATATCAATTTCTGAGCTGGGAGGGATGAAACTTGATTTTCCAAGAGGCAAATCAATTTAGAGAAGAGGTGACACAATCCACAGCCATATCCACACAGGCTTATGCATCTACTGCGCAGATGCAACGCGGAGGGAGCTGGGGTTTCGCCAATTCAGATTCGGGTCAGGCGAGGCTTGATGTGTGAGGTAACACTCACTATATTTTTGTTTGTCATGATTTCTATGTACTGGATAGCGAGCAAGGCATCCAGAGATTGTATTAAAAAACTGCTGCTTAATAATACAAATCCTTAGAATTTGCTACACCGGTTTTCCCGCATTGAGTTTTTCCTGGGACTTAGTCCAAAATAAAGGTGTCCTATGTGTGATTTATTTCTTGCTCAGTTTCCTTGTTTCATAATCATATTTAATTAAGTGTAGGCTGCTTTAGTAGTTTACTTCATTAATTCATGATGCAATCTGAATTAATTTTGTAAATGTAATTTACATAATAGGAGAAGTAAGCTCAGATAGTTGCAGTAGGATTCCTAAGATTGTCAGATCTAGGAATTTTCACATTCTAGGCCACTGGTAGGCCACGAGCCTATTTTCCCCTGATCATATAAGTGGATGACATGCCAAAGGGCTATCTTCTAGCCTATGCTGGCAACAAAGTTGAACCGTAATAATTGAAGGAAATATGCAGTGATTAAGAAGGTCTGGGTATGAAGAAAAGAGGGTTGTATTCAGCTGATAGCAAACCCTTACTCGTGATCATCATTCAATATTGATTGTTTCAAATTGGCAAGTAATTCTTATTGTACTCTCTCTCTTTCTCTGTTGGACATTTGATTTTAATAATAAGAAGAATTAATGAAGGGTTTTCCCCATCTTGGGGTTTTTCCCTAGCTTGTGCCACATACTTGTGTTCTCTTGTCTCAGCTTGTCTTCTGAATCAATCATACATGTTCTTTCTTAAGTTTCTATCAATGGCAAATGATTCAGTTCTAATAAAAGTATAATGGGCTTATATGGAATTTTTAGTTACTGTGTTAAGCAAGAACATGTTAATCTAAACTAACATGGTATAAAAGCTAGGAGAGGACAAGCCCAAGCAAGAGTGGAAAAAGAAATAAATCGCTGGAAGAACTTTGTTGACTAGACTTTATGGATTGTGGAATGTTGCAAAAGAAGGGGATCTCAAAATATTCAAACTGGAAATAGGGAGAAAACCCTTTAATTTTAATAGCCCTAATTAGAGACTCAATTTTAGTCCAATGTGTAAAGCATTAGTTCTGCATTAGTTGAGCTCTATATTCGTGATTTGGATGGAAAATGTGATCTGAGGATTTAGATGAGAATCAGGTCTCTTTGTTTCAAGTTTGGTTGACTGACGCTAATCTCTATTCACTCCCAGTCAGTATACAAGCCTCGCTCGACTTCGACATTCTGCCACAAGTCTCTCGTTCCCTGTTTACTGGTATCTCTCTTATGGCAAGCAAATAAGCAAAGTTTTTTCTGTAAATAAGATCGAAGGGCCTTCTTTTGTTATTTTGTTTTGGCTCGACCTCTTGTATTTTTTAATTTTGGTCCAGCAAAAATAAGCCCATCATCTCTACAGCCAAAAAGGAATGATTAATGTGATTCATTTGTTTTCTATGGGGTTTCGTTGGTGTCACTTGCACTACTTTCTTTCCCATCTCATTAACCTTGCATGAAGGCCACTCCTGTGGAATTTTATTTGACTATTCCTGTGGCATTGAAAAAGATTTTTTTTTCGCTTAGGGTGAGTTTTGGGGCTTCTGGGATTCATTCTGTTTTGTTACAGGGTCATTTGCCTTGAAAGAGATCGGTGGTTTGAAAGTTTTCAAATTCTAGTCTTGGTTTCAAGAGAATCTAGTCAATCGTTGGAATGAAGTGGACTTATGTTGAACTATAACTTTCCAGTTTGAAAATTTTCTACTCAATGTATCTTTGGTGACCTCATGATAGTTCTTGGATCTGCAAAGCTCTGATCTGTGGCCATATGGAATTGGATCTGCAACTCTTTGTTGTTCGATCTACATCCTAGGTTAATCTGTATTAATTCAGTGGCAATCATACAAGTTTTAACAGTCCAAACTCATCTTGGCATGTGACAGTGACATGGTTGGGTGACTAATGTGATCAAACTCATAAGGAGGCTGGTTATAACATATGCCTTTTTAAAGGCACAAATCTTGCAAATAAATCATTGAGGCTAATATTTTTCAACTCTCAGTCCTTAAAGCTCACTTCTGGAGTTTCCATAATCGTTTGAAATTTGTGGAAGGTTCTATATATATACTCTGTCACAGTCTCATTGAAGTGGACCATTCAAACTTCATTCTAATTTCTGACCGTTTCAAGGACTGAAAAAATTCTTGTGTTGAAGGAATTGTGGAATTTTCTTTGACTATTCCTGTGGCATTGAAAAAAATTTTGGCTTAGGGTGAGTTTTGGGGCTTTTGGGATTCATTCTGTTTTGTTACAGGGTCATTTTCCTTAAAATAGATCGGTGGTTTGAAATTTGTCAATCGCTGGAATGAAGTGGACTTATGTTGAACTATAACTCTCCAGTTTGAAGATTTTCTACACAATGTATCTTTGGTGACCTCATGATAATTCTTGGATCTATGAAGCTCTGATCTATGGCCATATGGAATTGGATCTGCAGCTCTTTGTTGTTTGATCTACATCCTAGGTTAATCTATATTAATTCAGTGGCAATCATACAAGTTTTAACAGTCCAAACTCATCTTGGCCTGTGACAGTGACATGGTTGGGTGACTAATGTGATCAAACTCATAAGGAGGCCGGTTATAACATATGTCTTTTTAAAGGCACAAATATTGCAAATAAATCACTGAGGCTAGTATTTGTCAAGTCTCAGTCCTTAAAGCTCACTTCTGGAGTTTCCAGGGTCGTTTGAAATTTGTGGAAAGTTCTATATATATACTCTGTCACAGTCTCATTGAAGTGGACCATTCAAGCTTCATTCCAATTTCTAACCGTTTCAAGGACTGACAAAATTCTTGTGTTGAATTAATTTGATTACAGTGCATTGTAATTTCTCACCAATAAAGGAGTACCTTCAATGCTAATAGATTTGAATATCATGTGCATTGACATAATTTCCTTAACAGCAAAGTATGAAAATATCACTATGTATCATGACAGTTTATCTCCTTAACACTGATGACTACAGTGTACATATGATCCTGACTTAGAGGAACACAGTATGACCCTTTGGTTAGTACGTGTATGGTGATCTCTATGTATTGGCAATATCTCTAAGCATTGTCTTGGGACTGTAGGAGTACCAAGCTCAAAATGACAATAAATCTAGGTTGTGGTCCACATGGCACAAGCTTGTGAGTGACAATGATATGCTTGCAAAGATATTATTTGGGTACACTGCTAATTTTATCTAGAATTACAGTGAGATAGTTGTCCTATAGTTGGTCATATTACAGTAGGAACATCATCAATATAGGAAATCTAGTTTTTAACTAAAAATGAGAGTAGGGCATAAGGAAAATCATTGCCACAAGGTAAAACTATGATTGACAACTTCTTATTGGAATGTATATTATTTGGAGTTAAATACAAACTATGATTATTTGTGGTAATGCTATGGATGTTGGAGAATAGACATTCAAGAAAGTTTGTCACTATAACACGTCTACAATGTAGCTGTAGAGCCTTTTTCACCTTGGTTTCTATTTTCTACAATGGCTTGTAGTGGTAGCTTGATGCGTGCATTAGATATTTGCTTCCAATGTTCTAGTGAACCTGGTATTTTCAAGAGGCTCATAACCTGTTAGGAAAGAACTCATTTTTTCATAAGAGGCATTCCTAGAAAAAATTGGTCAATAGGCCAATCTGCAAGACAAAATTATAATATATACTGTGACTTCTCCAAAGCTTGAAACTTATTCACTGGTTGATACTTCACTAGTCATTCAATAATGCAGAAATATTCAGAAACCAAAACACAGTGGTGACTTGCAGGTCATGTTTGCATTATGCTAGTACAAGCTTAGTCTATTCAGAGGCCTACCATATGCAACAAAAGATATTTGCAGAGAAGCTTGCCATGTGCACTATTGGAATTGTAGGACAAATGAAATAGTTAGTTTATATATCTTCAGCGATTTTGAATTAGGAAAGAAGCCCTTCAAATGCTGACCTTTTGGGAAACTATGCAATGATGAGTGCTTTCTATGTCCAAGATTATAATGATGCATTTTAGATGAATTTCTTAGCTTTCACTATCTTCATATTTTTCAATATTGATCTTATTAGAAATTGTAAGTTAAAGGTAATTTTTATTGAAAAATCTAGCACCCCTATGGCATCATAGGTATGGGCACCTCAACTTGACCTATCTCTCTCAGTTGCCATGAGAGAAACTAGTAGATGGACTTTCGAACATTCTATAGAAGATCCACGGAGTTTTCAGATCTTGTCAGGCAGGGAAGCTACATTGAATACCATTTTATGAAGGACAAGCTTGGAGAGCATAGAGGGTCCTTCAGTTGGTACTTTCAGACATATGTGGACTAATGAACATGACATCAACCACTGGTGCTAGGTACTTCCTTCCGTTTTTTTATTATTTCAGTAGAAAAATGTGGGTATATTTTCTATATAATTAAAATATGATGTGTTTAATGAATTTCAAAAGTTCAAAGTATTAATAGAGAAACAGTTAGGTTGTCATATTGCCTCTCTTAGATATGATACTGGTGGGGAATTCTACTTAAAATATTTCAATAAATCTTGTGCTAAACATGGGATCCAAAGACAATTTACTACACCTTACACTCCACAACAAAATGTATTGGTTGAGAGGAAAAAATATACTAACCCAAAGATGGCTAAGTATAAGTTGCAGAGGAAGTCTATTCCAAAAAGGTTTTGAGCTGAGGTAATGTTCACAATAGTATACTGGCTGGTGAAATGAAATATGAAACTTTGGTCTCAAGTTGGAGGACCAATTCCTGTAGTTGCAATGCCAGCATATGCACCTGTGAGGCAAAAATATCCATTTTTTTTATTGTTCCCCAAACATTCTTTAGTGTAGGGCAAGGGCAAGACATTTCTTCATTCAATGCAGATATATATAGGCCACCTATTGGATTGTTTTCATCTACAACTGCAACATTTTCATACCCAATGCAGTCACCCTATTTTCTGTACACTGGGCACCTCTCTGGATGCGGCTCTGCCTATTTTCCTACTGTGTTTGCACCTTTCTCGAACTCTTCAAGTTCACTCCAAGTACTTCTCATATTTTGAACTCTGGTGCAATTCTTCTGCCCCATATCCAACATCCTTAATGGGATTGACAAAATTTCCAACTCCCAATAATGATAGAATCTGGTCCAGGCTAAACTTAGATTTGAATTCTGGCACAGAGACTTTTGAGGCAGAGGGTAAAGAAGAAAGAGTAGGATCAAAACATGCGGTAGTTTTGGAAGGTCCTTTGATAACAGATGGGAAAACTAGAGTCATCCAACAATCATCAGCATCAACAGAATCTTTTAAATAAGGTGGGATTTAAATATATTTGAAAACAAAAAAGAGATATAAAGATAGCCAGGTTCTGTAGGTGTTGGTAGATTTTTTTTCATGGGGTCTATCTCATCCAAAGGGTGTTGCTTATTGGGCACATTAAGTTGTACTTGAATCCCAATGTGATGTTGATAGAGTTGTTTAATCCCAAATGGCTTAAGCTGTAGATAAAGGTGTACTGGATTGAATTTAAGATTGATACAAGGCTAGAATTGCTCATGCAAATTGAAATTCCCATATCACTAATTTGCCTCTTTTCAGGCGATCCTTCTGCACTTTTTACATGTATGCTTATTGTAGAAGTATGAACGACACAAGCCAGGTGTTTGACAAAATTTCCAAGCAAAATGTTACCGCATGGAATGTTATTATTAGAGGTTGTGTTAGGGATGGACACTGCCAGGAAGCCCTCAAGCTATATTACCAAACACAACAGGGGGTACTTAGTGGAGACACACCTTTCCAATTGTCCTCAAGGCATGCGCTGAGATTGTGGCCCTAGAGCAGGGCAGGGAAATCCACAGTTACATGGAACACCATGACTACAAGATATTTCGAAATTAGAAATTGTGAAGAGGAAGGAAAGGTACTTGACGAAATGTAGCTGGGAAGGTCAAAACCCAATGTGATAAATTGGAGCGTGATGATATCCAAGTATGAGTTGAATGGTCACAACAATGGTGTAGTGAGATCTTTTATAAATGCAGCTGGCTGGAGCGAAATCCAATTCAGTCACTATTTGCTAGTGCTCTCGCTTCTTGTGAAAAATGATCCAGGTGGATATTGGTGGTCACCTGCCTATTCCACTTGTGGGTCCACCATTGTCTCTTTCAGTTTTTTAGTTTCGGCACAGTTTACTATTTTTAGCAGTTTTTTGGGTCCTGAACTTCCAAAGCCGTTTTGAGGCCCTAAACGATATTTTTTGGGAAAATGGAGAGCAACATGGGTCCATGGACCGATGTTTCTCATTCCAAATTTGTAGTCCTTGGATAGATCTTTCTAACAAGGTATGGTACACGTCAAACGGAGATCGTATGCCAAAGTTACGCCCCTAGGAAGTTGAAACACCAATTTACCCAAACGGGGCCCATAGTTTTGGCGCTTCATCTCCTAGGGTTAGGGTTTTGGCTGTTTAGGATTTCCCATTGTTTCTAAATAATAAATAGGCCCTTGAGCCTTATTGTAACTCAGTTCAGAGGCCTGTAGCCACCACATCTCTTCTCAAAGATAGCTACCAGCGCCCTAGCTAGTTTTATTTCCATTCTGTCTGTAAGCAAATTTCAGTTCTTTGATATTAATGAAATGAAGTGTTATTTCTGCTACATCTCTATATTTATGGTTATATGTTTATTCTATTGTGTTCCTGCATAAATCCGGATCAGTGGTATCAGAGCGGTCTGCTTTTTCTCGATCCTTCTTTGCATGTCCCCAACGAGGTCGGGGTATAAGGAGCTAGGGCTCGATCTGGTGGAAGCTTTGCAAGATCAGCCTCGCAAACCTCGACGGACGCCCATGGGGGATGAAAAGAAAGATGAGGGAGCAGGAGATCCTATCAAAATATTGCTCGAGGAGGCCCTCGAAAGACAAAGGAACGTGATGATGGATAACTTTGCTTAGATCCTTCAACGGCTACCCACCGGCGGCGCATCTGCATCCAGCAGCCACTCTGGAGGCGCGACTCCTTTTAAGGTACAAGTAAATTTTGACATTTCCATATTTGAGGGTCAAATAGACGCAGATGCCGTAGATAGATGGTTGAATCTGTTAGAAGGATATTTCTCGGTTCATGACTTTTCAGACTGGGAGAAGATTATTTTTGCACTCCTCAAAGCTACCCCCCATGTTAAGGACTAGTGGGAAACCTACTGTGAGAACAAGGACCAGACAGAACCCTCTCTGTTCTCGGCCGTACCAACTTGGAATTCTTTCCGAGACGCCGTCAAGGAACAGTACTATCCCGTGGGGAGCTGTGAGGACAAGTACATACAATGGACCACGCTGCGACAACAAAGGGATCAAGATGTGCATGAGCTGACGAATCTGTTCCATACCCTGCGCACAAAGTTGGGTATCAAAGATTCAGAGAAACATCTGGTGCTAAAGTATCGCAACTGTCTGCACAGATACATTCAGGAGTAAATGGAGTTCCTTGACATCTCCTCGCTTGGTACGGCATACCGGTATGCTGCCAAGATTGAGCAGAAATTCAAGTAGAAAGAGCGAGACTTTGGATCTGCGAATCAAAAGCAAGGGAAAGGTGCTTCCAAACCGCAGAACAAAGGACAGAGCCAAGGCATGGCGGCTAAAGATAACTCATCGAAGCCACAAGAAAAGAACAGCATCGCAAAGCTAAAGAAGGACACGGGAAAGTGGTGTGAGTTCCATAAGAGCTCCACTCACAACACAAGTGAGTGTCGGGCCAAGCAGTCGCTAGTGGCCGAGATGAGGGCTTCTGAGTCAGATGCATGCTCCGACTCCGAATCAGAACCTGAAAAGGGGAATGAAAAAGGAAAACAGATTATTGATGCGGAGCCCAACGCCACTGTTGCCACTACAAAGGTCCAGAAGGAGGAACCGGAAGATCCAGAGGAGGAGGAACGTCTCTTCCACTCCCAGATGTGGATAAAGGGCTCCCCTGTACAGTTCATTGTCGACAATGGGAGCCAAAAGAACCTCATTTCAGCAGACGCCGTGAAGCGGTTGGGCTTGCCGACCACAGCTCACCCACATCCATACACTATCGGGTGGCTTCACCAAGGACGAGATCTCCGCGTCAGCCAGCAGTGTCGCCTTCCCTATAGCATCAAGCCCTTCACGGATGAGGTATTATGTGATGTTGCTCCTATTGATGTTTCTGATGTGTTATTAGGACAACCATACTTGTGGAAGCGTCATGCTGTGTATGAGTCTCGACCTCGTGCTGTTATTGTTACTTTGGGAAATAAGTTGTACAGGATACCAGAGGTACCACCTCCTGCCGCTATCTCTTTGGTTACTACAAAACAATGTAGTAAGCTCATTTCCCAAACCAGGAAATTTGTTTTCCTAATGATCCGCCCCCAGGGCAAGAAGAAGACTGTGGCCACGACCTCCAGACAGGGCTCCTCTGCACGACAACAACAAATGGATAAGGTTGTGGAGGAGTACGGAGACATATTCACCTCACCCACAAGGGTTCCTCTGCACTGTCAGGTCAAGCACCCGATTGATCTGACCCCAGGTGCGCCGCTACCCAATGGACCGATCTATCGGCGCTCTGTTCTGGAGAATGATGAAATCAAGAGGCAGATTCAGGAGCTGTTGCAGAAAGGTCACATCAAACCAAGTTCATCGCCCTGTGGGAGCCCGATCGTGTTGGTACAGAAGAAGGATGGGACGTGGAGACTCTGTATTGACTATCGGGCATTGAACAAGATCACTGTCTGGAATAGGTACCCAATCCCACGGATTTATGACCTTCTGGACCAACTCAAAGGTGAAAAATATTTCAGCAAGATCGACCTGAAGACTGGGTATCACCAGGTACCAATTGAACCCTCCGATGTGTGGAAGACTGCCTTCAAAGCCAAGGAAGGCCTTTTTGAATGGCTGGTCATGCCTTTCGGGTTGACGAATGCTCTCGCAACCTTCATGAGGATGATGGATGACATCTTGCGGCCATTCACCAACTCATTTGTAGTGGTGTACTTGGATGACATTCTGATCTTCAGCCAGACTTGGGAAGAGCACCTTCACCACATACGACAAGTCCTCCAAACACTGCGGCAACACAAGTTGTGTGCCAATTTGGAGAAGTGCACTTTTGGCATGACCCAGGTTCAATATCTGGGATACATTATTGATGAAAGGGGGGTGCATGTGGATCCGGCCAAGATCCAAGTCATTCGGGATTGGCCAGCCCCGACTACTATAACAGAGCTTCGCAGTTTTCTGGGTCTTGCTAATTTCTACCGTAGATTCGTGTTGGGATTCTCTCATATCACTTGGCCCTTGAGTCAAGTCACCAAAGGAGGAGCGAGAGCAAAATTCTTTTGGTCGGAACCTCAACGGAAGGCGTTCAAAGAATTGAAAAATCGCCTCTGTTCTGCCCCAGTGCTCACCTTACCAGACTTGCAGCAGCCATTTGAGATCGAGACAGATGCCTCTGACTATGCTATTGGGGCGGTTCTTACTCAACAGGGACATCCAGTGGCATATCACAGTGAGACATTGTCTGACACAGTTTGCAAGTATCCCACTTATGACAAAGAAATGTATTCCATTGTGCAAGCTTGTCGACAATGGAAGCATTACATTTTGGGGAAGGAAACAATCATCCACATAGACCACCGGCCCCTGTAGTTCATACAGACACAAGGGGAGTTGGAGAATGATCGCCATCAGAAGTGGTCCACATATCTGCAACAGTTTCATTTGAACATCAAGTACAAGAAGGGTAGAACCAATCATGTTGCAGACTGCCTCAGCCGACCACCAATCATGGCGCTCACCACTATGCTCAACTCTTATGGGCATGAGACTTCTGATTGGCCGCTTCTCTATGAGAGTGACCCAGAATTCGGCCACACTTACAAGGCACTCTTGGGGGGTACGCAAGTTCCAAATTTTCACCTCCAAGATGCACTTTTATGTCACATGGGACACCTTTGTGTTCCTTCAAGCGAGCGTGCCAAGATGATATGGGAAGCACACTACAATCGAGTCGCTGGGCATTTCGGGGTCGAGAAAATAGTAGCAATCCTGCAGAAGCATTTCTATTGGCCGAACCTTCGAAAGGATGTCGAGAAGCACATCAGATCCTGCACTGCTTGTGCCATTGCCAAACCGACCATCAAGAAGCAAGGCCTATATACTCCTCTACCTACCCCTAGTCGACCTTGGGAATCCATCTCCATGGATTACATGTCAGGCCTGCCTTCTACTAAGTAGGGAAATGACTGTGTTTTTGTGGTCGTCGACAGATTCTCGAAGATGGCCATTATGGCGGCCTGCAAGAAGAATATCACAGCAGAAGCCACTGCTAAACTCTTCTTTGAACGAGTGTGGGTGCACTTTTGGATCCCACAATCTATCATATCAGATCGGGATAGCAGGTTCCTCAGCACATTTTGGTCCAGCCTCTGGTCGATGTTGGATACCAAGCTCACCAAGTCCACAGCTTTCCATCCCCAAACAGATGGCCAGACAGAGGTCGTCAACAAAATGATTGTACACATTCTGCGCATGTACAATTCAAAGCATCCTCGCACATGGGACGAGAGCCTCCCTTATGTACAACATAGTTATAATCGAGCTCTCCATAGTTCAATCGGCCATAGCCCCTTTCAGGTGGGCTTGGGATTCCGACTATGTCTGACGTATACATGCCATTTCATTGCTCGGCCGATTCGGCTCATGTCCCGATGCAGAAGTTGACAAAGCAAGTAGCCATCGAGCACATTCGCTTGTCCAACGATAGGTTCATGAACACTCATGCAGAGCCCGATACCAGAAATGGTAGAAACGCATGATCATATAGGGTTCCACACTTCCGGTGGGCGACGAAATGTGCCGGCCCACCAAAAGACGCCTCACTGTCAGACCCCACGCAGCTTCGCCGTACGTACGTCAAGTACACCATCACAGTACAGCGAGCAATGCCTTCGAGCTGGTGTCCTGGTGCCAGTGCACCCGATGTGATATGGATCACCTTCGTCGTCACCCACCTCTCAAACCTCGGACATTGCAAAACAACTCACACCAACAGAGTTAAATCCAGACTGCATGGAACAGGCCACCACAGATTGTATCATGGACATACAAATCAAGAACACTCGCCAGCAGAAGATCCAACTATATCGGGTTGTCAAAGCTGGCCAACTCCTGCACCAAGGAAAGTGGTTCACCAGGGACCAAGTTCAGCAGAAATTTCCTCATCTCATGGAGGAACTTAACGCAATGGGGACCATTGCTTCCTAAGGGGGGAGGAATGATCTAGGGGGATATTTGTGGTCGCCCACCTATTCCACTTGGGGCTCCACCATTGTCTCTTTCAGTTTCTCAGTTTCGGCACAATTTACTATTTTTAGCAGTTTTTCGGGTCCTGAACTTCCGGAACCGTTTTGAGGCCCTAAACAATGTTTTTTGGGAAAATGGAGAGCAACATGGGTCCATGGATGAATTTTTCTTGCTCCAAAATTGTAGTCCTCGGATAGATCTTTCTAACAAGGTATGGTACACATCAAACAGAGATCGTATGCCAAAGTTATGCCCCTCGAAAGTTGAAACACCAATTTACCCAAACGGGGCCCATAGTTTTGGTGCTTCATCTCCTACGGTTAGGGTTTTGGCTGTTTAGGATTTCCCATTGTTTCTAAATAATAAATAGGCCCTCGAGCCTCATTGCAACTCAGTTCAGAGGCCTGTAGCTGCCACATCTCTTCTCAGAGATAGCTACCAGCGCCCTAGCTAGTTTTATTTCCATTCTGTCTGTAAGCAAATTTTAGTTCTTTGATATTAATGAAATGAACTGTTATTTCCGCTGCATCTCTATATTTATGGTTATATGTTTATTTTTTTGCGTTCTTGTATAAATCCGGATCACAAAATTAGCAGTGCTGCAACAAAAAAAATGGATGATGCATATGAAGTGTTTTTCAATATGCCAAAGAGGGATCTGATTTCATGGAATGCAGTAATTTCTTGTTATGCATTGAATGGATATTCTGATGAAGTGTTGATGCTCTTTTATTAACTTCAAAATGACAAGAATGAACCCAGATGTAATTAAATGGAGTGCAGATATTGTGAGGTATACTCAATTTGGTCATAATGTTGAATCCATGGAAATATGCAGTTGAATGCATGTTGCAGAGGTGAAGCCTAACTCTATTACCATAGCAATTATTTTTCCTTCATGTGCTAATTAGTAGTTCTGTAGTGTAGGTATCAAATGCATGGGCATGAGGAAGATGCCCTGACACCCTTTTATGAAATACAAGAAGCATGCATTAAAGTAGGCCATATCACCTTCATCACTATTTTATCTGCCTGCAGCCATGTAGGACCATGTTGACGGGAAAATCTGTCTGGCCAACAGCAGGGGATCTCCCTGGTAAAAGGTCCCAATTAGACCTTGAACCATTTGGAATAGGGATCCTGTCTGGTGTGTGGGTCCGGCTACCACTGATTTCTCCTTTCTTTGGGTCTCGCTTAAACTCTATAAAACAATGGATGCACACCTAATCAAATCATACAAGACATATGATTGATGCATTAAATGTCATGCAGCACTATGAGTAGCAAGAGGAAAAAATAAAGCATGAAGACTGAAGGAAGTGTTGTTAGCAACACTTAGTTAGGGTCATGCTTGTAAACTATTATGACCGCAAAGGAAACAATTCCTCACGGCAAGAACACCCTTCACTTCCTAAAAGTTTAAATGATAACACAAACGCAGATTAACAAAATCATCAACATTCATTAAGAAAGTGAAATGAACTCAACCACCATTAACATACTCATCAAACTGTCATGCAATGTGATCTGAACTAAAGATACAGTTCCCTTAATCTAAAGATGTTCAGAAACTGAAAAATATAATACTCAAGAGTGCTCATACATAAAACAACACCAGATCCACAAAGGGATTTTACAAAATGCTTGTATTCATCATTAAATGTATAATCTACTGGTAATACAATGTACTCCTGGTCGAGTCCCAAACAAAAGATGTGCTACAAGTTCCCAAAGGAGATATTTATAAAGCAAAGCGTGCCCTTTGGGCTCCCTGACTTTTTGTTTTCCTCACTGTTGGGCAGCCTTGCGACCCAATCTTTTTTGCAACCTGCGACCTGAGCCGCTGTTGCGACCTGCGACCTGGCTAGGTTCTGAGACCTTGTGACCTAGTCGCTGGGTCGCTGGGTCGCATCATTGGGCATTTACCAAGGGATGCGACTTAGCGACCTGGCAACCTCTGGGACTTGCGACCTGGGGCAATATGCAACCTGCGACCTCGGAAAATGTGTGACCTCGCGACCCCTTTGGATTTGCGACCTCGTGACCTGGGTAAATGTGCGACCTGCGACCTGCCCAGATTATGCAACCTTGCGACCTAGTCACTGGGTCACTGGGTCGCACCTTTCACTTGCCTCATAGATTTGCGAATTTGCACCATCCGTGACCTGCAACCTCGACAGATATGCGACCTGCGACCTTGGGCAATCCGCGACCTGCGACCTTGAGAGATATGCGACTTGTGGCCTCCTTTCGATGGACGGGGCCAGGTGCCTTTGAACTTAAAGTGAGTTCTTTGGAGGTTCGCCAACATATACTTGTTTTTAAAAGGTCCCCTTGCTTGCTGGGGAAAACCTGGGCTCTAATGTGAAAACAAACAGGTTCTTCTTGCAATAAAATAACACAGGTCACATGTCCTCATGATTGAAATAACAATAAAGCTAAGGGAATTTTAATCAGTTGTAAGAGCGAAAAAACAATAAATTTAGACCCCTGTGTGGTCAACTACTGAATCATCGGAGAGAATGGCTAGGGTAAGCTTTCTCTGTGTCCTTTGTCTATCAGGATCATAATATTTCCCATGCACAAGGTTTTCTTCAAGTCTTGGATTAAATTACTTGATAGGCATGGGCTTCTTCATTCACATTCTCAGTGGTCGCCAAAATGTACCCTTCTCCAGCAAAACGCAGCCCTACCCTGTTTATAAATGGTCGTATTTGACACTCTGTGTCTCTTAATGCTTGGGTTGCAATGCCTGTTCCTTCACTAATAAGACCTAACAGTATCTGCTTTGTACCTACAAAGTTATGTCCAAGGCGTCCTGCTTCCTCCTGTGCAAGCATAATTACTTTAATGGCTTTTCTAGTAGAACATTCAAACATAGCAACAACCACCCCTCACCTTGCTTTTCCCTTTGCACTTGGATGATATACGGTAGCTGCAACTACTGTATGGAAATCAGTCATCTTCATAGCTCGACAATAACAGTACGATAGTCATTATCACACGGCCATTGTAGATCTGTTTATGAGGTTTGGCTCCATGTTTAAACGCAACTTTTACCACTTGTCATATATTTGCTCCCAAGACTTAATGATTTTCCGTTCCCTTGTCTGCGCATAGCAGCAAAATCATGGCTCATGCATGGCAGCATGCATTGGGTAGCCCGTCCATGTAATGCGGCACATCAGCAGCTTTGACAGGGAATGAAACACGTGGACGATCATCACGGAGCCAATTATATCATGAATTTGCTTTTCTAATGGGGTCACAGGGTCGGAGAATTCCTTGGGTCGCAGCTTCTCATGAGCAGATCATTTTGCGACCTAGAAAACATGCGACCCTGGGTCGCTGGGTCAGAAAACCGGCTGAGTCGCAGCCTTCGGCAATACTTGATCTGTGCGACCCTGCGACCTGTTCAGCAATAACACGTCATTTGCGCGCAGTGACATAATTCTCGTTCACGCCTAGGAAACATGCATCCATGTAATGTGGCATGAAGAATAGAGATTCATTCTATCCAGTTCACGCGTCAGATTTTCCATTCTTGTGTAACGTGGTTTAAATGCTTTATATCCTCATTTGGGAGCCATCGTCGATAGCCTGGTTCAGATAATCTTCACCCTTGTAAGAACGCGATTTACCTTTTTCTTCGACACTTCGTTAAACCAGGTTCGAAAAGACACCACAATAATTGTGAGCCAAGGTTCTCTTGAACAAGCTTATCAACAGTCTCAAGAAAACCATGGTGCGCAGAGAAATACACGTGAAGGATTGGTGTCAGTGCACCATCTCTGTTTACCATGCAAGTGTCCGGAAAATACACAGCTAGCAGCGCAAAGGAAACTTTCTTACTATTGACCCCTTATGCTAGGAGGAAACTTCCTTCCGTATGTCGAAAGCGACTGGGCATTCTGGCAACGGCTGGCTTTTGTGCGCTGGCATACAGGGAATACAATGAAAAAAACACGACCTCCTCAGCAAAGCCATCGCTCTGCATTGCTTAAAATATGGCTATAGATATTCATATATCGTACCACAGTTATCAGAACGTTTCCATGATGGGTTTGTCATAATGTTCTGCTCCGTGTTTTAAACATAGACTTTGAGCATTATATATCGGCTCACCATGTTTCAAAACTTCAACATAGAAATATTCAAGGTGCATTACAATGAGTTGTCGTAAGGTTCTAATCCACCAATTTAATCGTAAAGTCGACCACCTTATATATATGCCTCTTATGCTTCATCATAAATTGAAACGTGCCATTGAATGTTTGACTTTATGCAAACGTGTCCATTTGGTTTCTGCACCATGTTTCCACGTAAGGCTGACCGCTACATATGCAAATTGCTCCAAACATTTGCTATAAGTTTGAAAACGGCCATCGAACCTTTAAACTCACTTGTAATGCAACATAGTTATTATAGCGCACTTCTATGGGTTGGTCATACACCCCGTCCCATGTTTTAACATAAGTTGTGATCACTATATCCGCTATGGAAATATTAAGCTCATTTGTAATGTTTTTCCATATAGTCTTGACTCACCATTTTATATGTTTTTGGAAACCACATGGTCTTGCGCCTTGCATTAATGGTTTTAAACTTGCAATGTAACCTTGGCCCATCAAATGTGCACCTACTTGTAATGGTTTCACATAGTTCTGCTCCACGATCTCCTATGATTTCGACACCATATGGTTTTTGTTTGCCTTGTTTTTTTTGAGTGAATGAACACACAACACATCATCCTCCATCTGAAAATAATGTTAACTTGCTCTTCCACCACACTTGTGGGTGCATCCTTGTCATCCACCTTAACAATGGTCTTCAAAGGTGGCCTTATGTCTCATATCCACCTAAGCGGGGCATGTGGATGAACGTGTCATGGTTCATAGTTGTGACCTTGTCATTGAGCTTAATCTTATTCCCCTCAGTGCCATGAAAATCATTGATGAGTTTATCAGTCGGGGGATTGACCTGTATAAACAACATAACATTAACTATTTCATAGTTATTATTTTCGAATGGTGCCCCTAGATAAAATATATGGGACCAATGAACATAAGAGAAGTATTCAAACAATGCGTTTAATGTTAATGTACATCCTGAGTGCACGGAAAGTTCTTATTCGAATGTATGCTGGGTGGTCCCTCCTTCACATGGCGTGATTGCAGCAACAACATCTGGTCATGATGGTGAGAAAACTCATGAGGGGTTGGGGCTAGGTCACTAGGATGTCACTGGCTGCAGGTTTGGCGAAATACCTTAACGACAAAGTGAGCAGAGGGGGACCCGAAATTTTAAATATACCCAACATTTTGGTGGTGTTGTAGCGGCTACAACAAATGGAGAACCACTGGTAGAATCCAACATCTCTGTTAGTATCACAACAAAAGTCTGAGTCCGGATAGTAATGCAAGGGAATATTGAACAAGTTTTGCATGTACACTTTGTATTACTTTGGCCCTTTACAGGTATGCCTAATCCTTGTGCCTCAGCTAGGTCTCGCTAATCCGAACACATCAAGAGAGAGCTCATAGACGCCAATAGCTTGTTGATGATCTGAAGAGCAAGGCAGTGGGTTATTATTCTCAGGATTTTTAAAGTAAGTTTTCGGTGTTGCTCCGTTGCCAGCAGGCCTATAGAGTACCCCGGCGGAGTCACTTCAAGAAATCATAAATGTTGTTCCGCTGCCAGCGAGCCTGGTCAGTACCCCGGTGGAGTCGTTGCATTACCTCTCTACGCAGGAAGCCTTTCTCGATCCTTTACCCTTATTTGTTTCATGTGCTTACAACACTTATTTTCATGTGCTCGTGGCACTTATTTTTCATGGGCGAATGAGGGATCCCGACTTATTTTACGAGCAAGAGAGGTTGTTTCTTGTTTTACAGAAACTAAAAGATATCCTGATTTGGGTTTGCCCTTGTGCCAAGCCTTCACATCCCATTTACCACAATAGGCGAAGCGTGCAAAATATATCATTTTAGGGTGTCCAAGACGATGCTGGGCACAAGGCTTAGGCTACGGGTATGGGCCATTCAAACTCATTAGGTCTCCCACAAGCAACCGGCTCGTATCTCACTGGCTAGATAATTTTAGATTCATAGGCATCTTGTTGAGAATGCGACTTCAATGATGTGTCCTGAGAGAAAGTTGCCTCTTGAGATAGCCACGACAACGTCACGCACAATAACGGGGTTACTGTTTCAACAATCGGGGCAAAACAAGATCGCAAGGTGATAGGGTGGAAATGAGGGCTTACGCAATGGTAGGTGATATGAAAAAAGTGATGTGAGAAAGAGAGTGTACGACGCAATGTAATAGGCGAGGCTCAAGATGCAATGCAACGCCATGTGCGAGAACGATCAACCAGTTGTAGGTGGAAAAGAGGCGCAATACAAGCAGTGATTATTTATGCGGCAACAAGCAACTGAAAAGGAAATGAAAGGAAAATACTTGTAACACGATAATGCCCAAGATATTAATCATAAACAAAGATAGCAAAAACACTTTTAATCATAAAGTAAAAATTTGGCAAGTAACATAATCGACAACTTTGAGCTAACAAATTTATTAACAGGTCCTAACTAGCCTACACCTAAAACCTAGTTTAACCAATGAGGTGACCAGGTTATGTAAAATCAGTTTTCCAGTGTAGCCACTGCATTAGGTCGCCTCCTGCAATGACAACAATGATCAGGATTAGGACTAGTATCCAAAAAAGTGCAATAGCAACAAAACTTACCTGAGGAGCAGGTGGAACGACAAGACGATCATAGATAATTACCAAAGAACATGCCAGAATATATTGTGCAAGCTGCATCCCACTCTCATCTTGATACATGGCAATATGTTCTTGAAACTTAACATTTATAAATGACACATAATCATTCGTGCAAAATCCTGGATCTGAGGGGTGATGGGTAAGCCAATTCCTATTTGCAAGCACATTCACCGAATAGGGTTGGTTGAACGAACCAGCATGCTCATTATGGTAGTGAGGGTCATTAGTTTTATGGAATGGGAACAATAAGCATGTGCCAGGCGAATTATAGATACTTGCGAATCTGAAAGTAGAAACCCTAATTTTGAAAGCCCTAGTTCGGAGTTGCTCCTGAAACCTGTCAAGGATATGAGGATCCGAATCCACTTTCGGTGGAGGCCGTAATTCCTCACCGTCTTGAACAAACTCCATACCTTCGAGTGGTAGGTTTCCCAACTTTGAAAGTTGGGCAAGATCATCAAGCGACTGGATGTGATCATGGATTGTGGTGAGTTGCCAAATGTCAGTGGGCTTTGTATCAAGTCGGTCAAATGTTTGCGCACTGACAGATTGATGACCCAAGGTATCGGATTCTCTAGATTTTCCAGGGTGGAGTAAAATTGACATGGTTATGCTGGGAGGAGCATGGTACTTGGGGATCGTCATTTCAGAAAGGGTTGGTAGAAGCTGAAGCGCTTCGATTTTTTGATGGGCACTTGAATCTTCCCGAAGCGAATCATCGAATTCTGGTGTCTCTATATGGTCGACAAAGAGATGCGAGTGACCGTCCTCGTCGGTATGATTGAATATGCTTTCAAATAAGGAGTGATCGCTACAACCATTGATTTGATCAAGTTGGGTACTTGGCAAGTTAGGCTCCCCGGGAGTTACCAACTAGGATGGATTAATAAAGAGGACATCTTGAGGTTGCTCAGATAAGAAATCATTCCCATGGCTATCTAAAGATTCTGAGTGAGACAGATCAGATTTTAAAGATTCATCGATTTTGGACTGTGATTGCGAAACACCATCTGCGTGTTTATGATCGTCGCCAATACTAGTATAAGGAAATTTTGAATGTCTCGAAGAAATTACTGGTGTGGCAGGACCGTGAAATAAATTGGGGAATAATGAACGAACAGATTGAGTCCAATGGGCGTTAACCATACAAGGATTTTCAACACGTGCATCCGTGTCTTTGAGAGAAAACAATGATCTGGCAGGCCTTGTAAGGGAATCAACTGCATCCGAGACAGGAGTCGATTGATGATCAGTATGTGAATCAGATTTAGGACTGTGTCTAGGGAAAAATCGAGTGGGCTTGAGGTAGGTTTCATGAACCGAGAGGGATAATGAGCCACTGGGGTTTTCAAGCTCTGATTCGACATGGTGCATGAAAGATTCAAAGGTAGTGCAGTAGGCTTTATCCTCTTGCCAGTGTCTATCCTTGCTCAGGACTTTCAAGGTCACAACTCCACTACCCGATAACTCAGGAGGAGGGGTGAGAATATCACAAATAGTAACACTCTCCTTGGAGGCCTGAATGTGGTCTGGACTCGGGGAGATGGACAACGAAGCATTAGGGACAAAATCTGAATAGCTGGTAACTTGTGGGTCATCATAGAGAACACTAGGATCTAACTGAAATTGTTCAATGGAAACGAGAATCACATACTTGAACTGTTCACTTAAACATTTCCAATGGACATCCCTTTCAGGGAACTCAAAACAATAATGAACAAATCTGATAGAGAATTCATCTAGGGATTCTTGAGGTTCCATTCTGATGTCATTTAGCTTTATCAATACACTTTGAAAATCGTACCTATGAAAAGCTTGTCGCAATTCACTGGCGAGTTGATCAAACGAATGGATGGAAGCTTCCGGCAATGTGCGGCACCATTGCTTAGCACGACCATTGAGGGTGAGGAAGAAAAGAAAACATATCAAACCTTCATTTTCAATTTCGTAGCACTCACCAAAGTCATAGAAATCTAAAAGGTGTAGGGTTATGGACACCCCATGTTACACCATTTTTTGGTCATCTAACCTATCATCATTAGATGGACCCAAGTACACCATTTAAGACCAATTTTACCCTAAGTAAAATTGCCTTCACTATGTTAAATAACTTAATAAACCACATTTATTAGGTTGTTTATGGTCCAAACAGGAAACCCCAAAAGGAAATATTAAACAAACCTATATTTGTTTGATTTTCCTCATGGAATAATTAATTAAACCATAATTTAAATATTATTCCCAGTCATTTTTAACCCAAAAACAAAGAAATTAATGAGATAAACCCTTAGTTATCTTATTATTTTCTAGGAATAATTATTTAAATCTCATTTAGATAATATTCCTTGTTAAATATGACCAAATCACCCACCAATAATCAAACAAATCATTATTTATTTGATTATCTTCCAACCACTTCCTTAAAAAGATAAATAAATCATTTATTTATTTATTTTTCACTAATCAAGGGATTTGACCAAAGTCAAACACCCTTTCCCTCCAACAAATATAATAAAATATTCCATAAAATGTGGATCTAGATTTGGTTAACATTATTTTAATCATGCACCAAGATCTAGAATGACCCAATATTTTGTTATAAATAGGAGGGTTTTTCCCCATCATTCCTCACCTTTTGTTGCCTACTATATCACTCTGGATCTATACACTTGGTCTCATTGTCATCATTTGCTCCCATTGAGCTCCATTTTTGCATTGGGTTTTCTACACCTACAAGAGAGAGAAAGCTTAGATCTGAAGTGCTGAGGACTTCCAAGAACCCATCCCACTGAGGAGAATTGGATACACCTTCTTGTTTTCCTCCCAGGTGCCCCATTAATATAAAAATTCTTTTAAAAAAATTGTTCTTGTCTTGTCTACTGGTATATGGAGCAAACCCTTATTTTTTCTGCTTAATGTCTTTCCATGCATAGATCTGGTTTTTGCAGCTCTTTTATGTCTAACTAACCGCAGATCTGAAGATATTAGCAGCTACTATTGTTGTTAGGGCTATTAGTTATGCGTAGCTAAAGTGGTCCTTTTTCGTACACTTCGACGAAGGATTCATACTAACACCCCATTTTCAACATCAAATTTTAACTGGGACAAGTGATACATAAGTTCATCGGGGATGAAGTATCGAGGCTCATAAAACTCCGACAAACATCTCAGGAGAATGATTTGGGAACGAGCCATTACAGATATGAGATTAACTGCAGGCTGTAAGGGCTCATATTCTCATCAGCCCTCCTTCTAGCGCCAGTTCTGTTGATGGGAAAATCTGTCTGGCCAACAGCAAGGGATCTCCCTAGTAAAGGGTCCCAATTAGACCTTGAACCATTTGGAATAGGGATCCCGTCCGGGGTGTGGGTCCGGCTACCACTGATTTCTCCTTTCTTTGGGTCTCGCTTAAACTCTATAAAATAGCGGATACACACCTAATCAAATCATACAAGACATATGATTGATGCATTAAATGTCATGCATCACTATGAGTAGCAAGAGGAAAAAATAAAGCATGAATACCGAAGGAAGTGTTGTTAGCAACACTTAGTTAGGGTCATGCTTGTAAACTGTTCTGACCGCAAAGGAAACAATTCCTCACGACAAGAACACCCTTCACTTCCTAAAATTTTAAATGATAACACAAACGCAGATAAACAAAATCATCAACGTTCGCTAAGAAAGTGAAATGAACTCAACCACCATTAACATACTCAGCAAACTGTCATGCAATGTGATCTGAACTAAAGATACAGTTCCCTTAATCTAAAGATGTTCAGAAACTGAAAATATAATACTCAAGAGTGCTCATACATAAAACAACACCAGATCCACAAAGGGATTTTACAAAATGCTTGTATTCATCATTAAATGTATAATCTACTGGTAATACAATGTACTCCTAGTCATGTCCCAAACAAAAGATGTGCTACAAGTTCCCGAAGGAGATATTTATAAAGCAAAGCATGCCCTTTGGGCTCCCTGACTTTTCGTTTTCCTGACTGTTGGGCAGCCTTGCGACCCAGTCTTTTTTGCGACCTGCGACCTGAGCCGCTGTTGTGACCTGTGACCTATCTAGGTTCTGAGACCTTGCGACCTAGTTGCTGGGTCACTGGGTCGCGCCGTTGGGCATTTACCAAGGGATGCGACTTAGCGACCTGGCTACCTCTGCGACTTGCGACCTGGGGCAATATGCGACCTGCGACCTCGGAAAATGTGCGACCTCGCAAACCCCTTGGGTTTGCGACCTCGCGACCTGGGTAAATGTACGACCTGCGACCTGCCCAGATTATGCAACCTTGCGACCTAGTCACTGGGTCGTTGGGTCACAACTTTCACTTGCCTCATAGATTTGTGACTTTGCACCATCCGCAACCTACCACCTCAACAGATATGTGACCTGCGACCTTGGGCAGTCTGCGACCTGCGACCTTGGCAGATATGCGACTTGTGGCCTCCTTTCGGTGGACGAGGACAGGTGCCTTTGAACTTAAAGTGAGTTCTTTGGAGGTTCTCCAGCATCTACTTGTTTTGAAAAGGTCCCCCCTCTTGCTGGGGAAAGCCTGGGCTCTAATGTGCAAATAGACAGGTTCTTCCTGCAATAAAATAACAGAGGTCACATGTCCTCATGATTGAAATAACAATAAAGCTAAGGGCATTTTAATTAGTTGTAAGAGCGAAAAAACAATAAATTTAGACCCCTGTGTGGTCAACTATTGAATCATCGGAGAGAATGGCTAGGGTAAGCTTTCTCTGTGTCCTTTGTCCATCAGGATCATAATCTTTCCCATGCACAAGGTTTTCTTCAAGTCTTGGAGTTAATTACATGATAGGCATGGGCTTCTTCATTCACATTCTCAGTGGTCGCCGAAATGTACCCTTCTCTAGCAAAACGCAGCCCTCCCCTGTTTATAACTGGTCGTATTTGACACTCAGCGTCTCTTAATGCTTGGGCTGCAATGCCTATTCCTTCACCAATAAGACCTAACAGTATCTGCTTTGTACCTACAAAGTTATGTCCAAGGCATCCTGCTTCCTCCCGAGCAAGCATAATTACTTTAATGGCTTTTCCAGTAGAACGTTCAAACATAGCAACAACCACCCCTCGCCTTGCTTTTCCCTTTGCACTTGGATGATATACGGCAGCTGCAACTGCTGTATGGAAATTAGTCATCTTCACAGCTCGATAATAATAGTATGATAGTCATTATCACACGGCCATCGTAGATTTGTTTATGAGGTCTGGCTCCATGTTTAAATGTAGCTTTGACCACTTGTCATATATCTGCTCCCAAGACTTAATGATTTTCCGTTCCCTTGTCTGCGCATAGCAGCACAATCATGGCTCATGCATGGAAGCATGCATTGGGTAGCCCATCCATGTAATGCAGCACATCAGTAGCTTTGACGAGGAATGAAACACGTGGACGATCATCACGGAGCCAATTATAGCATGAATTTTCTTTTCTGATGGGGTCACAGGGTCGGAGAATTCCTTGGGTCGCAGCTTCTCATGAGCAGATCATCTTGCGACCCTGCGACCTGGTAAACATGCGACCCTGGGTCGCTGGGTCACAAAACTGGCTAAGTCACAGCCTTGGGCAATACTTGATCTGTGCGACCCTGCAACTTGTTCAACAATAACACATCATTTGCGCGTAGTGACATAATTCTCATTCACGCCTGGGCAACATGCATCCATGTAATGCGGCATGAAGAATAGAGATTCATTATGTCCAGTTCATGCGTCAGATTTTCCATTCTTGTGTAACGTGGTCTAAATGATTTATATCCTCATTTGGGAGCTGTTGTCGATAGCCTAGTTCAGATAATCTTCGCCCTTGTAAGAACGCGATTTACCTTTTTCTTCGACACTTAGTTAAAATAGGTTCGAAAAGAAACCACAATAATCGTGAGCCAAGGTTCTCTTGAACAAGCTTATCAACAGTCTCAAGAAAACCATGGTGCGTAGAGAAATACACGTGAAGGATTGGTGTCAGCGCACCATCTCTGTTTACCATGCAAGTTTCCGAAAAATACACAGCTAGCAGTGCAGAGGAAACTTTCTTATTGTTGTCCCCTTATTTTGGGAGGAAACTTCCTTCCATATGTCGAAAGCGACTGGGCATTCTGGCAACAGCTAGCTTTCGTGCACTGGCATACAGGGAATACAATGAAAAAAACACGACCTCCTCAGTGAATCCGTCACTCTGCATTGCTTAAAATATGGCTATAGATATTCATATATCGTACCACAGTTATCAGAATGTTGCCACGATGGGTTTGTCGTAATGTTCTGCTCCGTGTTTTAAACATAGACCTTGAGCATTATATATCGGCTCACCATGTTTCACCATAGGTCAAAACTTCAACATAGAAATATTCGAGCTGCATTACAATGAGTTGTCGTAAGGTTCTAATCCACCAATTTAATCGTAAAGTCGACCACCTTATATATCTGCCTCTTATGCTTCATCGTAAATTGAAACGTGCCATCGAATGTCTGACTTTATGCAAACGTGTCCATTTGGTTTTTGCGCCATGTTTCCACGTAACGCTGACCACTACATATGCAAATTGCTCCAAACATTTGCTATAAGTTTGAAAACAGCCATCGAACCTTTAAACTCACTTGTAATGCAACATAGTTATTATAGCACACTTCTATGGGTTGTTCATACACTCCGTCCCATGTTTTAACATAAGCTGTGATCACTATATCCGCTATGGAAATATTAAGCTCATTTGTAATGTTTTTCCATATAGTCTTGACTCACCATTTTATATGTTTTTGGAAACCACATGGTCTTGCGCCTTGCATTAATGGTTTTAAACTTGCAATGTAACCTTGGCCCATCAAATGTGCGCCTACTTGTAATGGTTTCACATAGTTCTGCTCCACGATCTCCTATGATTTCGACACCATATGGTTTTTGTTTGCCTTGTTTTTTTTGAGTGAATGAACACACAACACATCATCCTCCATCTGAAAATAATGTTAACTTGCTCTTCCACCACACTTGTGGGTGCATCCTTGTCATCCACCTTAACCGTGGTCTTCAAAGGTGGCCTTATGTCTCATATCCACCTAAGCAGGGCATGTGGATGAATGTGTCATGGTTCACAGCTATGACCTTGTCATTGAGCTTAATCTTATTCCCCTCAGTGCCATGATAATCATTGATGAGTTTATCAGTCGGGGGATTGACCTGTATAAACAACATAACATAAATTATTTCATAGTTATTATTTGCGAATGGTGCCCCTAGATAAAATATATGGGACCAATGAACATAAGAGAAGTATTCAAACAACACGTTTAATGACCCATGGCGAGGGAGCTGTTAATGTACATCCTGAGTGCACGGAAAGTTCTTATTCGAACGTATGCTGGGTGGTCCCTCCCTCACATGGCGTGATTGTAGCAACAACATCTGATCATGATGTTGAGAAAACTCATGAGGGGTTGGGGCTAGTTCGCTGGGATGTCACTAGCTGCAGGTTCGGCGAAAGACCTTAACGACAAAGCGAGTAGAGGGGGACCCTAAATTTTAAATATACCCAAAATTTTGGGTGGTGTTGTAGCGGCTACAACAGACCAGTAGATGAAGGTTAGCATCATTTCAATCGAATTAGTAGAAATTTTGAAGTGAAGCCTAGAGTGGTGCATCATGCATGCATGTTTGTACTCCTTGGCCACTCGAGACGCTTTAATGGAGCATATGTGACATTGTCAAACATATATGCTACTTCTATGGGATGATGTAGTCAACGTGAGAAAGCTAATGTTAGATAAGGGAATTTAAAAAAAAGGAACTAACATCTCATTTTCACAGACAATTGCAGTTGCTGCTAACTTAGGATGTTTTGAAATATATCATTGGAACTCTTCAACAGTGTTCTCGAGTTTCAATGATAATACAACCTCTTCATTTGAATTTTTCCTCTCCAAAACCATGGAGAGGAGAGACATGGAGGAGTTACAACCATGCATACTTCCTTAACAACCCTCAAGGTGGCTGGAAATAGATAATCATGACAAGCTCCAAGCATTGGACAAGTCTTGGTTGAAGCCTTATGTTGTAAAAGACGAATCCATCAGGCAAGGCTTGGGCCAACTTTGGGACTCCTTTGAGGAGTTTTGACGCATTTCGAAATTAACTCAAGTTTTTCTACAGTGCTTGGTTATAGAAAATCAGTGGAGCAAAAAAAAAAACATTTTCAGGGAAACAGGCCTGCCTATCAGAGGCCAAAAGTTGGGTCACTAGTTTGAAAACAAGAATTTCTTTGTCAAACAAATTGGATGGACCAGCCAGCAAGGGAACATGACAAGTTTCTGCCTCAGACTTGCATATTTTTGTGGGCTTGTTTTTCTATATTCAAGGTGGTTTTGTGGTCAGAGAAACCTAGAGGAGTGCGTGATTTGGTCCTACAACACATTTTGGGAGGAACTATAATTTTTTTAGGTGGGATTCTTTCTTATTCAGTTCAGGACTATGCCATGCAAGACTCATCTGAGAAGGCAATGAATTCCATGGATGTTATAGGGATTCGAATAGAGGCTGGGAAGGTCTAGTAGACTATGGAAGTGCAAATACGCTTTTTATTGATACTTCAATAAAAATGGAGACCTCGTGCACCTCTAGAAAGTAGTTCTACACTGCCTCACATCTATTGTAGCTATTGCAAAACTCTCATATATGCTTGAACATGGGAGGAACACGATCACAAATTACAATATTATTTTTTTCCATCTATTCTCTTCCTCTACAAATTTCATGGAAATTGAAATCATCACTTTCTTTTGTTATTTGAGCATTATATGGAATACTTCATGTAGTTGTTTCACAAGGTGCCATAATTTATTTTCAAGAGACGGCTATTCAAAAAACCCTGATTTATGAGTCCTACTGGATCCTGTTACAACTAATACTTGAATATAATTCCAGAAATTATCCTCCTTCGAGATTGTAAATCATCATATCTTTTCCCAGGACAAGAGCATGTGACTAATTTCATAAGAAAGGTATTTGAGATGCTAGTTGGAGCATTTAGAAAGCTTCTGGTATTAGAAAGGTTCTTCCACAATTGAAACAAGGTGTACAGGGATGCTTGATATACTAGAAGACTTCTTGAACTTCTTATATTTTGTATATTGTCGAATGGATTGGATCACTTCAACATTAGAAAAGCAACATTGAATAAAGAACTTCAGTATCCTAGATAATGAAATTTTTACTTTTCTTATTTCAACTGAGGCAGTGGCGTGGCAGGGGTTGGAATCAATTTTCCAAGTGCAGATACAGTTTATTATATATGATCTATATTTCAGTCATTTTTTTCTTTTATGATCTTAATCATGATCTCACAGTATAGGCCAAGACAAACCAGTGATTGCATATGAGTTGATAATAAAGTGTATTGTTGAGGAGAGAATATTGCATCGGTGTACAAAGATGGATTTGGAGAATCTGGTGATGAATCTTTGTAAAAATGAAAGTTTAAAGAGTTATCTAGATCACAAAGAACCTATATATCGTGCTTTTCAAAATGAATTTAATGCTATTTGTTTGGTTTTCTCTCGTTTTGCTGTCCTGTAAATTTGTTACTGTTATGTTTATTATCTAGCATGCATATGCCCAGACAATGACCTCTTGCCATAACTACAAAAAGAAAATCTCTTGACAATGACCTATATCCAATTACTGTAGTTGCTAGAAAAAAGAAATTCAGAATAATTTATTACGAAAAGAACCTATTTTACACATACTTCTCCTTTGTGAGTTTCACAGCACCTCAAGTGCCCAAGTAGGAACTTTAAATTTCACTCTAACAACCCCACAATGCATCATTTTATGGAAACTTGGAAACTTACACTGCATACCAGGATTGGATACAAACATGACAGAATTCCTCATTTCCAATATGGTGCCAACAAAATTTTGGCCATCTCAATGGTTCAACATTTTTTGTAATAGAAGACCCAACCAAGTTTCATTAGTTTACTCTGTTAACCAAACCAAGTTTCATGAGTCTAAAAAGTACATATGACATTCTAATAGCTCACTGCATGTGTTTGTACTACCTATTTCTTCTACTCAAGGAAATAGGTATAGCAAATATAAATATGATAATAGATCAAAAAATAGGTGGTGGGCCCTCTTAAAAGTGAGGAGTATTTGGGAATAAACACTCATTTATAATTGACAAGCTCCAGGAATCCATTTCGAAAAATGGGAAATAATGCTCTGACAAGTGCATTGGCCAGAATGTTTGTAAGTATTTCTACATCATTTATTTATACTCCTAGTGAGTGTGTTAAACAACATATGCAAATTGATTTATGGTATTGCAACAACTGGTATGTCTATTGGAAGTGGAGTATCCATTTCCAGAAATGGATCTCCAACAGCAAGAAAGCAACATCAAGACAACATATACCATTTGAGTAGATTAGAATGGACCAGAAATGAATAAAATTCAATGCCATGTTCCAGAAATTGTTAAGTGGTGAGCAATAGAATAGGAAGGAATGCTTTTATTTACTTGACATCATCATGTTGTGCTAGATGAAGACTTCTATTACATGATCAACTGGGCAAGAGTTGGCACAGGTATCAATTTTAATCAGACTACAGGTATCATTTTGTTAATTTTGGGCAACTAGATCCAAACTCCATGTTGCATTGCTCATATGATGATGATAATATTTTTGTTGGATTCCTCTTTCAGAGAGGTGCGAGATTGATCTAAATATCATCTTGTTTGGATGAGAAGAACTTATATTTTGATTTTTTTTTCCACACATGTGAAAATTGTCAAGGTCAACCAGAATTGTAATGAAGGCTTGCAAGCCCAATAGATGTGTCACACACCCTCATTGATGGATATAAATTGGAGAGAGATGATGTCCATTTCATCATCAACTCATCACACATTTCCTCTTGTGATTTGATTGGTTCATTCAGCCTTTAGAGGCCTCTCTCTCTCACATGTGAGGATCTGAAGTGGAAGGAGTGCGAACTGTTTTTAGCGCTCTTTTTTGGTGCGTTGACCAGCATTGACTATGGGTCAAAGCTTGGAGTTTGACCTCCATTCTTGTGCAGAAAATCCAATCTCTTGAGGTAGCATTAGAGAGCAAAAAGATCAAGGAGAAGGGTGACCCTTGACAACAGCCCTAGACCGCAGCGTTGAATTTCTGCATTGACTTTTTCTATTGACCAGTGTTGACCTTTTTGGAGCTGTCTTTAAGTGGTGTGTGTGTGACACTTGGAGGATTGGGTGATCCAACTATGTATACTCTTGAGAAAAATGGTTTTGTTGAAAGGAAGAATAGAACCATTGTGGAAGTTTCCCATGCCATTGTGTATGTTCAAAATAGATGCCTGCATTCCACATTGGACTCCAAGACTCCCGAAGAAGTCTTCTCTAGTAATAAGCCTGATGCCTCCCACTTTAGGGTTTTTGGAAGTCATGTTTATTTTCATGTGCAGAAAGAAAAGAGAAGCAAGTTGGATGCTTCTGGAAAGAAGGGAATGTTTGTGGGCTACAGTGAAACTTCGAAGGCATATAGAATCTATGTGCCTGGTCAAAGAGAAGTGGAGATATGCCACGATGTCACCTTCAATTAGGATTTTTCCCGCAAGAAAGTTAGGATTCTTCCTACCTCAAAGGAAGACAAAGAAGAAGAAGAAGCAGGGAAGCAGGAAGAGCCGAAGGATGAACCTATGCCCGATGTTGAAGGACCAATGGATCTTATTGATCCACCTCCTTCAAATAAGAGGAGACCTTCATGGCTTAGGGACACTCTAGAAGATGCCGAGAGACATATTGCCCCAAGGGGGACATTCCGTGAAAGCAAGAAGCCGAATAGGTACCAAGGGTACCTAACAGTCATGAGTACAATTGTACAATCTAAGCCTGGATCATTTGAAGAAGTCATAAAGGATCAAGTTTGGAAGGATGCTATGCACGAAGAATATGAGTCCATTATGAAGAATGATTTCTGGGAAGTGGTCCCGAGACCAGAGGACAAATCTGTTGTCACCTCGAAACGGCTCTTCAAGATCAAGCATGGAGCTGATGGAAGTGCTGAAAAGTACAAGGCAAGATTTGTTGCCCGAGGCTTCTCTCAAAAAGAAGGCATAGATTATGATGATTTAACTGCACCTAGAGAGTCAGGTCAACCTAATAACCACCTCTTTTGGGTCAGGATGTAAGGGGGTGTGTTACAATATCTTGGCTATTATTAATTGTTGCGCAGTGTATCCAAGCTCTAGTTTTCTCTAGTTTGTTTGGTCAAGGTAAGATCAGGCAGAAGAGAAGTCCTCCTTGAGGTTACAAACCCTAACCAACATAGCAAGGCACTTACTCATTAAGAATAATTTGGTTTGTGAATCTTCTAGGGTTTGTTTGAGGACAACAAAGGTGCAATTGAGGCTCATTCCAGGTACAGTGAGAAAAAAAAAAGGACCGAAATTAGTCTGAGATTGTCTGGAAGGAAACAGCCTAGGAGGGATGTGGATAACCACATTAGGGAAACCACACCCTATAACAGACAACTGCTCCATTCCGACAGTCATTCTATAACTATATATTGTATAGAGAGTTGATCAAGCTACCCATCTGGGCTGCAGGTACCCACAGGAAAGGCAGTCAGGCTCCTATTCTCTAAGCCTGTAGATTATCTTCAGACTTCAGTACAGTCAAAATCATATGCATAAAGCTAGAATAACACAGTAGATATTGGATTAATATATTTCACCTAGTTTTTATTGACATATCATAATTGCAGTTGGATCTAATTTCCTAAATTGCTGATATTGTAAATAAATCTATACTGGTGAACATATTACATGGTTTCATTGAGCAGTCAACCCTATTATTGTAGTTTTGAGAAGAATCGTATTTTTTTTGTCAATCCTTATATTATTCATGCATATATACTATTTATGAGTGTGTAACACTAATTTATTGAAAAAACCTAGACATAATAGAAACCCTAAGAGAAAATTTACCCTAGAGAATTACAGTTTGTACCAGATGTGGGTCATCAGCAAGGCAAAAGGATTGCAAGTAATTAATTTCTACTTCTTAGAGCATTATTTCATTATAAATTCTACCTAATTTACTTAATTGCTTAGATATGACGAGTTACTTGATGGATTTAAAGGACTGTCTGTATATATATAACACCCTTCCAGCCAACTATGTTGGCAATACTCCTACAGTAAACAACCGTGCGCATGAATAAAGGTTATTTATAGAAACTATAGGTCAAACTATGAAATGAGGTGTATTATAGATGTTAGCTCTCAAAATGTCAAATTTTAACCGTCTATAACCCATTAGAAGCAAAAGTAATAGGAAGCTATATTGATTAGGAAAACAAAATATTTTTTCTTTTATTTTATTTGTTCCTTATTCAATTGGACTTTTAATTGGTACTATGGAAAGTGGCAATTGCCAATATGCCAGTATCATTTTCAAATTGCAGAACTTCAAAGCCACAGTGAGTATGTGGTGCCTTGGTGCCTAATAGCAGGAATTTATGTTTTAGCCCTCAGCTTCGATGGCTCAAAATTCAAAATTTGTGGAGCTATATAATTGCAGGTTCAACATGACTAGTAAGTGTAAGACACTAAGTTTAAATGCATGCCCCTATCTTATTCATTGGCCCAAGATTGAGAATACAAGATCGGGAATACACACTCATTCCACCCCGATAAAGCCGCCCTAAAATGTCAAGGTCATTTGAAGATTGGGGGCATTTGGGTTTGCAGCTGAATCAAAGGAACAATATGCCATCTTGGTGGCAAGTAGGCCATCATGATAAGGAATTTGTGAGGGGTGTATTGGCACATGGTTTTTGGAATTGGGAGGCTATCTTCGAAGACAATAAACTAAACTTCAGAGTTTCTGATTCTTTTTCAGAGGCTAGTAATCACCCGGATGCTAAAGATTGCATGAAGCACCTCAGATTTATTGGAAGTCATCTGCTTCGTCACCTTCGTAAGCTTAAGGCTCGGCGTAAGTGACATTTTTTTTATGACAAGGAGAACGAAATCTCCACAGAGCCTAGATGTTCCGAGTGTTCTTGTCCTAGCATTCCACAAACTCCAGATAGGAGGCCTATTCTTCACCTTGCTCTAACAAAAGTTCTTACCATTGTGGATCTTAGGACAATTGAATATAAACGTGTTGGATTTCATACATACCAACACATATTCCCTATTAGCTATAAATCTATATGAAACTATGCCAATATGGTGGAAAGGATGGATGGACTACATACACCTGTAGAATTCTTTACGGTGGAAGTGCAGGTCCTATTTTTCATGCAGTTCCTGATGACAGCCCTGAAAATGTCATTGAAAGAGATTATGCATCTGGTGCATTGGCTGTTCTTTGTGGAACTGGAAGAACATGGCAAGATCGCCATTAGCGGGACAGAGATGTTCAGCCTCTCACATCCTATAGTTATTCAAATACTACGTGAGCTGCTTGTAGCAGAGTACTGTTCTACCTTCTTCTCTGACTATCCTAATTTTGGATCTCACTCTTGAAAACAATCAATTAGTACCCCAGTTATTCCTTCCGTTCAAGATCATTCCAAATTCAGAGAAACCCAAAAGCCAATGAGTAGCTTTGGAGATCAGTCAGAGCAATCATTATTTGACTCATCCGAAGAAACAGACATCAGCAATTCAACTGATGGAGTGAATGGTTCTTCTCAGGGTGTCACTTCAGATAAGATGGCTTAAGGTCAAAGTTTCACTAGAAGAAACATGTTAGTTCATTCGTGTGTTGTTTCCTGATTTTGTTTTATGGTGAATTTTCCAAACAGCTAGAGTGTTTGGAAGTGAGATTCTATGGGGAATTTTTTGAATACTAGTGTGATAATTTAGGATCATTACTTATGGCTACCAGAACCTTGGTGTGACTTTCATTTATGCATTGGGGTATTATACTGACTTATAAAACTAAACCAGATAACTAGTCATCACCCTGAAAATTCTTTTTGGGTGGTGGTGTTTATTGTTTATGGAGATTTCTACTAATGTTATACTTAATCTGTGCTCTGATGATTCATTCTAAAAAGGTGTTAGAAATTGTGGGGAAACTTTCAACTGATTTCTATCACATTTGATCTGATAAATTTTCTATATTGTAATCAAAACAATGTGTATCATTACGATCTATTAAAACTCCATTTAGTCTAGCTTCTAACTAGCTAGATTCGAGGTTCATGCTGAAGACTCTTGCCGATTGGAAAAACACTGGTCATACAAAAAATGGAATTCAAATAAAGGAATACCACATTTGTCCTAAGTCCCAAAATGCCTTGAAACTGAGCAGCCTGTAACTACGACATTCAACAATGAAAAGGCTGCTGAATCATCAAAAAAATCGAGTAATTGAAAAGAAAATCTACGAAACCATGAGAAAGCCCTAAAAAGCACTTGCATAAAATTGAGGATAGCTAATCTTGACCTTTTTCTGAGCCAATTTTTGCAACTTGGGAATCTCTTCATGCAATCTGGCCTTAAGTGCATCGAATTTCAGCATTCAGGGTCGCGACCACTGCCCTATTCTTCTACTTCGCGACATCATCAACTTTCTGGTACCAAAAAAGCCAAAAAATTTAGTAGTTTTTCCGAGCATTTTAAAGACCAAGCCAAGAGAAATGGAGGGTTTATTAACCTGCTTAGCAGCATCAGTGTCGGACTTGACAATGGTATAAAGCCTCACGAAGGCGTCGCTGCCAGAGATTCGATTCTCCCTCTGTTCGTCAATGTCGTACTTTTCATACTGGCTGCCTGGCTGGAACCAAATTAGTCTTTATCACCGTAATGGATGAACCAACGGTACAGGAAAAATGAAAATTATAAGGTTTTTTGAATCTGTCTGTCTATGTAACCTTCCCCTACTTGTGCCAAAATCATTCGAACAACTGTGACTAAAGCATCAACATTAACATGTAATATCCTAGCGAATAGTTGCCTATAAATGATACGCAATGCCCAAGAATAACTGGCTACGATTGGTCCTGAACACATCAGGTTCTTGCCTCATGGGTTCGATCATCTCTAGATTCTTAGACCAGCCAGTTTCGTTTCTTCTTAAAGCCATCCCGCTGGTTCATTATTCTTGTAGATGGCGTCCACCCGCGTGAGAATGTCGACTATGCTCATCTGCACAATGATCAGATCATAGAATACCCATGATGCTCATCTACACAATGAGATATCGAGCGCGTGAGAATGTCGATTATGTTCATCTGCACAATGATCAAAGCATGTCCATGATGCTCATCTGCATAATCAGATATGTTGTGTTGGATGCCTAGTTTTCCGGATCTGTGTTTTCCCTCCGAATTCCTTCCCGAAATTGATTAAACAAATTTGACTAAAAAATTGACTAAACAACCTTGATTGAAAGTTCATAGAGTGATTATTAAGGTACAACAAAATGTAGGAAGAGATAGCAAGAGATAGCACATGGTTAGATGGTCACTATTAAAAATTAAAAAATTTGTGAGTAGGTTCACTTTGAAATTGAACTCATTCAAATTTCAACTCTCCTTGAAATTAGTACACTAGTAGTGGTGTGTAGGAATTTGGAATTGCAGGTTGAATAAAGTTATGGTTGTACATGGGAATTTTTGGTTATGGACTCACAAATTTGGTGTAATGTGATCTTACTATAGTTTCTAGTGTTGTTAGAAATGAAGAGAAATACAAGTGACTTCCTAAAAAGATGTAATGTCATCTTACTATGGTTTGTAATGTTGTTAGAAACGGAGAAATACAAGTGACGTCCTTAAAAAAATGCAATGTCATCTTACTATGGTTTTTAATGTTGTTAGAAATGAAGAAAAAATAATGGTGTGGACATTTAAGATGTCATTATGCTATGATATGATTAGTAATGGTTTAATTCATCTTTTATCTATAATTTTTTTTTTATTACTTTTTCACTATCGTGGCTGATATGTGTAACTATAAGCTTATTATTTTCTTTTGAAGTGTGAGTGGACTAGGTTATTCTAACCTGTGATGAATGAATAAATTGAATGTATTAACTTATATTTCCTTATGTGAGAGTACTATCAAATACAACATGTTTATTGTTCCCCTTGCATGGCAATCCATTCTCCTCTATGTGGTGGTTAGGTTATTCATTTGTTCGAGATTCGTAAACTAAGCTTGGGGAACTCCAACTGAACACCTCATATGTCTTCTTTAAGGTCCAACATAGAGACATCAAGCAACTCGACCTATAGTCAACAGGCCATTTCCTTTATAGAGTGCAAAGTCCTTTACTTGTTGCTTTGCTTGTCCCTACACTCTTCGCTAGTTCTTATGCTCAATGCTAAGTGTAGGCCTTTGCCTTAATCTTCACTAAGCATAATGCTTCATCTTATCATTGAGCACATTCACCAAGTAAAGCTAGTTTGCTCACTATGTCTACATTTGGGAAAATTTATTCTCTTTAATTCCATTTGCTTGATAATGCACCTTTCTTTTCTTAGTGATATTGTACTTAACCATAATTATCTTGTCATTCTACAATGAAATTCACAATAGGATGAAAGATGTGGTTGAGATACTCCTTTACATGCAATATATTGCACATTAATGTATAGATGAAATAAGCATTGTTGGTCCATTTATTGAATAGGATGATGTGTTAGTGCATGAATTTGTCTCCTACATTTTAAAGCCCCAATTTCAACAAATATCATTGTCCATTGGTCTTTTCCCCATTAACAACACAAAAAAAGAAGGAATGTCCAATGACCTTTGACAATGGACCCTAGAGTGGTATCAAATTCTTGTGATGTTAAAATCCTTAATGACAAAGAAAAATGAATGAGTTATTTGCCCCCATATTTGTGGTGAAATCCCCTAGGTTCAAGTAAATCATAGACAAAGGTGTGAGCCCCAAAAAAGTGTTCGAAGAGTAATAGAGTAAAGTGGTAAGTATAAGGCATGGAGCAAAGGTTACGTGTTTAGTGCCCTTACTCACCAAGTACCCAAAGTGTGTGCTTAGTTTGTGAGGAAGCATAGGTTATTGAGTACAAATTATTAGGTACCCAAGCAAGGGGATCAAGACAAGCACTAAGCAAAAGATGACCATGAGAGGTAGAAATTAATTATCCCACTGAGCGAAAAATTAATTTCTCATGGATATTGCTTAACAATGAGTACATGGCTTGTGGTCGAAAAATTGAAGAGAAATGCGAGATATAATGCAACATGAACAAGCAGGTTAGGTAGTCTAATTAAAAGTTATGAGCTCCATCATGGTTGAACATGCATGTTTGTCAAAGAAGTGGTTAAGTATGCCATTGATTGAAGCTCCCATGATACTTTGTTTAGCTCAAAGAAGGCCACAAAGGAGGGTTAAAAAGCTAAATGAAGGATGCTAAAAGTCATCATAATAAAACAAAAAGAAAGGCCATGGATTGAAGATCAAAGTAAGAGGAAATTCTAGTAAGCATTCAACAAGTAAATGCATAAAATGGATGAATCAATCATAGAGTGGGGGAAATACAATATTTGAGCACACAGGAGAAAAAGTAAAATATATCATGTGTTTAAATATATGAATCTCTGGAAAAGAGGCATATACTTGGTGGTCATATTCTCAACAAAAAGGGTTTTGAGGGCTCATTCCACTGCATTGGGGAAAGGAACTCCACATCAACAAAGAAGGCATTCTTGGTTTCCCTAGCAATGTGGAAGGGCCGCAAAGGAAAGGAAATTAATGAGAAAAAGGAAACCAAGTAAAGGCCCACTTGCTTGATGAACCTATGTTGAATGAATAAGAAACAATGGGTATCATTCTGTTGGGAATCATGATTGTCATTAAACCAAAACCCACAGGTGTTAGTCAACAATCACATCGCTAGAGATAAGGATCCATGAGAGGCAGTTATTCTGTGTTGTGAAACACATGGGGAGCATTGGTTTATCCAATGTCCAACAATATCCCCCACCAACGTAAGTCAGTTGTGTATCGAACTCGTGACCTACGCTTTGATACCACTTGCTGGGAAACATAGTTGTCGTTAAAACAAAACCCGCATGTATTGGTCAGCGATCACATCACCAGAGGTAAGGATCCATGAGAGGCAGTTAGTCCATGTTGTGAAACACACGGGACAACCATCAACCAGGATCTCTCTCTCTCTATTCTTTATCCAAAGACAACCATCATCCATATTATAGCCAATGAGCCCTCAAAGGATCTTGTTCTCTAGCATTGGCATTACTATTGCTATAGTCCTGGAGATGTTAAAGACTTGTGCCTCCACTGTTGCAATCTCTCTTCTGAGTCATTCCTTTGACTACCATTGTACTTTGTCATTTCTAGGATTTGAGATCGTTTCCGTGTCTAACTTGTGCCCATCTTTGGATCTTGCAATATTCCACTGAATCCTTAATATACATTAGAATATCTAATAGTTTGTGTATACCCATGAAGATTTCAGGGGAGTAGAGGCTCGACAAGAATAACCATTGGAGTCATGTGATGATAAATCCTTTGATGGGTGAATGCATCAAAAGTAGTGGTTTCCAATAAGTATTACGTAAAAATTTGGCTTAGCCCCATAAGAATATTGTTGGGGCATTTAGTATTTACTCAAATGATAGGTCAACAAACCAATTCCATACTTCCTGTTACTGTCTCTTTTTAATTCATGACATTTATAGCATAGGAATGATTTACAATTGGGAAAAGGTTATTTTTCCTAGCTTTATCCCGATAAATATTAGACTTTAAAATTGCCAAGGCCATGTGTGTTGGCTTCTACATTATTTTTTCCCTAGAAAATTGTATTGAGTTTATTGGCTTTCCCTGAAAATGATATAATACTTGGCTACAAGTATTGTTTTGGAGAATTTCAATCACATTCTCTATATTGAACTATCTTCATCTTTGAGATCTAATTTTTCATGCTTTTTAGCCATTGGACACAACAAGTTTATTTTCCTTAGCCAAAATTATGGTTGCGGGGTTGTCTATGAAGACACTTGTTGCAAGACTAACTAGAAACAACAACTTAAGGTCATACAACACAAAAATGCAACCTGTTGATTCATGATTGTCAATTCTAACATGTGAATTGTGATACACAAGTATGCTCTCAAAGATAATATAAAGATGAGATAATGTCCAACGACCACACATATACAAAAGTGTGAATACAAAGGGAGTGTGAATTGAGATTGCTAAGTACTGCTCCTATAAAATAAAATAAAAGATCAATTAAGTAAAAAGCATATATAAACTAAACTATACTAGAAATGATTTTTGTATTATAGTAGAATGAAATGGAAGAGATGAGCTATGATGCAAAAATATGCAAATACTATTGAAAACAATAGAATACCCTTAGAGAATTAAAAAATCCTAACAGTAGGACTGAACTTTAGTATCTGCCTATCAAAATTTCAGTTTTGTTCGAGCAGAAATTGAAGGATGTAAATTCAAGAGTGCAAACACAGCATGTACAGTGGATTAAAACAACAAATATATTAGGCCCACTCTACACAAATCTGCAATCTAAGAATTCAGGATAAAAAGAGCAGGTTCCAACAACAATTGCATAGAAGTCTTTATTACTCAAATAGAAGAATGTCACAGCAAGTTGTCATCTCACAAAAGCTCATACTACAACCTACAAGCTAACAGTACTCACTCTTATTATCTATTTCTATAAATGTCTAACTAGTGTGCCCATCCTTTTCATTTATAAGTTAAGAGAAGGTGTTGTTAGAAAACAGGCTAATGATAGCATTAGTGGTGCATCTCCCTTGAGCATGAGCAACTCCCTCATAACTTTGCCTTGTATGCAAGGCTTTTCTTTTAGAGTAGTGCATTATCATTGTAGATATAACTTCTCTCCTGAAGGTGCCTCATTCCATAAGTGTGCACTCATGAATGCGCCTAAGATGATGCTGTTAATCTCCTCAACTAGTGTGCCATACTTGGTGGGTGTGACCCAACAACTAATTCGTCTATCCTCGAAGGTGTCATTATAAGCTTCTAGCTGTATTTAAGAATCTTTCTGACTGGTGTACCATAATCTAGCTCTGCAATCCTGGTGCTGCTCAACTTCTCAAGGCTAAGGTGAGACCAACTCGGACCAACTAGGTAATCTAACACTCTTGAGAATTTTTTTTTTTTTTTAATTCTACAGTTTTCCTGTGCCAACAATTATACAACATTTTAACCTCATGAACTAGTCTCCTCTATTCTCTTAGCTAATTCTATAAGCACTTATTGATATTGTCAAAGCTTTTACTCTCTAGTCCCATTGAGCTATTTCAGTTATTTGTGGACATTGATCTATGTTCATTTCATTTCTTCAATTTTTTTGACTGTTATGTGTTACCTTTGGCCAGTGCCTTCTTTCTTACCTATGCCTTTTTTGCTTAAGCATTCTAGCCAGCCAGAGCAACAGGGGCAGTAGGAGCCACGCAGTCCGGCTAGAGCCCAGTAGGGGCAGCGCAGAGGCAGCAGGAGCCACGCAGGGCTGATGCAAGCCCAGTCAGGGTAGCGCAGGGGCAGTGTAAGCCCTTTAGGTGTCACGCAAACCCTTACTGAGCAATGCAGAGGCTGACGCGGGCTAGTTAGGCTGATGTAGAGGGATTCAGAGCAGCGTATTACTGTCGTTTTTATTTCTTTGTTGAGTGAACCAGTTTTGGTGCCCAGGATTGTTGTACTTAGATTCTACATAATAATGAAAACCATCCAGAGCTAGCTGCACCGGTTTTCCCACATTTGGTTTTTTCTTGGGATAGTTGTCCAGAAAATCTGTGTGTCACTTTGTCTATGAGCATATTATTCAGTATTTGATCTATATGTGTAGGTTGCTAGTTGTATTTACTATTTACTTCGCTAATTTATTGAATATTTCAGAAATTAACTTGTAACTTAATTCAAGTAGGAGAAATAAATCAAGATACTGCAATAGGGTTTCTTAGATTAAGAAATTTTCACATTCCCTAGGTCTAGCCCCATTAGGTCACTTAGGGCAACAATTTCCCAAGAATCTAGCTAGAGAAAAATCTTCTATCTCCTAGAGGCAGTTGCGTTGCTATGTGCCCTCACTCTCCTCATAACTTGGGCCAATTTCGATGGTGGAATATCTGGATACCTCAAGCCCTAGCTCTAGGATCAAGTTTTTCCTAGGTGTTCCCAAGGATAGAACCTAGTAGGATCAATTTGACCTATCGAAGTAAAAACTCTTGTCTAATCCTTTCCCATCACCTTGTCTAGGATAGGAACATCATTGGTTGCTAAATTCCATCCCCGAGCCTAGGCTGGGTCCACTTGGCCCTGTGTGGTCCCATTTGGTGTCAAAGGCCTTTCATTAAGGACCATTTGGGAATCCAAGTTCCCAAAGGATTTTAGTGATTTAGAACTTCCTTCATAAGTCTTATTCTTCTCCCTCAACCCTTCAATCCCCCTCCTCTCTCCCTAGAAGATAATTCCCTTGCTTAAAAAGAAAGCAAGTCCCACTCTTTATTTTATCTTAGGGAAAGGGTTTCGAGGGTCACTTCCCACCTATTCATTGACCTATACTCTACAAGTGACTTCCTAAAATACTGGGACTCCACCCATCGGTGAAAGTCCATGAAGAGCAAGGAGCCTTAGATGTGGTGACAATGGGCTAAGCCTCCATCATTTCCCTTGTCCTAGCAATTGCCCTCTTAGGAACCCCTTTTAGATCCACTACTAGTTTGAGTGGTAACAAGTTGTTCACAATTCCATTTGTGAAGAACTCTTTGGTAGGCCCACTTTTGCCATACTACAGCTCCAAGATGAGAAGTCCAAGGCTATGGAGGCTGCCCTTCTTCTCATTGAATCAATCCTTTACAATATAGTGAACTAGGGCTATTTGGTTGGCCCACTTGACTACTACTTTAGTCCTTCAAAGTCTGCACATCCTTAGGCCCTATACACTTTCCCTTCTACCAATTTTGTTGTCCTTCACCAAAAGAAGAGTCAGGGCTCTTCTTTGATAGTAACCTAACAACCCTCCAACTGTACTTGTCCTACCATCAATCTGCTCAACCACAGTCAATTATTTTTACTAATCTAGGGCCCACAATATTGTCTTCATCTAGGGCTCTTCAAATCTGCCACCTAACAATGGTTTGAGTCCTCTCTAGATCACTGTTCTTGTGTATCGACAATTTGATCTTTGTTGTCCAATCTATGAACAAATATGAACTACTCCTCTTATCATACTTCTAACAATTTGTAGATGACTGAACTAGGGTCACAAATCAGCCACGTCTAACAGTCCATTTACTAATTTTTTATAGGTTTCTTCAAGTCTTTGTCTAAAACTCTATGGAAATTCCACCAAAATCAACTCCTCTGCATATCAATCCATTCTTCATATGGCACATTTCTTCTGCATGCTCAATCTTCTGCTCAGGTTCCACCCTCCTTTGGATTTGTTGTCTCCACACATACTGAATCTGCAAACCATCTTCCAGATCTGCGGTCTTTATTGCAGAAATAAACCTCGCTCTAAGGGTCACAACCCATCTTCTTCTACGCAAATTTGTCACAGTCTTAAGGTCATACCTTATGAACTAAACATGCTAGAAAATTGTCCTAACTAGGGCATTATACTTATGTACTTCTAATTGTTGTAGAACAAACCCTATCCACACATAGAAAAAACATGACTCTTGCCTCCATAAGAGACTCAACCTAGCTCATATGGATCCATAGATTTTGGGCATTTCTTTGACTAAATCTTGACATGAACTTCAGATCTCAATGTCGACCCTCAAACTAGGGTAACTCAGTCAATATTACGCCTGTGTCAACTTCTATTATGGCTCTAAATTACAGTGCAAGCCCTCCTCCATTTATGTTGGTATTTATCATAGACCTTGTGGCCTACTAACCACCACAAGGCAAGATGGTATCAACCCTCTCTTCTATTTCATGTAGAAAATCTAACCAACGGGATTTAGTCTGATCTTGTAATCATGTACTAAAACAAGATACCGAATCCTTCCTACAATTTGTGGAAACAAAACACAATCGCACAATCACATATAAGTAAGAGAAACAAGTTATCAATCACACAACACAAGATGTATCTAGGGAAGCAACTATTCAAAACCCTCTATCTCTATTTTGTATTAAGTGAAGGAATCATGAAACAATACAATGCTTAATCTCTCTTGAGATTCTCCAGCACTCTGCCAATTGTCTCCTGCTGATCTAGGAAAAATCGGTCTAGTACTTAGCCAATTCTCAGCCTTCCTTTAGCATGCCTTGCTCACGCAATTCCAATGGAATTATCTCCATATTAATTAGGAAAATAAACCTTCCTTGATTGTGCAATCCATCATGGCATCCCAATGACTTTATAATTGCACATGGGAAATTTTCTATAAATACAACTGATAGTTATGTTCCTCTGAACTGTGTTACAATAAGGATCAAGGGTCTTTTTATTATTTAAAATAAGAGAAAACCCTAAACAACCAAAACCCTAACTCGAGGAGATGTAACACCAAGAGTTTATGGGCCCCGTTGGGGTTAGTTGGGCAGCCAACTTCTCGGGGTCGTAAATTGGTCATATGATCTTCGTTTGACGCACATGATACCTCGTTAGAAAGATCTCTCCGAGGACTACAACTACTAATATGATTTCTATGAAATCACCAAACCTTTCATGCCCAAAAAACATTGTTTGGGGCCTCAAAATGACTCCAAAAGTTCAGGACCCAAAAAAATGACAAAAATAGTAAATTGTGCTATAATTAAGGAAACTGAAAAACTGAAAGAGACAATGGCGAGGGCCCAAGTGGAATAGGCGGGTGGCCACCAATATCCACCTCGATCACCTTAAATCAAATTTCTTGAGCTAACTCAATCATCATGACTTAGTTAATTGACACATGTTGTTATGAGACGAAATTACAATTTATTTAAGGGAAAAATAAATTAGACGCCTCACATTCCTCACTCCTGGTACATCAAAATTCCTCACCAGTGTGGGTGCATTTTTTTTGTCCTTTCTAGTCACCAATTTCACTGTTTCTTGTTGCAAATTTCAACACTCTCTCTCAACATGAAAGAAATTCAATCTATCCCCACTGGTACCTTTGGAATGTTCTGCATGCGACACTTCTCTAGTGTTGTTTGCACCTGCAAATCCTGAAACTGAATAGCATCTAAACAACTGAATCAATATAATGCATCTGTCATCAGAGTCTTCTGACTGCTACTAGCTACTACACCTGTCTAGTACTAGATTCTCTGCACTGTTGTTGACATCTGCATATGTGCCCTTTGAACTATTGCTAACTCTATTTGTGCTCTAGTATTTGACATGTGTCACTCTGATTTCTGTTTTGCTGACATCTGACTACATCAATCTAACTGATCCTTCCTACTACTGTTGTATTGTGGGCTCCTCGTAGCCAGGTTCGATCCATGAGACACACCATCTCAATGAACCTTGCCCAAATTTCTTATCTTGGGATTATGTCTACACGTAACCCCACCTTACACCTCGAGGTATGGCTGCTCCCTCTTCCCATCTAGCTCGAAATTTCCCCCTCATGGAGGTCTCTACTTGAGTGGACGCTTCCACTCAGTCTCCTCTCTGTTTCTCCAATTGTGGTAGCTACTCCACAATCTTTTGAGACTGCTTCTCATGAGGATGCATGTTGAGAGGTAATTTATGCTCCCTCTAAACCACCAAGTCTCTAACTTCTGCCTTTCTCCTCAAAGCTTTGCATGCATCTGGTACCTCAAGTGCATATAGGTTCTTGACTCGCGCATAGTGTAATTGTCCTGAAGTTACAAAAAGTTTATAAAAAAGAGTTGATTTTAAATCGATGATATCTCCCTCATCCGAGCTTCGATTTGACTGGATTTTTTTTCCATTTGGGTTGATTTTCGCAAGGAATCCAAATATTCTATTTGTTTTCAAAAAATTTACACCAAAATCTTCAGATATTCTCTACAAACTCGTCGCCCAAAAAATTATTTCTTTGATACGATGTAGAAAATCTAACCAATGAGATACAATCTGATCTTGTAATCTACTAAAACAAGATATTGAATCCTTCCTACAATTTACAAAAATAAAACACGATCGCACAATCACATATAAGTAAGAGAAATAAATTATCAATTGCAAAACAACATGATGTATTTGGGGAAAACAACTAATCAAAACCCCTTTATCTCTATTGTGTATTAAGTCAAGGAATCATGAAACAATACAATGCTTAATCTCTCATGAGATTCTCCAGCACTCTGTCAATTGTCTCCCGTTGATCTATGCAAACTCGGTCTAGTACTTAGCCAATTCTCATCCTTACTTCAACTTGCCTTGCTCATGCAATTTTTAGGGAATTAACTCCTTATTAATTAGGAAAATCAGTCTTCCTTGATTGCGCAATCCATCATGGCATCCAAATGACTTTATAATTGCACATGGGAAATTTTCTCTGAATACAACTAATAGTTATGTTCCCTTTAACCTCTGTCTCAACTGGGTATTCCTCAAAACTGACATGCATGCAACTATTAATAGTGAATTATCAGTTATCTGATTGATCACTCATTGTGACTTAAATATAATTTAATTCACTGGACCTCTCACTAGCTCATCACTCAGTTAGAACTAGTTAAACTAATTTTAACTCATTTAATTGATTTAATTACACTTGCACCCCACTAATGCATCAACTTCAATTGGACCCCAAAAATATTAGAATCCCTCTAGATGCCTCATATTAGACCCTCAACTCGAATTTCTTGAGCTAACTCGGTCATCATGACTTAATTAACTAACACAAGTTGTTATGAGATGAAATTACAATTTATTGTCCAATTTATTTAAGGGAAAAATAAATTAGATGCCCCACATTCCTCACTCCTGGTGCATCAAAATTCCTCACCAGTATGGGTGCATTTTTTTTGTCCTTTCTGGTTTCCAATCTCGCTATTTCTTGTTGCAAATTTCAACATTTCATAATTTGATGCGGCCTTCACACAAAGACACCATTGAAATCACATGCCCAGATTCTCATGAGAAACCTCTCTTAAGCTTGATCTGCCAGAAGAGAACCAACAATATGCCATTCTACTTCCTAGCGCAAATTGACCATTAAGGTATGCAACATTCTTCTGAACCCTCACATGATGATCTTGCTCTTAGAGGATGTTCATGACCTCCCTTTAGCAACCCTTACTCGGCCCTCGTACTCGACCTACTTTAGGACTACATCTCTCTTCACCCCCTTGATGTTCCAGATAATGGGAATACATGTCAAACATGCTAAGATGTGCCAAGTGATAAGGCATGCCAAGATGTGCAAGGGTGTGTCAATGCATGTCAGGGACTGTCAAGACAACAAAAGGGAGAAAAAAGTTAAACTACAAGGAAATGAACACATAAGAGGGTTAATAAGTCATCAATTTACCTTTTCCAAGAGGGGAATGCTAGGCACACCAACACTAGGTGGCAATAAGTGCCAAGTGCAAAGTCTTAGTGCATTCTAAGTGTCAAGTATTCCTTTATTGCTTCTCATATACTTTCCAACAATTGATCATCAGAAATAAATTTAATATTAAACCATGCTAAATCATACCAAGGCATCTCAACGTATTCCATACATGCTAAGACTTTCCAAGCACCAATATGTGTCAGGGACTAGTGTTATGCATGTTATGAAGTGGAAGGGAATGTTGAAGAGTGCTAAGGTGTGCTAGAGAGTGATAATGCATGTTGATGAGTGTTAAGGAGTACTAGGAAAAAACATTAAGGGAGAACTAGGTAAAAATTCATGGAAGTTAATGAATATGAGGAACGTGTACTGCCAGAGACTAATGTTAATGGTCAGTGTTAGTTGTCATGCCAAGGAGGGAGTGACAAGGTATGCTAAGCATTAGTAAGGCATGCTAGGGAATATCAAGGCATGTTAAGAATTCCCAAAGTGTGCTAATTATATCATGTGCCAATTAATAGTGCCAAGATATGCCAATACATACTAGGTGCTAAGGATGTGGCGCAGGGTGCTAGGGTATGTCAATATGTGTCAAGGCAACAAAAGGAAGAACCAATAAGAGGGTTAATAAGTCAGGACTTTATCTTTTTGAAAAGGGGCATGCTAGGTACACTAATAATAGGTCCCAATACATGCCAAGTGGCATTGTGTGCCAAGTGCTAATGTATGTCAATGCATACAACCAAGGTGTTCCAGGGCATGCTAGGGACTATATGCAACATGCCAATACATGCCAGGAGAGTTCCATGTTGTGCTAGCGCATGCCACCATGTGCTTGGGCATCAGTGTCATCACAAGATGTTCTAGGTACAAAGATGTTCCAAGACATGTGGGGTGCTAAGAAATGTTAGTGTGTGCCAAAGCATTAATTTAAGGTGTGCCCAGATTGTCGAGGATTGGTAGGTATTTCTCATTAATAGAATTGTCAGAGCTCGATTATGTATTAAATAATATATTTCCTACACACAATAGTGGAACTTTATCTAAATGGAATTTTCTAGATAATAAACTTAATAGATATGAATCATGTGTTGACTCATAGGAAATCTCTATTCAACTAGTCATTAGTTGAGGGAAATGATACACACTTATTACTTCTTAAAAAATTGACTAACCCTAACCACTATGGCCTTGGACATATTATACAAAATGCTCCACAATAATGGTATTAAATCATTATATTTTGACAAAAAATATATCAGCAGGCACATAGAGTCATCAAAAACTCATTGGAATGATCAATGATGACGGACATTTTTTGATCATCACCAAAAGTAACAAAAAGAGCATTGGTGAGGGTCATTAAAAGTTTGCCACTAGAAGTGTCACCAAAGAGAGAATTAGCGATGGGCCTTTAACGACCCTCTCCAAAAGTGAAATGTCTTTGGTGATGGACCATAAAGGACCATCACTATATACACTTACAGTGACGGTTTTTAGTGATCAATGATGGCGGGCATTTTTTGACCGTCACCAAAAGTAACAAAAAGAGCTTGGTGAGGGTCATTAAAAGTTCGTCACTAGAAGTGTCACCAAAGAGAGAATTAGTGATGGGTCTTTAACTGATCTGAAAATGGAATGTACTTGTTTGAGGGTGCAAGGTATCCATTTCCCATAATTTCAAATTGAGCTATACACTCCAAGTGACCTCTGAAAATGTGAGAACAAACTATTTCCTATACAGAGATGGTGGCCGGGCATTAGGATGTTTCACCTTATCTAGGAAAGGATGAATCAGGAGCTACCTGACCTACGGACTGCGCTTTAGTTAGATATGTAAACACTTAGAAGTCTTTGACATTCACATACTTGAAATTTGATGTCTTGCGGAATAAGACAAATAACTTTCTGCAGCTGAGTAGGTGATTATGTGTATATGAAAGTTATGTATATTTGTTGTTTAACAATTTATATCAGTTTTGTTTAGAATATCATCTTCAGCAAATAAAGACATCAAAATGATAAGCAGTTCACCCCCTTCTCTGGGCTACATCTGCTGGACCAAGCCTCTCAAACTAGGCTTGTCCTCTTGTATTAAAAAATGCTACAAAGGCTAATACAAGAATAAGAATGTCTCGAAAGATAGATCTGACTGTAAATACCGAATCAGAAGATAGGAATTAGCTGAACATGCTCTTTCCCAAACACTAAACAGTGAAATTTGTACCTGCTACAGTACTTTTCCCCAATTGTCCTTGGTGGCCCTTTAGACTTGCATGGAGAATTTCGAGGTGAAGATGACCTCAATTGGTTCTGAAACCTCTGCCATTAGAATCAGAAGGTTGAAAATATCAGAAATAGACTTCTGAATCACCAAAAATGGAAGAACATAGTCCCCAAACAGCTCCAACACTGAAATGGCCCTGGTGGCCCTGAAAGCTTCCCTGAAGCTAAACAGTGAGAAGAATTCCTCAAAAGGAAAAACGAGCTGTAGAAATGGATTCAGAATGCTGAAAACCTTCAGGAATGACCTTCGTTCCACATAAACTGGTTGCACAATTCCCAATGCAGCTCCCACTCTGATTTGGCCATAGTGACTCCTGGAACTTCCACGGAGTAAAATCACCTGCAAACGGCCTCAGATGGCTGTGAAACCTGTGCCAATGGCTTCAGAAGGTCGAAGAGACCCCGAATCAAAAAAAAATTCGTCTTCAAAGGCCTCTCCTAGCAGAAGTTATGGCCTCTTTAGTAAACTGCCTGTTTGAACTAGAAATCCTCCACTAAATGTGGAGCAACTGCAGATAAGGCCGCCACATGGGGAGGTGGCACCAAAATTGGGCGGAACCGCCATAAAAATCCGCAGTTAACATGGGCAATAAATGTCGTGGTTATCCGTTCACAAGTGGGCGGTTATGTGTAACGGTTTTAAACGTTTGAAATTAAAAACAAAACGTTTATATTACAAAACCCATAACATATAACATAACCCAAAGTATTAAATAATCCGCCATATATGCGCGCCAAGTTTATGGTCTGGTTCTCCGCCGGACGGTCATATGCCACGGGGGCTGGCCCCCTTCGGGCCCCGCCCAAACCTTCCACACACAACAAACATAATTTCGTGCCGCCATATAACACGAATCAAATGTGTGGTCCAACGGTGAAAGCGCTGTGTTAATATACAACCGGTCGTGGGTTCAAATCCGGCCGATTCACAAAAATTTTGAACGCCATTTCAACTTCGTTCTTGGGGCCACGTGGCGGCCTCCGGGCTAGCCACGTGGCGCCCTCCCATTGGCTACAAAATGGAATATTCCCCAGAATATTCTGCGGAATATTCCCAGAATATTCTGTGGAATATTCTTTTTTTAATAAAATTTTTCCAAAGCCAAATTTGCCATTTTTTTAATGAAATTGACAAAACTTTGAAGTTGAATAACTTTTGCATACGGAGACCATTTTTCGAACCGTTCGCGGCGCCGGAATCAGGAAGACGAGCACTATCCGGTCGTCCAGGTTCAAACCAGTTCTGAGCACTTTCATTTTTGACCATTTTACGACACTTGGTCCTGAGCTCCTGATCACACCTCCCAAATGAGAAGGCTTTTGGTCCCCAAAAGCTTACTGAATCTCTGATCTGAACTGTACAGCAATTGAGGAACAGAAATATCCTCTTCCAGTCAGCCAAAAGAGCATATTAATGCCAAAAATGTCCGGCCTTGCTAAATGTCGTCATGGCGACTTTTTGCTGCATACGCCAAGTACTTGTCGAATCCCGACCAAGTTATTTCGCCAGACAAATCTGAAATTGTAGGAACCAGCAATGAAACTTGCTGATATATGAGCTGAAATATTCTCCTGAATATGTGGACTTGCCAACTGTCACGATGCCCATCCAAGACACCTTCATTCCAGGAGAAGAGCTGCCTCCCAAATGAAAAGGCTTTTACAAAGATGAAACACTTCATCATTTCTCCTGTTTACAATCTTGGAGATCAAATTAACTTTTTCCAAGTCAATATTACATTACATGCATGGTTAAAAACAAAGTAATCAACCCTTCAAGTTAATCACACATACATGTTTAAAATACAAGGAAATCATCATGATCCCTGTGCTCATGCATCTCATTCTCATGCATGCAGTTTATCCTTCGACTTTCTCTTAAGTACAATCATAAGTACAAGATCCTCAATCACATGTACATGTACTTTCAAAGCTGAAATGAATATAACTTTCGCTACGATAGAGTGAGTCTCATACTCAGTTTTTCCATCCTGCAACTTGCATTCCTTAACAAAGAAAATGCATTCAATCAAAAGACATGCAACTTTAATTGGATAAGAATTCTAACCATTTCTTACCAATCCATTTCAAAGGTGATTCCTTTAACTGCACATCAATATCAACATGTGTATCATCCTGACACATATCAATGATGGAAATTTCCTTCCCATTCTTGCCATACTCTTTCTCCCACTTCTTCAACTTTTGTGTAAGCATTGTTGGATTCAAAGACCAACACCTTTCAACAGTATGTCCTTGCTTATGGAAGTTGTCATTATGAAAATGAACAAAAGAGCTTCAGCAAACTCAAACAACAAGTAGTTTGCAGAATAATAAAGCAGTCAATCTTCAACACTGCTTAAGACACCTTTCAAGCTACACAATCAAGCTAGTGATGTCAGTCAAGAAAACCTAGTGCTCCGATACCATCTGATCTGAAAATGGAATGTACTTGTTTGAGGGTGCAAGGTATCCATTTCCCATAATTTCAAATTGAGCCATACACTCCAAGTGACCTCTGAAAATGTGAGAACAAACTATTTCCTATACAGAGATGGACTGTAGGGGCATTCACCGGATGTTTCACCTTTCTAGGAAAGGATGAATCTGGAGGCTACCTGGCCCTCTACAGACTCTGCCTAAGGAAATAATATGTAAACACTTAGAAGTCTTTGACATTCACATACTTGAAATTTGATGTCTTGCGGAATAAGACAAATAACTTTCTTCAGCTGAGTAGGTGATTATGTGTATATGAAAGTTATGTATATTTGTTGTTTAACAATTTACATCAGTTTTATTTAGCATATCATCTTCAGCAAATAAAGACATCAAAATGATAAGCAGTTCACCCCCTCCTCTGGGCTACATCTGCTGGACCAAGCCTCTCAAACTAGGCTTGTCCTCTTGTATTAAAAATGCTACAAAGGCTAATACAAGAATAAAAGTGTCTCGAAAGACAGATCTGACTGTAAATACAGAATCCGAAGATAGGAATTAGCTAAACATGCTATTTCCCAAACACTAAACAGTGAAAATTGTACCTGATACAATACTTTTCCCCAATTGTCCTTGGTGGCCCTTTAGACTTGCAGGGAGAATTTTAATTAAAGATATTACTCAATTGGTTCTCGGTATATGCAATAGAATCGAGAGGTCGAAAATCTTTGAAGAAACAGGCTTTTGAATCACCAAAAATGGATGAACATAGCCTCCAAACAGCTCCAACACTGAAATGGCCCTAGTGGCCCTGAAAGCTTCCCTGAAGCTAAACAGTGAGAAGAATTCCTCAAAAGGAAAAAACGAGCTGTAGAAATAGATTCAGAATGCTGAAAAACTTCAGGAATGGCCTTCGTTCCACATTCACTGGCTGCACAATTCCCAATGCAACTCCCACTCTGATTTGGCCCTAGTGGCTCCTGGAACTTCCACGAAGAAAAATCACCTGCAAACGGCCTCAGATGGGCTAGCAAAGCCTGTGCCAATGGCTTGAAGCTCGAAGGGCCAAAATAAAATTCACGTCTTCAAAACTCTGAAGTTATGTAATTCTTTGAAGCGCCGGGTTTGGGCTAGAAAACCTCACTAAGTAGCAGGGCAACTGTGAAGACAAGGCCACCACATGGGAAAGTGGCACCAGGCGGGCGGAGCACGCCAAATAAGCCGCACGATTCAACGTTTGGCAATAATTTTATGTTATGCGTTCTGATTTAAATGATCTAATAATAATTTTAAAAACGTTTTATTAATATGACATTTATTAAAAACCCACTTTATAATATAAAACCAAGTTGGTTAATCAGCACGTTTCAAATGCGCCGAGCCCTGGGTACTGGTTCCGCCGGAGGGTCATTTGGGAAGGGGGCTGGCCCTTCGGGGCTGGCCCCCTTCGGGCCCCGCCCAAACCTTCCACACACAACAAATACAATTTCGTGCCGCCATATAACACGAATCAAATGTGTGGCCTGTTGGTTAAAACGCGTGGTTAATATGCATGCGGTCATGCATTCAAATCCCATCCGCGACCCGAAATAAAATTTTGAAACGCGCCATTTCAATTCGGTCTTGGGGCCACGTGGCGGCCTCCGGGCTAGCCACGTGGCGCCCTTCCATTGGCTGCCAGATGGAATATTCCCCAGAATATTCTGCGGAATATTCCACGAAATATTCCCAGAATATTCTGTGGAATATTCTTTTTTTAATAAAATTTTTCCACAAAGGCAAATTGGCATTTTTTTAATGAAAATGGAGAAATCTTCAAACTTGAATAACTTCTTCATACGGAGACCATTTTTCGAACCGTTCGCGGTGCCGGAATTAGGAAGACGAGCACTATCCGGTCGTTCAGGTTCAAACCAGTTCTGAGCACCTTCATTTTTGACCATTTTACGACACTTGGTCCTGAGCTCCTGATCATTAACGACCCTCACCAAAAGTGTCATTGAAAATATCTTTGCTGACGGACCATAAAGGACCATCACTATATACACTTACAGTGACGGTTTTTTAATGACCGTCACCATATATGACACTGGTGATGGACCTTAAAGGTCTATCACAAGCATGACCCTCACCAATGTGCTTTTTTCTTGTAGTGTCTCAAATTGCGTTGAGAAGATATGTTTCAAGGAGAAAGAATGACACCATCATGAAGCATGGGAGGCAAGACTTGAATCAGAAGACAGACTTGCTTGAAGAACACTCTTCTGTACATGAAGAGAGATGGTGGTCTCACATGCATGCTTTGGAAAAAACAAAGGGGTATTGGATAGATGACACCCTCCCATGGGAGACTAACTTCCAAGAGCTTCCATCTTCTTTTGAGCATGTGCATGAGCAAGGAAGGCAGCAAGGAAGTACTGGCAACCTTCCACTTTGTACCTTTGGCATGGGAGATGTCAAGGAGGAGGACAAAAACATGGAAGACACTTCAGATGACACCCTATCAGCGCTGTCATTGTTGGGTACATTAGATCCTTATTGGAAATCCCAACTGTTGGTGGAATATTCCAAGGATATTCATACTTGCATGATTCTTGATGACTGGTTGCATGAAGCGAGCTATTCAATCCTTGATGGAGTCATCTATAATCATGGTAGGATCATCTTGTCTAGAGCTTCCAAGCTCAAGGAGAAGTTACTACATAGGGCTTATAAAGAGTTCAATTTCAACCACACCTATTCTATGAAGCTCAACAATATCATTTTGAGGAGCTATTATTGGGAGGGCTTTGAAAGAGAACTATATCAACATTGTCAATGATGCATGGAACTTGTGGAGATGGAGCAGCAACATGACTATAAGGAAGAGTTAAATCAGCCCTCTCCTTCTTCTCTTGAAGAAGAGAGTAGATCTATGCACCACTCCATTGATATGAGGAGGATTGTTGGTGGAGAGCATGTTCATAGTACGTGTTTTATATTCTAATTTCATGCATTCTTACACTATGTTATTGCAGGCCATGACTCCAAGGAGGAGTAACATATTTTGTAAATCTCATGGGAATTGTTGGGCCACTAAAAAATCTGAATTTGGCCACTCCCTTGATGAGCAAAGCGATATTTGTTTTCATGATGGGTGCTTCCCAAAGGCACCAAATATATCTCACATTTTCTGCAATATTGAGATGACTTGGGCAGCAAGTAAGTAGTGGGAAAACCACTTACCACATATTTTTTGATGTAGGCAGGGGATACTCTGTGCTAGTACCACATGTGGGACTATGATCCACCTCCTTGTGCACACATTTCTAATTTTTTGCACATTTTTTTGATCCCCTATATTGATGATGTGCTTGTACTTTTCATGGGGATGAATGCAGAAAGGAGGGAAGGCATGCATGTGCCCTATGGGATGACTACACTCCTTGTACTTTCTGTCTTATATTTCAGGGAGGGCATTGGGCAGACCATGATTGTTTCATGTGATTCATTGTTTCGTTATAGGTGGAGTTGTTCACATCTCATGAGAACATTGTTGGGACACGTCATGGATGGATGGTTTGGTGATAACTTAGCTTATGAGAGAAGCTTATCCTTTGTTTGTGACACCAATTGAGGAGGAGATGAGTTTCAGCACTCACCTTATCAGTTTCTTGAGGACAAGCAACATTTTGGAGGGGAGGACTATAATATTCCTAATTAGCCCAAGCAAATAGGAATATTTAATTTTGTTTTCATTTTCTTGTTCAAGAATAAAATTGTAAAGGAGGACAAATTAAAATCCTTAAACAGCAAAATAAATCAATGCCCATGTGAACAAGGCTAAATCTGGGTTGCCTTAATAAAACTCCCTCATGTGTGAAAAGGGATCGTGATAATTGATTGGGTCAACAAGACCAAATCTACAGCACTGTCCAGATGCAATGAACCTAGATGAGCAACACAGATCTAGTTGGAGGTTTCAAATGTGAAAGGAGCTAAACCTTTGAGATGGTTTAGGGTTTTTCAAGGCTTTCATCCTATAAATGAAAGAGGAGAGCAGCATGAGAGGGGTTGTTGAAGATATCATTTTAGAAGAATTTGTCTATTTAGACATTTCTCATTCTCTTGCTGTTTAGCTGAGAATAATGTTGTTTAGCATTGGGTGTTCCGGAGTGGGAATCCCACCTCCTTCCTAAAGCAGATCTTGGAGGAGTTGTGCTTGTCTTGACCACTATCAGGCTTGGGCCAATCTTCACCTTACACCTACAACGCTGATCCTGTTGAGGGTTGGGTTGTCCTTGTGAGTTGCAGCAAGTGGGAGATAGATCTTCTCATATCTATGCATATCTAGCCTCTCTGTTCACTGGGAAAGTCTGCTATCCCATTGAAAAGAGTGTCATAGATCATTGGAGCCACAAATCCATACCTTGGCATCAGACCAAATCATTCTTAGTGCTTACAACGTAGTTTCTATCCCTAAATTGCATTACTTGCAAGTTTGTAGTTGCAGGGTGTTTTGTCTGCATTTTGGAGGAGAGAGCTTCGATGTTAGGATTCTTCCTCTCACTGTGGTGATCCATGGATTGGCCATCCAATCCATGTTTGTTTTAGATCTGATCCGCTGTTCTATTATATGATTCAGGAATTTCTGAATATTACTGCAGATCTGCAACTCTAGATCTCAGATCTACTCTTTGTGCTTCAAGTTTTGCACAAAACCCCAAGGGGAATGTATATATGAGCTTTTCTTGTACACAGATCTGAATTAGATTTATATTTTTATGTACAGATCTACTCTAGATCTAAGTTATAATATACTGCTGCTTTAGCCCCATTAAAATAACGATGTTAATTTTATGCAGACTTTTCTTGTGGCTGTAGCACCTCATTTCTGAGGGTTTATCCCTGTATAGTCTTCTACTTCCTTTTGTACACTGTATGGGCTGTAATATAAATCTGATTTGTTGTTATGCAAGTGATATTAGAGCCTCCATATTAATCTACTATAAGTACTAGGCTGAACTGCGTTATTTTCCAGCAATGTTCTTTGTATTATTGTAGTCCCCTCTTTGGGAAGTTTTCAAGCCTTCCTAGGTGTGGGAGATCTGTTTAACCCACCTAGAAATATTTGTTTCTGATCTCCTCTTGGATTTAGGGCTTAGATACTCATATCTAAGGGATCCAAGGGCTTATTTCTAGAGCTGTCACAGTCATTCCTGAAAAATGCGTTTTTCAGGCATGCCTTGCTAGAAGTCTAGATTTTGGCATATTACAGAACGTTATATCCTTGAACTTGATGCATGGATGGGAATTTGATTGCTATATAAATATTATTTTCGCATTTTAAAGTTGGTGAAAGAATTAAGGATTATCTACCTATATGGCAGGGAGGATATTTGTCAGTAGATTTGTCTGTCAGTCTTGGACTCGACGATGACCAAATCAAATCTGGGGATGGGGTTGTCTAGGTTGTAATTGCTGTGGGTGGTGGCTTCCATTTATAAACTTTTCAAGACAATGATGTCTCTAGGGTCCGATCACATTTGTTTACTCTATCCAATGACATTTGGATCTGAGTGATGACGTCCTGGTTATGATTTTGAGGCACGGTCAAGAATGTTGGTTGTATTGGAGATTTCCTACTATCTAAATAATTAGAATCATAATTGGAGGCACCAACTGGCGCTTTTCTATTTTTGCATGGCTTTCATGATCCGTCTACCTACCAACTCAATGCTATTGGATTTTGAGCCATACGGTTGCCAAGGATGGTGGACATCAACGACATCCTATCATCAGACACGTCTGCCCAAGAGGCGTTAATTGCTACCACTATCGAAGCGGAGAATAGATTCATCAGGGTTTTAGATGAAGATGCAAATTTGATTGCACAGTCTATGTTTATTCCTGGGACTTTTTGCTGCAAATCACGGTGGTGAGCCGGTTAACAGGGTTGCTAGAGGGAAGGATACTAGGGCTAGAAAGGGGCAGACCCAAAAGGGACAACATTGTTACAAGCCGGCCATGGCAGTAAAGGAAATTATCATGGAGTATGATGATTTATGGGGTCGGGTGGCGAGCCTCTAGAAACAAGCTTTGATCGAACGATGGATGTTTGGAGATGGCAAAGAGGTGGACATGGTGTAATGGGCGAAGTTGTTCTGGAACCCTATTTTGGGCTACTCGCCAAAAATTAGTATGTTCTTAAATAATTATTTTAGTATTCATTTCATGAAGGAGGATATTTATAAGATTATACGGAGGACGCGAGTATGAGGCAAAAGCTTCATGAAACTTGTGCCTTCGTATTTGGGCTTTAATCCTGTTATGGAAGCTGCCAAAAGCAAAGTCGTATGGGTGAAGTTGTTAGGGCTTCCACTTGAATTTTGGACATTGAAGGCTCTTCAAGTGATAGGTGACTCTATTGGCTGTACCAAGTATATAGACCCCCGTATCATTGGAACCACTGATAAGAAAATAACATGGCTATTAGTGGAGGTATTCTTCAAGGGGGGTTTGCCCGGGGACGTTGACCTTGTATGGGGACAACGAAGACACATAAATAGGGTAGATTACTAGGGGGTTCCTTTCTGGTGCTTGATTTGTCACCGTATGGGACATTTGAAGAGTTGTTGCCCAATGCATTTCAAAAACTCTCATAGAGTCATTTCATGTAACGATGGATCTAACCGAGAAGATGCTGCTGGTGACACGATGGCTGGGAATGGCATACAAAAATCGGGTAAGTCACTTCCTACATCTTCTGGGGATGATGATTATGTGTTGGCTAGTGATTGTGTTGAAAAACAAGCTCCTCCTGACAATGAATTTCCCTTTGTAAATGAGATACATGACCCTATTTTTACACGAGATATGGTGGGGGGGTGCCTCTGGAAAATAATCATGTTTCCTCTAACTCTCCTAAGGACTTGGATCGAAAAACAAGGTTTTTGACGGATGCTCGGTCTTCACTATTTATCGCTACCAGTTCTGAATTACTGGATGTGCCCCTTATTTCTGCCACCCTTGTTACACCCTCTCATATTTCGACTCCTGGTCCTTCTTATACCCCCTTTGAACAACTTTATGTATCTCCATCGATGCCCTCTCTAGAATGGGCATCTCCTCCATCTCCTCGCCATGATGTTGCCCTTGACATCACGGATTCCCCCAAAAATTCTATTGGAAGTGATATTGAAGCTTTGTTAGATAATCCTAACCTTGATCTTGCGGCCTCAACAGTTTTTGATAGGATTCCCCAACAACATGAGATTGTTATATCCCCTAAATCTAGCAACAATATAACTGTACGTAAGAAAACAAAACTGGGGTCACGACATTTCAGGGGGAGACCAAAAACTAAATCTCTGTTCAAAGATGATTTCTTAGATCTCATAGATGTACCCATCTCCTCTTCTAGGGACATCAGGGTGCTTAGAGCAAGCAAACCCCTGGGTGGTTCCAAATGAATTCTATCCTTTCTATGAATCTTAGGGGTATGGGCAACCCCTCAAAAAGATATCGCCTGAGGGAGGTACTAAATACGTTGAGACCTATCATTATTCTTGTACAAGAAACTCTATGTGATAGAATGAAGGAAATTAGGTATATTCTTTCCATTAGACCGGGTTGGGACGTGGCAGCGGTGGATGTTGTTGGTCATGTAGGCGACGTAATAGAATTATGGAACCCATATCATGCAAAATTTTTGGCCTTTAGATTTTTTGGTGGCATCCTATTATCCGGAAACATTTGCAGGGTGCAGGACACTTTCAATATTTTAAACTTATATGCACCATTCCAACACAGATATGATTTTTTGAAGTGAATGAACAATTCAGGTATTCTTTCGCTGGAGAACCTGATTGCCATCGAGGATTACAACTGGACTTTAAATGCCGAGGAATCATGGGGACTTAGGGCCCAGGTGGACCCCTTGGCTGGATACATTGGTAGGATTTTTGAACAGGCTCAGATGATTGATGTTCATCCAATCCCCATTATTCCTACATGGACTAATCAACGAATAGGGGGGGATTTTATCGGTAAGAGGTTGGAAAGATCTATGGTAAAGGGACATATGGTTGACAAATTGGGGAATATCTAATCATATATCCATGTTTCTGACTTATCGGATCACATGGCTGTTGTTATGTCATGGCCTGAGGAAAGTAAAGGAAGGGGGTCCTTTTCAAATTCAATCGGGCATGGTTGCTTGATGATGAATAGAACATGATCATCCACGAACTCTAGGTTGAAAATACCTCATATGAGGAATTACATGGATGGGAGTGTTTACATGCAAAGCTATAGTGAGTAAATACCATTACAAAGGCATGGGAAATTAGAAAGAAAGAAAAGCTTAGGAAGGAATAAAATGAAATAACAAGAATCCTCAATGATATACACTCAAATTTTGTCAATAGGGCCCCAGATGATCAAACCTACTTAAAAATGGCCAAACTTCAACAATGAAGAGAGGAGATTCTGAAGATTGAGGAAATAACATGGAAACTCAAAAGCAAGATTACATGGCTCAAGGAGGGAGATTTGAACACAATTTTTTCACAAATATGAAAATGAGAGGAGGAACAAAAATGCAATATGGTATATTCAAAAAAGCGATGGGAGATGCGTTTATTCCATGGAAGAGATTATGGGAGAAGCCTACAGAGACTTCTCGACCTTTCACCAAGCTGACACAGAAATTTCCTCCGAGTGCCAGAAATGGATCCTCCAATACATCTCACATATGTTTGATGTGGATGCCATAAAAGCCTCAATGCTACAATTACAAAGGAGGAAGTTGAATCAACACTAAAGTCATTTGGTCACGACAAATGTCCTAGTTCAGACAGTTGGTCAGCGGAATTCTATGTACATTTTTTCAACATTATGGCAGATGAGATTAGGAATTTTGTGGAAAATGGACGAATTACGAGTAACATTCCGGCGAACATGAATGCCACTTTCTTGGCACTCATTCCCAAGTCATCTGACCCCAAGACCTTTTCTGATTACAGACCGATTGCTTTGTGTGATCTTATATATAAGGTATCATCTAAAATTATAGCAAATAGAATGAGAATGACACTTTCAAAGTTTATCTCAAGGGAACAATATGGATTTTTGAAGGGACGATCAATCCAAGACACTATTTCTATTGCAAAGGAAGCTATGCATTCCATGCATGTTGACAAGAAGGAGGCTCTTATTCTAAAAATTTATCTATACAAAGCATATGACACTATTGACTGGTCTTATATTAGACTGGTACTCCTTAAGATTGGGCTTCTGTTGCACATCATCAAATGGATTATGGCCTGTATATCATTGGACGTATTTATAATAAATGGTATGCTAACAGACTTCTTCGGAGCACAAAGGTGCTTACAACAGGGATGTGCTCTATCCCCTCTCATTTTTATATTGATAATGGATGGATTTAGCAGGCTTATGAAGATGGCTGTGTCTTCGCAATATATTTTTGGACTTACTTTCTCTAATGATGTAAGTATCACTCATTCACTCTTTGTGGATGATCTTCTTATTTTTTTCCAGATTATTAGGAACCATTGGTTCTATATACACTTCTTGCTGACTCGGTTTGGAATGGCATCGGGACTATGCATTAACAAGGGGAAATCTTTCCTTATCTATGAATACGGAAATGAGGATGAGATCCACTTCATTGTTAATTTCTTGGGTATCAATATTAAGCGGCCAAGCGAAGGTTTTTTATACTCGGGTTGAAGATTCAAAGCTTGTGGGTACCAGGTGAAGGATTGGATGTGGCTCGTGGAGAGATTCAAAATCAAGATTAAAAAATGGTCACATAGGTGGCTCTCGTTGGGGGGCAGACTGATCTTCATCCAATTGGTCCTCACACAACTTATTGTATACTGGGGTTACCTATATTTCTTTCCAGAAAAAACTGTGTAGTGTAGAAATCAAATATTGGCAAAATTCTTATGGAGAGGTGCAGGCATGAACAACAAACAACATCTTTGTAAATTTTAGTTCTTATGTACCCCTAGAAAACATGGGGGATGGGGTATCCTAAACATTCGAGCATTTAACTCTACTCTGCTCATTAAATCTCTATGGCGAGCGATCAAGGGAGATGGAATATGGAATGATATCATATATGTTAAGTACTTAAATGGTGATTCTCTGCCCCAATTTTACTGCAGACAATTCATTATGCCTAGGTACATGTCGGCTATACAGCTAGATTTGAAGAAAATCTTTCCAATCTTTGTTGAGTGGTTAGTTTGGAGATTCAGGAATGGGCTGAAGATCATCCTTGGTTGTGATAGGATATATGGCATGAAAGTCGAACCCCACTCATTCATTTAATGACCATTGACAAATTACTTATTTTCATATAAAGCTTCCCAAACAATCACATTGTCTGCCACAATTTTTCACATGCGAACCGCTTGTACAACCAACCAGGTAATACTTTTAGGGAGCAGGCCTCGACATTTCACATACATACCGGCAAATGTATACTCTCACCATCACCCTCAATACACATTTTTCAAGAAACAGTGACATGGCGTAGATACGTTACTTATTTCAACATATTGACAGGTGCGTATAGTACAACTAACTTGGACATTTTACTAACACCTAACTTTTTCCATACTGACAACGTTCTCCTCATACTGACACGTAACAGAATTTCTCCAAAAGACATCGATGGTGTTGATATAATTCTCGTTGAATTCGATTGGAACACCTATCCACTTAAGGCCGTGCATTATTCTTCGATTGTTATAAGTTTATTTAACTTTGCATAAACATGTTCTCATCTTTCCTTTAAGAAGGAACAAATGAATCACAAGTAATGAATTCGTAATTTATGATAAGTGGTGATTTTTTTCAGTATTCATTATATAAATCATTTTATATCAAAGTTAGAGGTGTCAGTGAATTTTTTTTAATCATAGTGTTGATATTTATGACAAAAGAATGAAGAAGGTTAGAAAATGTGTGCAAATTCAAAAAAGCAATTTATTATCAAAATATTTATTTACTGATAATTTCAGTTAATTTAAATTATAAAAATAAAAATAAATAATTAAATTATAATTTTATTTTAAATTGTTATTATTATTATTCTATATTATAAAAAAAATCAATATATAATTTAAATCTATAAATATTATTATATATAACAAGATTTTTAAGCATGGAAATTTCTTTTTTTATTATGATTATTTAAAATAGAAAAAAAAAATATTTAAAAAAAAATATGAATACTATTAAAAATATTCTAAAATATTTCATAAAAATTAAATTTTACAATCCCTAATAATTATGTTGAATTTTTAAAAATACAATTTTAAAATAAATACACTTTTATATATACACACACACACAATTTTTTATTAAATTAAATACACTTATTATTATTATAATATATATATATATATATATATATATATATATATATATATTATTAAATTTATAATTGAAATCTTGTAAAAAAACTAAAATAGAAATCAATTATAAAACCTAAACTCATAATTATAAATCTATAAACATCAACTCATATTTCTAAAAAAATGCAATTTTAAGATATAATTCTACGACTAAACTATATGTCTCAGGGTGTATAGTTTGGTAAGCACGATGCCCTCTCGACACTGTCACATAGTCAATGGTGCGATCGATTATAACACAACACCATTCACCGTGTAATGAAGCTAAGAGGGCATTGCGCTGACGAAACTATCTACCCTGGGGCGAGTAGTTTGGTCAGTGCACCACCCTCTCGAATTTGTACATATTCAACAATGTGATCGGTTAAACGACCACATCGTTGACCATTAACTAATGTTTAACAGTGTGTTGACAAAATTATCAGTTAAACGACCACACCATTGACCATTAACTAATGTTTAACAGTGCGTTGACAAAATTATCTACTCCAAGATGAATAGTTTCATCAATGCACCGCTTGAAAAAATACATTTCATGTTGTGCGATGCGCTAAAAATTTCCAAACACACTACAAACGATGTACGATAAAAACAAACACACCGGTGCCATAAAAATATTGCCACCCTGTGCTTCGATGTATTCCTCTCCACCATCATTGTGCAAACTTGAATTTATTGTAAGCTAATACTAATGAATTTCTGCACTATCGTTAGACCATTTGTGGATAGACGATTTTTATTTAATACTTTATTGTGTATTGCTTTCGTGGCATATCGTCATCTTATTTTTTTTTCATTTCTCGTTAATTATGCGTCTCTAACCATTAATGCAGGTTTTTAATGCAAATTTGGTCATGCCGTAATGTTTGTAATCATTACTATATGAATATTATAGTGAAGGTATATTAATTTACTTTTGGATGATATAAGTGTGTTTTATTTGATTATTACCATTATTACTATATGGATGGTTTTTGGTGTAAAAAAGAAGACATATGTATGTTTTATTTATTAAATAAAGAGTTAAGTTTTGGGTTTTATATAACAAATAATTTTAGTTTTATTATTTTATTATAATTTTTTTTTCATCTTGTACTAAGTATGGTTAGGTTTTGTATAATATGGGAATATTTATTTCTTAAGAGAAATTGATTAAGGTTTTAAAAACTATAACTATGAGGATGAGAGTCAAAAGCTTGTCTCATATTAGTCAATTATGGATTTAGTATGTGTATTTAAGTTGGTAATTAGTTTTATATGTTTTTAATTTCCTCATATATTGATGTGGTGTATAGGATTGATATGTATGTTTAATAATTTTGATTTGAATTATTTCTACCATTTTGTTGGTTGTAACGTGTTATTGCCACATGGAAGGTGTAAAGATAATTTTTTATTGCCATCATAGTGTTTTCCCATCATTCTTGGCATATTATTAACTTCATCTTAATGAAAAATTAAGAAAAAAATTGTGGTCTCCAAAAGGATGATTTTTTCCCCAAAAAACATAGATTAATTAAGCTAAACATTCTATCCAATCCCTAACCATGCTCTAGTTATGTTTGTTGCTTCTAAGTTTCCTTGGAATTATTATAAGATGCAATTTTACCCTCTTGTTATAATAATCTTGTGAATGAGAGTAATAATTGCATCTTTTTTAAAGATTAAATATTGCTATTGTATTTATTTTTATTTCTATGTGCATTGCATTGCCCTTCATCTACTTACTCATTAATATAATTGGTTTCACTGTCTTATTGTGTTCAATACTTTGCTTTACTTTTTCAGTATTTCATGTTTTCCATTTGTTCTCAATCTAATGGATATAAGTGCTATTAAATCAATTTGTTCTAATTTTTTATCAAGGTACATGGTGTCGAGTCTTCAATTAACATATTCCAATAAATACTTCCATCACTAATTCAAGTGACTTCCCATGATGGATGATTGGCCAAGAGATTGTAGACACATTTTTTTGTCGAGGAATCCCTAGAGAAACATATGAATAATATTATGGACCATTTTTAGGATATCCATTTTTGAGTAGTGACATTCTTCAAAGTATAGAATAATATTGATATTCCTGTTGGGATATAGAAATATTATCCTTTTACACCTTTTCCTACCAACTTTTAATCTCTTTTATCTTACCTACCCTATTAGTCTTACCTATGACCCTATTAGTATCGATTAGCTCTTATGTGTATTCAATTGCATTTTATTGTTAATTATTTCCCCTTACCTATAACATTATTAGTTTTAATGCATTTAAACCCAAAGTGTTTTCCACTACATTTCCTCAGTAGTCCATATGAATTATAGTTAAATGTTAGAGAAATAACATATTCTGCATTTATCTTCGAAAAACATTTTAGTTTGTTGATTGTTGTATAACACGTTAACTATTTTTTCTACTCTGCATGCATTTGTGCAAATCCACGTGATAACTCTATGGATGCACAAAAATCAATATTTAACCACTACCATTGACCAAGTTAAATATATTCAAATATAAGTTATATTGTTTAACTCATTAGCAATGGATAATGAATTTTCGATGTTCATAAATCCAGTTTTAAGCAATTTCAATTGTTTTTATTTAATTTGGGTAGGTCAATTATTTGTTAGTTATATCACATTATTATCTCAATAGTGTGAAGATGAATGAGGTGGTTTATTGGTCTATATAAGTGAAAATTTGATTTTGCACAAAAGATTTGAAGATCTACATTGAAGATATCATGGATATAGGAAGTCAAGCACTATTAAAGTTCTCTTGGGATTCATTTTGACTAGGTTGTTATAACTTCCACCTCCCAATTCTTATTTTACATTAGAAGGAATCTTAAATTCACTAGGAGTTAATAAGAATTTGGGAAACCATAGATTGAGTTGTTAACAAGTTTCGACTAGGTTGTTATAACTCCCACATCGCAATTCTTATTTGACATTATAAGGAATCTTAAATTCACTAGGAGTTATTAAGAATCTCGGAAATCACAGATTGAGTTGTTAACAAGTTTCTTGGAGATATTCTAGTTGTTAGTAGGATATTGGAATTATGTGTACTAGTTTCCAATTATTATCAAACTATGGAAACCAAATTAAAAAAATTGTCTATCTACATTTATTATTTATTATTTTAGTTTTTAATTAAATTTATGTATAAAAATGTGTTCCTTCTTCATTCTATACTGAGGATTCCTGGAACACAATTCCAATTTATGATGAAATAAATTATATTTTCTAAGTTCTCATTTCAATCTAAATTGTAGTTGTATAATTCTTTTTATTATGGAATTAGTGTTAATTTAACTATATTATATATTAGTATTAAATTATTTAATTTAACTAACTTATTTTGTAAATGTAGTGACTGTTGATATTAAAAAAATATTTAATAGAAACATTGAACCGAAAACATCAAATATCTAAATGCATGATCTTCTTTCTTCTCCTTGAACCTCCTCTTCAGCTACTTAGACTAATCAATACATTGATATATAGCCTTTAGATTTCTACAACTAGGAAATTTCCTTCACATTTCTACAACTACAAAAATTGCTAATAATCATCCCAATCTAATTCCAACTAATTAGATGAGTCTAATTGTGACTTCCTACTAATTTGTTGAACCCTAACTTATTCTAAAATAACTAATTTTTTTTAAATGTTGTAACAATTTGTTAGCATTTGTATATTAAGCTTTTTTTGAAAGCCCCCCCCTTAAAGCTTAATGAGATGCTTCCAAATGTCTTTTTGATATAGTGAAACTTATCTTTTGGAAGTAGCTTGGTGAAAATAATAGCAATTTCATCATTTATTTAACAAAAAATTATTCCAATTTCTCCTTTTTCCACACGATCCCTTATGGAATGATATTTGATTGTAGATATAATTTTAGAGCTAAACTATGTATGTAGGATGGCCATTCTAGCCTACAATATAAACAACTATGAAAATGTGCATTCAAACATGATATTTGAAATGAATATGTTTGGCTTGACTTTGAAACACTATATTTTTCCTTATGTACAAGTCATATATATATTATCACAATAAAGAATTGTGGCAACCTTTTTTTCTTATTTTATACCTGTTAAGGTCCTCTTCAACCAAATTGATTCACATTTTGTTTCCACTGCAATTTACTCTACATCTGTAGAACATAATGAAATAGTTGGTCATTTCTTTGAATAACATGATACCACACCTAATGATAGGATGCAAGCATAACCTGAAGTAGTTTTTTTTTATCATAATGAGATCCAACCCAATCATTATATGTATAACCAACCAACCTAGGATTATTTTTTTAAGTATATCAAATTTCAAAATTGCTTGTTCCACAAAGATGCCTCAAAATTATTTTTTTTCTCCAAAATGAATCTTACTTGGACTTTCCATGAATCTACAAATCAAAATTACTACTTAAATACTATGAGATCTAGTGGTAGTAAGATACATAAGAATTTTCACAAAAATACTTCAGGCTTTAGCTTCTACCTTTCTAGCTCCATATTCTATAGAAAAAGTTTTGTTCACATTCATGGGTGTGATCATCGGTTTACTATTTTCCATATTACATTTGTGAAGAAGATATGTACATATTTTTCTTGTGAAATAAATATACCATCATCAATTTTTCTTACTTATATTCCAAGAAAACAACATTTCTATTGAAATCAATAATTTCAAATTCATTCATCATAACATGTTTGTACTCTTCCACTAACACATTAATTGAATATTGTTGGACATCTAATCCACTAAGCATTATGGTGTGGAAGTTGAACAGTCAAAGGAAGTCCAAGAGACCTTGGAAGATGAATCCAAGAGTCATGAGAATGTATTATAAATGTACATCTATGTTAATAGTAAAGGAAATTCATTGTTTTATCATTCATGTTTGTTCACATTCCATGTGTATCTAGCATGGTATCAAAGTGAGTATGTTCCTAACTTGCTCAATCTTGTTTGAGCCACTTTTTTATGGCTTCTTTGTGCATGTCAATTCTGCCCTATTTTCTGTATCTTGTGTTCCATAACTTGAGCATTATCATTGTGCACATGTACATAGGAATCCTAATGCTCCACTAAATTTGTTGTGTATTCGAAACCCTTTCCTTCAATGTGCGCCTTACCTAATCAGAAATATTTCTTCTCATTTTTGGATGTTGTCTCCATTTTTCAACCCTTAGCGCACTGTGGAATTATAAGAAACTGGTTCTATAATTGACCATTGATTGTTGACTCATTGTTTGAACTCATTACCTAGTGAACGCTAGTGAACACTCCATTTGGTTGAAAATTGGAACAAACAATAAATGATTACATAGATTTGCATTGATTAAAGGCTAGATTCCCTCATTGCTAGAAATCCAGTTACATTGACATCTCTTGGAATCTTGAACTCTTCTCCAAAAATTTCCTCAACCTCTTATTCCAACAATACACCCAATTTTGGCATTTTTTTTTCCAGCATGCTAAACCTGTCCTCCTATAAGGATGACAAACTTGTCCTTGTAGAAATAAAATGAAAACTTATCACCACTAGGAAAATAATATTGTTACATCTACTCGAGTGCTAGATATCTCTGCAGTAACGTCTCCATTTTTGGAATCATATCACCCTTAGCTATCACGGAAGAAAATGTTTGATAACATAAAGTTTGCACAAAATATATCATGGAGCTTGACATTTCGAAGCTCAAAATGAGGTAATGTAATTCAATTTTAGAACAAATTTATTGGTTAAACCACTTAAAGCGATTGTAATTTTCCCCAAATGGAAAAAATGTGGTGATATCGAACATTTAGTGATGAAAAATGCATATTTTGAGCAGTTTATGGGGATTGAGATAATTTCGATCCTTTAACTGTGATTTGAAGGAATAAAATCAGTAATTCTGAGTTATTTTATGGTGAGACCTGAATATTTCAAGTCAATTTGGAAAATACATATTTCAAAAGCTCTAGGGAAGCCCTTACTCTTTCAAAGGATTAAATTTGATAGGTTTGGTAGGACAAGGTGCTCTCATCCTATGTGTAGTAATCAACGACCAAATTTTCTTGAGACTCCTGTATTTGGTATGAACTCCCTCTACTCAGTGTTTCTAACAAAATTCTACTATGCACACCAATTCCATGTGTCTTTGTAGCTCCACACAACAAATCACAACCCACTATTCCCAACTAGAGTCCATAACTCTTTTTTCTAGTGTTTTGCAAGCAACATTCATTTTTAGGGAGTTGATAACACACCAACGTCATTCCCTTTTGCGATTGACACATTATTGGCATATATGGATACTGAAAATGCAGTTTAATCACCTAGAATGCTTCATCATTCATTCCACTTGTGAATTTCACTACTTAAGCACTTGTGCACCTTTGTTCCTTATGCGTGTATCCCTCTATGCATGAATGGACAAATTTCTCTATCTATGAATGTCCTAGACCCCCTTTTTCCTTCATGGGTCTTTGCTACTTTCCATATTTATCCATAATATAGTCCCACATTTATCTTAGTCTCCCAGGCAATCCACTAGTCAACTTCAAAATCTAAGGGTTGCACTCATCCCATTCCTTCCATTAAAATTTTAGGAACTATTGTAGTTTCCACCCAATGTCTCATATTTATGAGGATCATTGTTCCAACTATCTAATCCTTCAAAATAAATTTGTTATTGGGTAAGAGGAAAAAGGCTTAGATTCAAATTTGAAATTAATGGAAAGGCTTTAGCAAGACAATTCCCTGCAATAGATTCATTGTTTTACATTCATGGTATCATAGCTCATATGTTCCAAGTTAATTGTGTCATCATATTGATTAATCAAGCATTTATATTACATATACATTGTTCCTTGTTTTATCTACTTCATTTTTGTTGCACTAGTGACACATTAATGCTAACACAATTAATACAATGTCATCAACATAATTAATTACAATTTTACAAATTAACTAACGAGCCGAGATTGGATGTTATAATAACCAAATGAAGAACTTGTGAATCTACATTTAATATTTGGTATTTTAGCTTCAAAGTAAGTTTTTATATAAATAAGAGTGCCCTCTTCATTCTAAATGAGGACTCTTAGAGAATATTCCATATTACAATGAAATATAATAAAAATTCTTAAGATTTTATCTTGTATATCTTGTAATTTTACAATTATATATATAATATGTCTTGATTTAACTTTATGCTATTATAGTGTTATTTTCTTCCTTGATTTTTTGGAGACAGAGCTCACTTCATGAGAACATAGTGGCCTTTTTTTTATTTTGCTTCATGCAATTTGATTTCATAATTATCTTTACATTGATGCAAGAGTGTTTTTTTTTTTTTTGTAGTGATTATTTTCAACTAATAGATTAATTTTCCTTTATCAACAACAGTTCATGGAAAGAAGAGGTGCATGGATCATGTCAAGGGATAAGTTGGTGATAGTAAGGTCCCAATAGCATTATCAATGTTTAAGTACATGGTGATTGCCAACAATGATTAAGTAAGCTAGTTTCTTTCTTTTTAAGTTTTCAGATTCATTCCATCACCAAAAAAATTCGAGCAATGTAATTGTTTTCATGGAACTAGCCTAATGTCTAATGACATTGTTGACAATTAGTTAGTGTAAACCCCCGGACTATTTGTATTGATAGTAACATATATAATGCACTTTTATTAATTCATTTTTTAAAACTATTGTAACATATTTTTGGTTATAAAAGTAGATTTCGCTCTCCCTGCTTAATTTAATGAAGAGGTGGATAGTAGAACATATTTTAGGATAACCATACATACATAGTCTTCTTAATGAGACTTGAACCTGGGTAGGGAGGTTATCATTAAAACCTCCCAATCGCTTGGGACATAATCAATTCACTAAAATATTGTAACACATGCCATATAATTGTTATGGTTCCTTACAAATATCTCTCATATTAGGTTGTACCAAGTGCCTCTCATTATTTAAATACAAAGCTAGGATAAATTTAAACAAATATTATTCAATTTTTAATCATGTGAGTGCTTATTTGGGAAACTATTGTGCACTTTTCTTTGTGCCAAGAATGATACCTAGTGTAAAGTAGGGGATGTAAATTCACTACTACCACCTTTATAAAAATTATATGAAAAACTTTTATAACATATAAAGTTATCAACCATACCTTAAAAATGATGAAAACAACTTGAATGACCCTAATAGTTAATGATATGTACTTCTTTGTGAGAGTTCAAAAATTCAAATCTATAAAAGGAGTAGAGATAAAAATAAATATACAGAAGTAAAACCTAAAATTCTCAAAGTAAAAAATACTTCGAATCGGAGGAGTCTTTGTGTCTACGAATCGGGAGCTGATGTGACAGCTCCCGATCGTCGGGCTCCGGCGACCCCCCTCCCTCCGGTGACAATCAAAATGCCCGCGACGTTATGGCAACGGAGACCGAACACTAACGGGACAATGCCGTTAGCGGACCCCACCGGCTCCGCCACTCCTCCCGCGAGCGTCCCTCCTCCGCCACCCGCTGCTCCTCCTCCACCCACCACCCCCACATTTGCCGGCCACCAACCCGGATTTAATGCTCGTTTTCATCACCCGCACGCGCAAATAATCGGTTTTCATCCATCGTCGGGTTTTCATTGTCAAATTTTTTCGTCGCGCCAGGGTTGCAGTGGAGCAGTGGAATCGGAGAATTGGTTATTTGGAGCAGAAACCTGCATTCCATTGCATGTACTGGTAATACTTGTAAATAATTTAGTAAGGAGTATTATAAGAAGAGGAAATTTTATAAGTATCTGTCTCTGTTTTTATCATAGAATCTTGATGGAACTTTGAAGTTTTCATTCAATTTCTTGTATCTTCAATATTATTTTCCAGAGCCTGTGCTTCCTAATTAATCTTTCCTTATTGGAAGGTCTGTCTCTGTCTCTATTTTTTTGTGAGTATCATTACATCCTCTCACTTACCATCCTTAGCAAGCTCTCTCAGCTCCACTTTAAAAACTTAAACTTTCTTTTTTTGACTGATGTTCAGTTTTCCATATTTTTTTTCTCCCTACTCTGCTCATGGTGGAGTACAACGTGTCAAAATGAGTTAACAATGGCATCACTTGGTGGTGCAGAAATGACAAAATAGAATGCCCAGGGTAAGATCAGGGGTTGGTTTGTGTCATTCCTTTCTTACAGCAAAAGAAAGACGGCATATTAAAAGTGAAACAGCCATAAACCCTGGTAAGCTCCCATGTCAGGTCACAAAAACCAAGAATTTTAGATTTCAGAAAAAAAAACCTAGTTTCATAAAAGGTGGGTAGAAAGAAAACGATTACATTTTCAATTGAACAACTGTGATTATTTTAATTAGGAAATGAAATATTGAACCAATTTAATATATTCTCATAATCAGCACCCACATTCTCACATATTGACCTTGACAATCTTAGCGAGCAATGTATCCTGAATTCAATTTAATCCACACCTATTTGCCACCCATATTTTCCTATTGCCAACATGTATTCACTTCAAACCCTAAACCCTAAAATCCCAGAGGATAAAACCAGATTTCCAAGTTTACCAAAAACTGACACCATCCAGATTGCCAAGTTTACTAAAAAATGACACCATACTTCTGAAAAGATACTTTCCCACTTTGTCTCAATGAACACACTTAATTTTCTATCATAAAATCCTACTGTTCATACTGCTCATATTACCAGAAACACTAAAATCTCAACATAGCTTGCATTCCGTAAATCACGGGTAGTTCAATTTCATATCAACTGGAGAGATGTATACCCACTGAGGCCATTGGCAGATGTACTTTTGCTTGTAATCTATACACAGAAGTACAATATCACTTTGTGACCTCCATTAAATTGGTTCTATAATATATGGAATACACTGAAGTGGTTGGAGTGGGTTGGACAATGGTCAGGCTGTAGCATTTCACTGGACTATTTGGAAAAATAGACTTTAGGCCGAAAATTATTTCACTCCTCTAATTGGTAACATTACAAGTGACTGAGAAAAAAAAACTCCATGATCTTGTGGCAGTTGATCTTGATGCTTGCAGCAGAAGTCTGAAATGCTTCTTTAGATGTACTACGAACATATTGCTCCATAAACACTCTCTTAATCAATTAATCAATGCAATGCATACATCAACAAGTATATATTGGTTCCCATTGTGAAATTCGTGTAATTTTCCATTGATTAAAAATACATAAGCACTATTTTAAGCAATTAATCAATGTTTTATACACATAATGCAAGTTTATCATAGAGAAACTACCTTAATTACATAATTTTAGTGGAATAAATCTATCAATATTACACCAATTTTAGTTTCTAAATATTATATCTATATTACATGTAAATCTCTAATATAACACGTGGAAAGACAATGGAAAAAGGCATGCCTTAACAAATATAAGGCTCCAACTGAAAACTATTGTATCCATCTTCCAATATATCTATATTACACCATAACCTTAGTTATGAACTATGAAAAATATAGTCAAAGTAATAAATTTACCTTCCATTATATCTGTATTAGATCTAAACAAAAGATGTTGAATCTAAATCTTAGTTTTGAAGATAATGAGTGAAAAATTGCAAACGGCTTCAGGGTTTCTGGACATTTAAATAGTTAAAATCATTAGCATAACGGCTTTCGCAAAAATCTATTGAAGTTGTATGGAGACCAACGGAAAAGCACTCACCTCAGAAATTATAACGAACACTTACACAGCGACTATCGAGTGGTATAAAACATAATTATTATACCCTAACACGAGTAAAAATTGTGGTTTTCTGTAAGAGTATATAGCATCATAAGTCTAATCAATTCAAATGCCTACTGGGGACCATTTAGAATAACATATTTTGAATATGAAATCATGCACAAAAGCCATTAGTCCTAGTCAGAAATTTTAGAAGCACAAAAGCAATTAAAATGTTGCATAACAGAATGAGCAAGGAAATCTCAGATCATTTTACATGTTTCCAAACCCCAAAAATATACTCCCTAAAACGATCTACTATATAACACTGAAGACTAGGGGATAAGAGCACAATAAATACATCTCAGAAAGAACTCCATGATCTTCAATGGCTAGAATCTGTACACAGTAGATTGAGGAATCTTATGAATATGTACACAATAGAATGAGGAATCTGAGGAATCTTATGCTTTAGAGGGACTGCAACATATTATAGCAATCATATGCAATTGTTAGAGATTTCAAAAGTATGTTCATAGGAATTTCATGAAGTACCAAAGTATGTATCTAGGAATTTCATGAACTAATAAAGTATGTGCATAGGAATTTCTTAATTTCACGTACACGAGCAAAACCTCTATGGAATTTCTTAATTTTGGGTACTGCAAGCACTTGGGGTTCAAGGTTAGTGGCACATTAGAAGAAAAATTTACCAGACCAGAGGATTCAAATTATTTTCAAGGGACCCTTCAAGGCCATAAACAACTGCTTTCCAAGCAGCAGTAGAAGAAATCTTAAGTTTCTTATAGAAGCAGAATAATTCTATGAATATTCTATATTATCTGCGTTATGATCTCATAGTTGCAGATTACAATGTCCTACAGAAACAACCAACTTACAATCCAGGGGGTTTTGTTGCTCAAAATAGTCATACCAAATTGAAATCTAGGATGATCCATGTTAGAGATGCCAATCCAATCTCATGATCTACCTAAGAATATAGAGAAGTTTTTTCAAAAATTCAATCCAGAAAATCATGAAATTCTAGAAATTTTCATTTGTAAAACTCCAATCTTCACATCTTTTAGATTTCAGCAAACTGTGCTGCTTCTGCAAGGATTTTGAGGGGGTTGTTTTTGGCCACTGTGCTCCTCCCTCTTTTACACTTTTTCTGAACTGTTTGAAATTTTTTTTCACTTCCTACTGGAAGCTCATCAATAATCACAATTTGTTCCTTCAGTTTGGGATTTAACTTGGCTTTGAATCCCAACCTCAATTTGTTTATAGGCCTTGTTCGTGGCCTCTTACAGTATTCTGTTGCGTGTTGAATTTCTGCAATTGTTTCATTTTTGTTGTTCTCTTCGAATTTTGTTTGCTGCCATGTACACCTCTTGTTAGGGTTGTCAGTGGCTTTTGCAGCAGCTTGATGACTACTCTCGGCCTCTGTAGGTAAAGCCCTTTCCTTCCCATGTTTTTTAGGAAGTGGCTGTGGAATTCCCTCTCACTTGACTGTTGTGCTTGCTTCTTTAAAGCATCAAGGTACAGGATCTGAATGAGGCCATGGTGGTATAAATCATGGGGATATAAAATTTTCCTTTTTCTTGCACAAGCAACCATTTTTATTAAGCTCTGATGCAAGAAATAAGGGAGATTCATCTTATTGAACCCGGCCATGTGTACCAAAAATCTCATTTGATAAAGGAAGACCTTAGAAAAACATCCATCACATGTTAAATAAAGTTGAGTCTGTTGCATTGGTTTTTCCCACTCTGGTTTTAAAATGCTAGAGTGGACCCCAACGCTCCAGCAAGGGTCATGACAATTGTCTTTTAGGAAAAAATTCAGGTTTACACCCTGTACTGGTTTCCTTTTGAACCACCTTTCTCCCTTAACTGCTATGTTTGTTGCTTTTGCAATGCTTTCCTCTGTTACAGGAAACAATATCCCCTCAACCTTTGCGTTGTTACAATCAAAAGTATCAATGAAATCAGAAGAATATTTCATTTTATGCCCACTGAACAGCTTAATGATGGGCAACCAGCCTGCTTCGCTAAAATATGGAAATTCATCAACACCATATATTTCAAATGTAGAAGCTCCATCCGGCTCATAACGATATAGGTTCCCACTCTTGCCCATCTGTCACAAAAACATGAGTAGTTATCAGAAATATAGTTTAACTAATGCAACAAGACAGTCATAATGTGCATTAACTCCACCCGATGATGTTACATTCCAAACAAACTAACTAAAACAAATAAACACCTCGTGAGCATATATAATTGTGCTCTAAGCATGGTTATAGAATAATTATAGGTTATTGATCCAAATAGTAAATTTTGATTATAAAATACCAGTGCAATGATAGTTTTCGCAATTTACAAATGCATATCAAATTCCTTTCAAAAGGGGCACTCTAGGGAGTTATATGACTTCTACTACAGGCCTCCCAAGGAGGAGGTGGTTAAAATAAGCATGATTATATGACAGATCTTAGTCATGGTAGATTTATAAAAAACTTAAAAGTTCCGAAATGTTGGAATTTTTTTCCTGTAGGAGCTAGAAAATGATTTTCCAATGCCTACAGGAAAATTTTCGAAAATGTATTTCATCATTACTATCTCCAAAAGCATTGCACTTTACTGATGATCACATTGTGAGAAATTTTCAAATTCAACCCATTTTGTTTGTTGTCTACTGGGATATAGTTCAAAGGCATGGATGGTGGCATTTCAATCTTTTTCAACGTTCTCACATGTTATCTCAACCAAATACATTAATTCAATTGCAATCTACCATAGAAGTTATCAAGAGCTAAAGAAAAGCAGAGCATTAAGACTGCTATCAAAACATTATCAAGGTTAACAAATGTGACCTACAAACTTTTAGACCAGACCTATCACACCCATGTATTCATATCCAAAACCTTAGAGAATAAATATTCACCTGCTTATGACAGCTGCTACAGTTTCCCAGACAAACAAGATGGCGACCAAAAGGAGAAGCCCTCAGAAACACAGTATGCAGCTCTTCCTGTCAAATGGTAAACAAAGGAACCATCACCAAGAATTCTCACTTGTTATCTCAATCAAATACATTAATTCAATTGCAATCTACATAAGCCATGTGTCTATCTATTACTTTCCTTATGTCATATAAGAAAATTCACTGCCATAGCCAAGAGTTTTACTGGTCGTGTGCGCCTAGGCGTAATGTTTGTGCACAATTTATTTATTTGAAACATAACAACCTATCCTATCTAGGAAGCATTCATCTACTCTATTTTATAGCACGATCTTGTGTTTTTTTTAACAGAAATTTTGTTATAATGGTATAAGGGAGTTTTTCAAATCAAGCCCTAGCCCTCATATGCACAGTTATATTAATAAATTAATACCATGACATGAAATACCTTTTAACCAACTTTTGATGAACATAATCTTAGATACTACTTAATGGACTTTTCCCATCAAGAGTTTTAACACTACAGTCTCCAATCCCATCTTCCCATAAATGAAACACAGGTGATATGTGCTGTATAACTTTAGGTAGCAAATTTAGACTCTCGAAAACTTTCAAAAGATACAACAGTTTTTATGGAACTTTAACTGGAATATAATGATAAATGATCATTTTTAGTTTCTCAATTAATATAGTGTTTCGTTAATATTGTGCTTTCGCTGTGACTATTTCTCATTATCAGAGAATAAGATGAAATGCATACTCTATAACATTACAGAAGAACTATAACAAGGAAAACAAATTTATATGCCTACAAGAGAGAGAGTGCACCAAAAATTCCCCAAATTTATTAAAATACAAGAGAGAGTGCACCAAAATTGGCAATGCCTGTTCCACCTACAATCTCATGGATACTTTCCATGACTTTTCTTCGCAAATATTAAGCAACATAAAGTAAGCCAAATATTGGCTCACTTCCTTTACATCTTGTACGTTGGATGAAAATAAAGTAAAATTCAATGAACATGATAGAAAGGTAAAATAAGCCAATCATTGGCTTAGTGCATGATGATTAATATTTGCCCTTCAGGAGTTATTAGGCTTGAACAGGATAGAAAGGAAAAATAAACCAATCATTAGCTTAGTGCATGGTGATTAATATTTTCCCTTCAGGAGTTATCAGGCTTGCAAAAAGTCTATGGATAAACAGTTATGTTATTCTCATATGTTAGATAGAAGAATCTATCTTGTAAAAGGCAAATGCATGTGATTTTAGAGAATCAACCTATGAAGCAGAGACATTATAGTTAGCAACTTCTTTGTTCCATTCAGACAAGAAGAATTTATCAGTTTTGTGGGGCTCTTGGAAGTTTGATGGTTTAATAATACATTGCTAAACAACAGTTTAAAGTTATATGTCCATGATATTTCAATTTTATCCTAGGAATTTCAACGAGAAGCCTATGAGCATTGGAAAGGGTTCAATATCCAAACCCCAGGAAATAACCATTACAAGATCCTATCAATCATCAAAGAAACTAGCAAAATGAAAAATGTCGCTGTAAATTGATAGCCCAGTTTCGAAAGACAGGTTACGGTAAGCACATGGCTGTTGAGCCTGTAGAGTGTTCTCTCTATAAATAAATTGTGGACTTAACAGGACACATTCATTTCATCTTTGTCCTGAACTTATTTGGGGGAAAAGGAAAATGCTAGTTTGAAGCTTCAAAACTAAGGGCAATGCAATGGGAAGAAGGGCATATGGGCTAACTGACTACCACACTTTCGAGGATAATCCTGGGGGAAGTAAAGCAGAGGAAATGGAAAGAAAGGCATGTGTTTAAAACTTTCATATTTTCAAAGAGGGCAGGGGAAAGGGTAGCATACATTCATCAAAACAATAAAAACAATATCTTGAACACGAGGAAAGTGGTAGAAATGAATGCAACGATAAGGGTAACATACCATAACCCTTCTGTTGCAAATCGGATGCCACCTGCATTGTCTCAGATGATCGAAATAGGAGAAGTATTAGCAGTGGTAGAAGTGACCACTGCAAGCGGCACATTGTCAATGATCATGAGTGCGAAGGGCATTTCCAATGGGTTTCACTGGTAGGCATCTCCTTTTAGTTGGAGCACTCTATTTTGCAATCCTCGTTCACTTTCTACTATAAATGCATTATTATTTGAGCTTGCATGTCTATGGAAGGAGTAGATAAGAGGCCAAGAACTAGACTTTATTGGAGGTAGAGAGCTTTTGTGAGGTCAGCCACACATGTGCAACTTTGATTCAAGTTTTGAGATGGGCCAGGGAAGGGAATTAGACAAGAAAACTAGAACATTAGAAATGCTGGTGAAAAAAGGCTGTTGCAATCAATCACTATCAAATTCACTCACATTCACTCACTCACTGGTTCATTTTCATTGGATTTAGGTGAGTGGCCACATTCACTCACTGGTTCATTTTCACTCTATGGCGGAAACAATGCATTTCTATTCATTTCAAAGGGATTTATGAATCATCGCCCAGAGGAAATGGGGAAGTATATTATCCATTGCTTTCTACAACAAATGTGAACAATGAAAAGGATGGGAAATTAATCTGCATACCTGCTTATGAGAGCTACTGCAGTTTCCTAGACAAAAGGAAAAGCAAACGTCAAACAGATGTCCTCAGAAACACAGTCAAACACCGTCCTCAGAAACAGAGTATGCAGGGCTTCCTATGAAATGAAAAAAGAAAAATAGGATAAAACATTCACAAAAAAAGCAGTTGCTGAGGCGGTGTTAAAAAAACGCACTTTGGAGCACGTAGGAGTGGTGTAAGACATCCCTACCTGACTTGGACCTCCATAAGGACCGGTCCCAACCACGTGGAGAAAAATTGATGGAGGTGAGCTAACCTATGAACTGTTATAATTTCAGTTTTGGGATTCTAACCTTATACCATCGTAATCAATGGGAAAAGGGTGATCGATATGAGAATATGAGAATATGAAGTCCTTGTGATATATAGTCGAATACAACATTTTTAATTATTCCTTGAAAAGATGCTTGAGAAATTTGAACCATAGTAGATTTAGATGTTCTGAAAGTATAATAATTTGATTCTATATAAATTGAATTAAATTGAGGAACTAATAACTTGAAAGTTGCAACGCTTTTTATGTGTCTACTTGTACCATCTTCCATTAACTAAATTTAAAGATTTTAATATTTTCTTGCTTGAAGATCTAAAAGTAATCTTCATGTGGCTTGAATCAACTAAACTCCCTTTTTATCAGAAGTTAAAACGGTTGAGGTTAAGCCTCCTATAGTTCCATTACAGATGTGATTTTGGAATCTGGATCCATCTTTTACCATCATATTAATATTTTTTCCAGATGAAATTTTAAAAAGGCTGTGATGTTTCACAGTATGTTGTATTGGCTACAAATTCTCATTTTGCTACACTTTGATATTACAGCTTTGGTCAAATGAAACATTTTGATATTAATTACTGTTCTGTGCACATGACAAAGAATATTTGTTTGAATTTGAGGTTGATGGTGTCATATATGAATGGAAGAATGATATTATACTGACAGAGTTTTCAAATCTTTTCAAATCAAGATGTACTCCAAAATAGGATCTCTCAGTTATCTATCCTTCTTGTAAATATTTTTTCAAACCCTTTTTCCAATAAAAGTATGGCCATAACCTAAACCAATCTTAATTTTAGTTTATATATCCATGATTTTTAAATCCCTTTTTCCAATAAAATTATGGCCATAACCTAAAAAAATCTTCATTTTATTAGGAGGAATAATTTATGTACCTAATCTCTTCAAATATCGCTTAAAACGCATGCTCAGATGGAGATCTTCAATCAGATTCAATCTTAGATAACCCTACTAGTACCACTCCTAAACAAGTTGATGAAGGCATTGCCATACATTGATATATTAATTAAAACAACAATTTGTTTGACGGTGAAGAATTAACATATGCAGAAATAAAAAAGAAAATAGGAAATAAGGAGAATCTTCATACATTTCTTCTATCCAAATGGTAGATACTCCATTATAAGGGCTTCATAACACATTATTTGCAAGAGATTCGTACATTTATCCAACAAAATTAAAAATCATACAAAAAATTGGGCCTCACATATGATAGAATGATGCCTCTAATCTTCCATTAAGATTGAAAAAATGATACACAAAGTAGCACAAGGGGAGATCTTCTCAATCCCCAAAATCAATGATACACAAAGTAGCACAAGGAGAGAGCTTCTCAATCCCAAAAATCCCAACCATTACAATGGAGAAAGAGCTCCTCTTTTATAGAGTGAGTCTCTTTCCTCAACCATTAAAATACTATTATCTTTTAACTAACTCCATGACAAATCAAACAAATATTATAATGATGGAGTTAGATCTCTCCTAACTCCATGGTTGACCATGTTAAAACATGTGGCAAATAGGCTCCCTTAGACAATTCACCCCATCCAACAATAGTAGTAGTATGTACCAAACAATGCTCATGAAGGGGACACACCACCAAAAATAGGCATCAAACCAAGTCAAATGCAAAATTTCCACATGAAATGCACCCTCCAAAAATGTGCATGCATGCAACCACTCCCCATGTGTGAATTCCAAGGTAACCAACTCCATGGATGAGTGTACAAGAAGCTGAGTGGATAAAAGCACTCCATAATAAAAGATGTAGTTAAAAACCCTAAAATAGCAAATGGGCCATCTCCATAAAGAAAATCCAATAATATAAGGGCAAATTAGGATTTTACCATGCCAAACTAAATGAAATATAAAATACATGTCTCCAAGAACAGCAAGAAATGTCTCCACAAGTGCACCCTCCAAGAATATCCAAAAGTAGTAAAAAAAATAACCTTCCACATGTGCACCCTCCAAGAATAATCTCCAAAGATGGAAAGGAGACCAAGTATAAGAGCATGCTAGGTTACACATGTGACCTTCCTCGTGTGCCACATGCCTCCTAGTAATAACCTACATAACCACCCCAAATAAAATGATATATAATGCCAAGTCAAAGAGATGAGGGCACTCTCCAATGAAGGTCAAAATAATGCCAACTGCGATTGAAAAATCCATGTAATAAAGATGAGTGAACATCTAGGAGAGGTGTGCCCTCGAAAAATGTGTTATATAACTACCTCAACCACCCAAAAACTACTCATAAATATTCACCAAGTGAAGTGTTCCCTAGGAGAATGTGCCAAGGTGGCTAGAACTCATAAATGAAATAATCCTCCATATGCCATGTCATGTAAGTGTCTACCAAAGACATTTATTTCCTAGCACCTACAGCAATACTAGTGCTCCTGTAGGTGCTAGAAATTGATTTTCCATCACCTTGGAAAATGATTTTCACAATATGTTATCACTTTGAAATTTTAAAAAGGCCGTGATGTTTCATAGTATGCTGTATTGGCTACAAATTTTCAGTTTTGCTACACTTTTATATTACAGTTTTGGTCAAATGAAACATTTTGATATTAATTACTGTTCTGTGCACTTGACAAAGAATATTTGTTTGAAGTTGAGGTTGACGGTGTCATATATGAATGGAAGAGAATGATATTATACTGACAGAGTTTTCAAATGTTTTCAAATCAAGATGTACTACTGAAGAGAATTGATTTTCCAGCACCTTGGAAATTGATTTTCCAGCACCTACAGCAGTACTAGTGCTCCAGCTCCTTGGAAAATGATTTTCCAGCACCTTGGAAATTTATTTCCCAGCACCTACAGCAGTACTAGTGCTCTTGTAGGTGCTAGAAATTGATTTTCCATCACCTTGGAAAATGATTTTCACAGTATGTTATCACTTTGAAATTTTAAAAAGGCCGTGATGTTTCATAGTATGCTATATTGGCTACAAATTCTTAGTTTTGCTACACTTTGATATTACAGTTTTGGTCAAATGAAACATTTTGATATTAATCACTGTTCTGTGAAAATGACAAAGAATATTTGTTTGAAGTTGAGGTTGATGGTGTCATATATGAATGGAAGAGAATGATATTATACTGACAGAGTTTTCAGATGTTTTCAAATCAAGATGTACTACTAAAGAGAATTTATTTTCCAACACCTTGGAAATCAATTTTCCAGCACCTACAACAGTACTAGTGCTCCAGCTCCTTGGAAAATGATTTTCCAGCACCTTGGAAATTTATTTCCTAGCACCTATAGCAATACTAGTGCTCCTGTAGGTGCTAGAAATTTATTTTCCATCACCTTGGAATATGATTTTCCAGCACCTACAGGAGTACTAGAAATCATTTTCCACTACATCATTTCATAGAGATGCAATTACTATATTTCTTGTATATGTACAAATCACCTTCTCATCATTTCCAGCTCCCTAATATATTTTCACATATTCTTGCAGATAGTCATCCAGCATGGAAAAGAAATTGAAGTCAGTCATGGCTCTTGAGGTCCAAGACCCAAAAGACAAAGTCATTTTTTCTGGTAAAGATTTAGTTTGTACTGAAATCTACAAAGAAAACATGAATATTGACCGGGTTGCAAAAATTCCCAAAGAAAGAGTTGCTGATTTTATAAAAGGAGAGGAATCGAATCCGGATGCTCCATGTTCCTTCCAGCGTAAACAAAGCAAACCCCCAAGCACAAGAGCCTTACAGTATGAATAGTAAGTGTTCTAGAACTACATTGTTTAGATGTTGATATTAAATATGCTTTACATTTACCAGATTTGGTGACATTCCTGTAATTTATTTTGCAATTATCATTTCTCATATGGTCCAACTAACAAGAGAGAAGAATGGAAAAGCATAGGAAGGAAGGGAGTTGCCAAAAAGACGGGATGTCAATGCCATTTTATTGTAAAGATTATGGTTCAAGATCCCAACATAGAAGTAATAACATACAATCAGTATGATCACGAAGATGGGCAAGGATGGCCTTGTCATGGTAAAGACAACAATTCAAGTGACGATGTTACTGAGAAAAAGCCAAAACTTTTGAAGGACATGATTTCTTATATAGAAAGTTGTTATTTTCTTCAACTTCCAATTGACTCTGTTTGTAAAATACATATAAAGAAATATCTTGACATAGATGCTACATCCAGGGACAGGGATTTCTTCTTACGCAGAAAATACGTTGTAAACATTTATAATCGTTTAATGAAAGAAAGTTATCAGTTGCATAGCAAAGATGAAATGAGTGTGAATCTTTGGTACCAAAGAAACCAGGATGATTTCTTCTTCTTCCAGAAGCCCAATGGCATGGACATCCCTTTTATAGCTGGAATACAAACAAAATGGATTTTGGAAACTATGGTCAAGCTATCCCACAATAGTTTGATAGCCATGGACTCAACATTTAGTACAAACAAATATGGGGTGAGTTTTTTTTCCAATGATTGCTTCAATAAAATCATTTATGTTAAAATTAACTTCATTTCATTTAAAATGACAGTATCAGTTGTACACTCTTGCGGACTTTGATGAGCAACAAAGTGGGGTATCAATTTCCTGGGTGGTGATGTCACATAATACATCACAAGATATACAAGTATGGCTGGAGAGCCTCATGCTTAGGTGTTTTCAGACTCGTCCCGATTGGAGGGTCAACGCCTTCATGGTTGATGATGCTATGGCTGAAATCATTGCTTTGAGGTAACATCAATATTCTTATTTGACATTTCGAATTGCATTCATTTTAAGAATTTCTAAAAATGAATTAAATGTTGCAGGAGAATCACGAAATGTGAAGTGATTTTGTGTATTTGGCACGTAAGGAGGGTATGGCTCAAGAATGTTAATCGGTTGGTTAGCAACTCAGAGAAAGCAAAAGAAATGTTCAATGAACTTGGCCATATCATGAAAGATTGTTGTACTGATGAAGTGGATGGTGCAATCAATGCTTTTTTCATCAAATATGCAACTGAGCAGAAGTTTTTGGACTATTTCTATAAGACCTGGATTGCTGGTGACAAGATTCGTAAGTTTGCATAATATTCCTATTGTGTTGTATGTTTTTCATTTATGTTGGACAACTGATATTTACTAATTGAGTCTTTCCATGTAGGCATGTGGGTTAAAGGCTGCAAATATTTTCCTCATGCAAACCAGGAGACAAATAATGTTGTGGAATCATACCACGGTTACCTGAAGTCAAAATTTCTATATGATAAGCGAAAGAAATGCTCTCGTAGAATGGATTGGCTATTCTACACTCTCCTAAAAAATGTTGAGCCATGTTATCGATTCAAGGCAATTTTGAAAAAAGAAGGATATTATAACAACCACAAGAAAGAGATGCAGCTTGAACCATCAATGGAAAAGGCTAGAAGAATTCCAGATAGTGATTGCAGGCCTCATGAGAGCATATCTCATGCTTATTTGGTAAGGAGTGAAAGCAAAGCTAATAAGGAATATCTTATCACTTTTCATCGCAGAAATTTTATCACTTGCGATTGTCCATGGTCTATTCGAGGGAACATTTGCAAGCATGCTATAAAGATAGATTGGTTTCATTCCTCCTTGATTGATTTAGACCCTTTATTGGATCTTCATACCACACCCAATCAGTTGAATGTCCCTTTTGAGATAAGTACAGAGGCGCCAAACCTTCTTGTAGATACTATCCCAGCCAATATTGAAGATGACAATGTTGAAGAACTTGGTGTGTTGAGAGAGGAGTTGTTTGGTTATCTAGACTTGATTAGAAACAATCCTCCTTCCACTGTGAGCAAGGAAAAACAATTGATTGATCTAGCTAAAAAATTTGTTGATGATGCTAATAATCTTGATATTATGGATCATGACTTCACAATTGATTTGGGTGCTTATGAGTCATCTTTGAAGAGAAAGAAGAGTTTCCTTAGTCCAAGTAAGGTCACCTTGAATATTGATTTGAATGTCTATGCATCCGAAGATGAACCATTTCAGTTTCCACACATCAACAGGCGTGGTTGTCCTCCCTCCAACAATGCTTCCTCTACTGTTCCAAGTAATTTCTATACGGAGACGATATCAGTATGTTTAGATCAAATTCGTTATCTTCCAAGTTTGTTGCTATGTTTAGATCGCTTTGTCGATTTTTCAAGTTTGTTGCAATGTCTTTGATCTTTGCTATCTCTTTTAACTTAATGTAGTGTTGTAACGTTTGCAGAGTCGCAACATCCGATCAATGTGATTATAGATGAAGGATGTACACAGACCAACAATCAACCTTTTGATCACATGAGTCATGGTACATTTGACGAGCTTGTTGATTGATCTACTATGTATTCTGATGCATCTATTATTTGACATGTTATTTTTTTCTATGATGGACATTGTGTTGTCATCTTACAAACATAGCTGGTTCGTCATTAGGCCCCCCTCGACCAGAACATGATTGGGCCACTAACATCACGGACACTGGTGAATTTCCATGTCTGTTTGCATTGTCTTCACTCCTAACGATTAGCACTGGTTGTTGTTCATGTTGTTAATGTAGTGCTGGAATGTTTGCAGGGCTGGAGCATCCAATTAATGTGATTTCAGATGAAGGATGTTCACAGACACATTATAAATATTTTTATCAGATGAGTCAAGGTGCTTAGGACGAGACTTTTAATTGATATTCTTTGTATTCTGATGCATTTATTACTTTTCATCTTCTTATCTTCTCTGATGAAAAATTCATTGTCATTTTACAGAAAAAACTTATTCAATGGGTCCCCCTCTATCCGAAGATGATTGGGTCATTGACATCACTGAACTTGTAGACAACACAGAAATTGGCTTCAGAAAAAATTTGTGATAGAAACTGCATCTTTTTGTTTATTGTTCGACATACCGAATCATGGCGGAGTGGCAAGCTTTGGTTACATGTGATTCCTAGTGTGGAGCACTTTGTTGTTAGGGTTATATTGGTTTCCCTAGCTAGGGTTAGGAGACCTTAAAATTATTCCAGCTTCTGATAAGCTGTAATTGTGTACATGTACTTCATTTTTTATATATAAATGAAAAGAGAACATTAAGAATTCGATGATGCAGTTAATGGATATTTCTTGTTTACTTTTAAATGTTATGTTAGAAAACAGTAAATTTGTTTGATAGTACTATAATACACAGGCATATTTTCATTTAGTAGCAGAATTGGCGTGTTTTCTGCAAATTCCTCGAACTGTTTTGTGATTTCAAATTTCACTGCAACATTTTTATCTCCATCCTTTGGTGAAATGTGTTTGAGGATGTCTATCTGCAAATTGTTGTTGTTGTGGATTTTTTAGTTGCTACTGTTGCTGCAAAGCCATTTATTTGTAGAAATCCATATTGATGTTCATGTTCATGGATTGTGCAAAAGACAAAGGGGCCACCAACATACCTCTTTAGGAAGTCACTGTTTGTCTGGTTAGATTGAGCCTTTGTAGCTTTCTGTAGGCAGATTAGCTTCATGAACAGGTGAGCAGGTGCTGCCCTATTGGAGCCACTCTGTATTGATGCTATTTGATGCATCAGATTCATTTGCACCTTCACCTCTTGCGTATAAAAATTTGAGCGATTGAATTTTTTTCATAACTATTTGTTCCATATATAAAAATAAGTATATACTATATGATTGTTACCTTATAATTTCAGTGCACATGTAGGGAATCAACTCGCAAGGCACTGTCTTAGTAATTATAACTTTAAGTCCTTATCCATTTCCATGAGAGGTAGTTGTAATTAACTTTTTTCATGATTTTTGAATAGTCCACTTAGCACTCACTGCATCAGGTGATGCTCGCAGGGGTGAAGAAGTGGGATTGAAACAAGTGAATTGAATCACATAGCGTCAATAATCACTTCCGAGGCTTGCACCTGGTAACCAGGACTTCTCGAGAGGTCACCCATCCCAGATCGGCTCTGGCTCAAACGCTCTTAACTATGGAGTTTTCCCCACAATCAATTCCACTTAGTTTGCTACCCCATTTGCAAAACCTTAGCAAGTATTGTGCCTCATGAACCATTCAATAAGAGCTCCCTTCACTCTTTTTACTTAAGTATTGATGGGTTTTCGAAGTGCATTATATTAGATATCATGTTTTCAGATTCAGCTACGTTACATACGTCATTCATCTATGACCATTTCCATGAGAGATAGTGGTAACTGACTTTTCTCATGATTTTTGAAGTTCATAACCAAATCAGATTAGGAATGGTAGTGGTAGAGGTAGGACTTGCTTCTCAAATCTTCAAGTTCAGCACATCAGTTAGAGTTATTTATTTACAATTGTTGAATGGAGCATAGGGTTAATTATATAGAATTTTTGAGCTGCTTTGCCAAGCTGTTTGATTATATAGAATACCTATTATAGAGTGTCAAATTTGTTTTTAATTGATACCTTTACTATTCTAAAAAATATCCATGTTAATCTATCATGTATTAGATCCCAAGGAATTAAAAACAAAAACAATTTTTACCCAACAGAAAAATGGCAAAATAACACAACATAAAATAATTATACCCTCAAAAAGATTCATGTATTATATCGCGAACCATCCAAAATTACAATCGGTTCTTCTCTAATGAAAGAACCATGCCATCATAGCCCCAAGGAAAATTATAAGAATAACACATCCACTTATTTGAGAGTTATCCTGACGATGATTGATGACTTCACGTGCAATAAACCATGATTCGGTGTCATCTCTGACACTTGCATCTACACTTGACATTCCTGCCACTAGTATATCAGTGGACATCCTATGAATGTCTGAAAACCATTGTATGCTGAAATATTTAAAGTGAGAGCTCCACATTCTTGCTTCCATGTATAGGGGTTTTAAATTTTCTTTTCGAACTTCAAAGATGCCATTGAGCTGATTGCAAATGAGTTGTGAGTTCATGTAAACTGCAATATCATTCACAAAATTTTTTTTTGCCTCTTTTAAGCCCTCAATAAGGGCGATATAGTAGGCTTCATTATTAGTTGTCCTCCCATGTAGATCTATGTTTTTGTGCACTACATGATTTCACGCCAGATTGTAAAGCACATATTTAACTGTGACTTGTCCAGGATTTGGACAACAGGAAACTTTGACACACAATGTCCACTTTTCGACCATTGTCCACACTTTAAAAACCTACAACCTAAAAAAAAAAAAAATTAATATCAAACATGTATGCATTTATAGAAATAAAAAACCAGATTACCCACTTATTCGTTACACAGAAATCAAAACCAGATTATATTTTGCATTCATGTAGTGTTGATTCAACATTCCAAAACAAGATTACATTTTGCATTCATGCAGTGCTGATTCATCATTCCACTTAGGTTAGGTGCTTTGAGCTTCAACCTCGATGGTAGGATCAAAATTACATTGAAGATGACTTTTTATATGGACCAACTTTGCAATCCAATCTATTCATGAAGAAATTTTGTGTTCTCTTGATGTCTTCTAATTAAGAGGCAAACACATTATTAATTTCTGCTTGCTTGTCTTTCAATACTATATCCAGCAGAGTCTTCGTTTTATAGTGCAATGAAATGGAGTTGACATGTCATTTTATCCAACCACTAGTGTGACAAAGGAGAGTTCGGAAATAGGAGACCTCTTCCAAGGTCTCATACTAAAAAAATCCTTGCCCTCTCAACACCCATCATGGTTTTGAGATTCCTGATTTCTAGCTGAGTTTCTAGGCCACAACATTGAAGTAAGCCTCAACTGATTCCTGCAAAAATAAATGAGCCTTATGATAGCCCTTGAACCTTGCAACTGATTCCTACACAAATAAATGAGCCCTATGATGACCATGGAACCTTGCAGCCCCCACCCCTTCTATTGTGCATATCTTGCCTAGGCAGCACGATGTGCAAGAGGCACCTTCTTACAATGAGCACTAAAACAAGGCCACAGACAGACCTAAAAAATAGATCTACTAAAATTATATCCGTTTTTTTAACACATATATTCATGTTATCAAACACATATGAGAGGTTGATGAGAACTTCAGGAATTCTATGTGTTTTGTTAGAAGAGAGATGAACATTTCACATATCTTCAAAAGAAAAATGCTGTAACAGATGATAGGAAAAGTTCTAGACCAAAATGTATTTGAATTTAACTTTAAATTTAAAATCAAATTAAAAATTAAATTATTAAATAAATAAATAAACAAGATTCCAGTAATTTTCATCAACATTATATTCTTAACTGTGAAAACATATAAAAACAATATCAAGACATAACTCTACAAAATCACAACCCAAACAATACCACCAAACCCACTATCCAGACATAACCAGGACCAAGTCCAGACTCGAAACCCACAGCCTAGCAAACAAAGAATAATTAACTGGCTGTCCAAGTTGAGAAAAAATATAGCATGCTACATGTTACTGAAGATGTCAAGGCCTAAGAAGCAAGGGATATGATTTACAAATAATTCGAATAAGAAAGTTTCCAATTCCTAGTTTTCCAGATAATCCACATGATGTAATATGGTAGATTCCTAAACATTTTGTTGTTGCAATACTAAGCACTTATACATGAAATGAGAGTAACGTGATTCCCCACATATTTAAGCCTTAATAATCCCCTACATCCCTCTCATACATGTCTTGCATATCCACAGGAAAGTAGAAGGTGGTCCAGATTTTCTAGTCCCTCCAGGCATATCACACAAATCCCTAGGCCCACAAGTCAACATTTTTAAAGATTATTCGAGTCATAATTTTTTCATTGGAAGCGAGCCAACAGAAGCTCCTAATCTTATAAGGTATATTACCTTTCCATATATTATGTGCCCAATTGTAACTAACATGTTTCTTCTATGTTCTAAGTAATGCCACATAAATTTCCTTGACATACTAAATGATCCTTACATCCCTCTACATCTAAAGTGATCCCTGCACCTCTTATAAAAATAATGCACCTCTACCATTCTATTGCAAGATGATCCAGTAGTCCAAGTTTTGTGGACTTGATCCATCTTTGTTGATCAATACCTTCACCTTCTAACTGATAGATCTGTCCCAAAACATAAATTCTATTCGAACAAATATAGTTTAATAACTGTATTGAAAGGAAATTATTCTCAATCATCACTTTAATCACATCTAGACCGATTTGAATCCTAAATCCATCACGGGTCTCCCATCGAATGAATCTTCTTAACTGCGATGGTGAGGCAGTGTTATCCCTTCACCCGAGAAATAATTACTTCTAAAAAAAGTTATGTCTGTTAAGTTTGAATTATCAAACTTTGCAAGGGTTTAAATATTGTTCTAACATTTTCAAGAGAATGCTTTAGGCTCGTGGAATCAAAAACCTTGCCGAGTTCGTTTGGGAGCTGATATGAGCAGTCTGCAGTTGCTTAGCGCATAAGGAAATTGTGTGGAGATCCTAGTCAGGGTTAGGCAGTCGCCATAACTGATATGGCTATGCTGGTTTAACTGTTTGTGGACCTCTCCACCTTCCTGGATCCCTTCGAAGAAGTTAAGAGTTCTAAAAATAAGTGAGAATGACTCTATACTGGAAACCCTGTGGCAAGAATCTCAGGTGGCAATCTAATTTATTGACAAAGAGTTGTTTTTATTTTTCTTCATTGCAAAATTTTCTTTGCTTTTAGTATCTCGTCTTCATATACCACCCTGCACAAATATTGATATTTAGTCAATCTCGCTTTAGATATGGGCACATTATAGGTACCTATGTAGTTATTGGAGTTGGATATCGCTACTACTCACCTGTTAAAGATTCCCAAATCCATAGTGCAGCTGAAACACCTCAAGAAGGTTGTCTTGAAACCTAAAATTTCTCATGGTATGGATTTGAAAAGTTTACCTGGAGAATTTTTTCATCTACATTCGTTCAAACACTTGGAATTAAATCACTGTTCAAGACTGGACTTGCTGCCAGATTCCTTTGGGAAACTGATGAACCTTCAGCATATTATGTTGTTAAGTCTACTCCTTGGAGATGCTTTCATATTCTCGTGGGAACTAGAGGAACCTCTAACATATCCACTTGTCAGATTACAAAAAGTTGCAGATGCTTCCCGAGGCTTTTGGGAATTACTTCACGACCCTCCAACATATTTACTTGTCTAGTTTTTTTCATTTAATATACTTCCACATTCATTCTAGAAATTCTCTAGCCTACAACATATTGACTTGTTTTATTGTTACAATTTGGAGATGTGTCCAAATTTTTGAACCTTTGGGAATTTAACACAACTTAAATATTTGAATATGAAAGATGGTAAAATGCTGACCATTTCTAGCGAAACCCTTGGAAACATCACCACACTTGAATACTTGTGTCTACCAGATTGAAATTTTATTGAAGTATTTCCTCCCTGGGTTACACATCAATGGTTCATGTTGCAATTGTCCCATGATAGTCAAAACTCAACAATCTGAAGTGTCTGCATTTATGAAGAAATGCTGGAAATGCCGCTAGATTCTGTAGGTCAATTAAGGAGCTTGGAGGAACTAGAGCTCCACTTTTGCGACCAGTTGAAATGTTTGTCATATTCCATTAGCAAGTTGACTCAATTGAAAAATAAGCAGATAGAAATGATACACTGTAGGAATATGATAGACCACCTCCACACAGGCCCTGCTTCTGCTTCTGCACAATAAAAAATAAAATAAAACAAACTGAATTTTTGTGCATGGAAGGTTCATTCCACACAGGTTCTAATATCAATTATGATCCCTATGCTCAGTATAGGTGAACTAAGTTGAATTGGTTGTCTAGTGTTGATCCTGGTCCTATGAGATTATGCAGCAATTTCTGACTGCAAAAGATCTCAACAATCTAAATAACAACAGTAATAAATTTTTGAATGCTAGAAAAAAACTAAGCACCCTTTATTTATGATGGTTGTGTACAGATTCTTTGGATTTATAAGAAATGGGATGAGAAACATAAAAAATTTAAATTCTTGGACCAACATCCTTGAGCAAGAAACATATAAATTTTTTTTCCTGTAGGCGCTGGAAAATGATTTTCTAACACCCACAGGAAAAAAAATTTATATGCATAGCAAATATCCACTTACCAAATGTGTCTTCCTATTTGATACTACCTATGTACTATGTATAGTCTTCCTTTTGACCATTCAGAAACATCTGTCCCAATAGTCTTCCTTATAGGCATGTAAATTTTTTTTCTTGTAAGCGTTGGAAAATGATTTTCCAATGCCTATAGGAAAAAAAATTTACATGCCTATAACAAGGAAGACTATTGGGACAGATATTTCTCAATGGTAAAAAGGAAGACTATACATAGTACAGAGGTAGTATCAAATAGGAAGACACATTTGGTAAGTGGATATTTGCTATGCATACAATTTTTTTTTCCTGTGGGCACTGGAAAATGATTTTCTAGCGCCTATAGGAAAAAAAAATTATATTCCTATAACAAGGAAGACTATTGGGACAGATGTTTCTCAATAGTCAAAAGGAAGACTATAGATAGTACAGAGGTAGTATCAAATAGGAAGACACATTTGGTAAGTGGATATTTGCTATGCATACAATTTTTTTTCCTGTAGGCACTGGAAAAATCATACTATCTATAGTCTTCCTTTTGACTATTGAGAAACATCTGTCCCAATAGTCTTCCTTGTTATAGGCATATAAATTTTTTTTCCTGTAGGCGCTGGAAAATGATTTTCCAGCGCCTACAGGAAAAAAAATTTATATGCCTATAACAAGGAAGACAGTCTAAAAGGAAAGATTCAAGAACCCACCAAAAGAAAAAGAACTGAAACAATGATCCTAACAAGTTGAAGCCCATCCTATTGATTTTGTCACTCATAAGAACCAATCTTACAAATTGGAAGCTAAATTCACCCATAACTGAACCTTAAAGTCCAAGGTAGGGGTGGTGATCAATTGCAGTGAAAAAATGTCAAGTAAAAAATGCAAGTTGACGAGATGGTAGATGAGTTGTGGATAAAAAGCATTGGGATTTATGCCCATTGAGCAGGTATCAGGCCTATTTTTGTGCGGATCTGAGCTATTGCATTGTAATTCTTTTTTCTAAGTTAATAGGAGCAGATGTGATTAATAGTTCAGATTTGTACTTGCTGTTAGTGTTTTTAGTTAGCCTGTGCCTGCATATCTAGTATTCATATTCTACTGTTTTGACAAGTGTCTAAGCTGTTCAGTTTCCTGGTAGTTAGGGTTTTGTTTTTTTTCTGTTTTTTTAGTGATAATTTAAACAAACACCACCTACGGAAAACAGTTCCAAAAGCATGCTCTTTTGATACGTAAGAGTTTATTTATGTTTTTGCTACCCTACTTGGCCTTTTATCTTTGCATGTCCAACAGGTGGCTCCATGTGCATATGTGGTCTTTAACATTTCACTATCTAGCAAGGTTACTATTGCCACTTGCAAATTTATCTTAATAACCCCCACCTAACCAAATTCCTATTAACAGTTGTGGATTTATCTTGGCAACTCTACCTTAACAAGATTCTTGTTGCCATATATAAATAAATTCCTCTATAACTTAATGTAACATAAGTTGTGGCAATAAATGTCCTACCAAGTACAGCTTAACATAAAACCCCTGTGACTAAAATGAAGTGGAATGACCAACATAAAACTCTAATAACTAATATGAAAGCACATGGGTAGCCTGCCTTGTGCAGTTCAACCAGTGTTTGATCCAAGGCCAGAAAATTTGTTGGCCCTGTATATTGGACTTGAAAGCCAATCAACAAATAAATTTGTTATTGTTTTGTAGTATGAAAATTTCCTTCAGATTTTAAATATGAAAAATATAATCTAGGTAGTGAATTGTGAACCCTGAGAGCATCTTCGATTTAATTTGGCTTGTGTACTAAAATTAAAACAATGAGAAAGGTAGAAGAGCTTTCAAATGTCCTCAGGGTTCATAATACACTGTCCTGTTGATGGTTTGCGTGTTACTACTACTGCGGGAGAGCCCCAATTCAGGTATTCCTCTACAAAATCACCATGGCCTGTAGTATTAACAGTATTCCAAGCATTCTTGCCCATTCCCCTTGACTCTGTAATGGATCAGGACTCCGGGCTTGTGATATTGGCAGAGGCAATTTCATCTCAGATGGACAAGGAAACGATTTGGGTTATGAAAATCGGAGGTAGTTAGGGCTGCTAAACAAGCAAGACAGAGATATGGATCCCCTGCAATGGTCTCTTGATAGACAGAAGATCTTGAACGCCATTGTTCACAGACCACATACACACAAAATGATATAGCTATGGGATAATTGCACCATTGAATGATATTAATAGAGAATCCCATGAAATGATTTGAGCCACTACATGCCCAAAAAGATAGTAAAATGTGGACTAAAACTGATTCATTATTAGGACTGAACTGACTCATCATTAGGTTGTGTTTGGCTTCGTCCTCGTTTCACCACCGAATATCCTTTTTTTTTGCATTTTTTTTTGCGGGGAATGAGCAGAAGATTTAGATTCAGTCAGACTTACTATGTTTGGAATGATGATAATGTTGCAAAAAAAAGTGCGCTGGACCTACAATACATTAAAGCTTGAGAAAGATACAGGGCAGATCTTACCTTGCGTGTGACTGTATACCACGATTGCGCTGGGCTGATTCGTGGAGCTACTTGAAAAATGACTCTGTTTCCGGCACCGGGAACTATTTGAATTTCAAATTCAAAAAACCCGCAGCATTAAATTCGGGTTGGTGGCCGGCGGACGTGGGGGTGGCGGGTAGGGGAGGAGCGGCGGGTGGCGGAGGAGGGGCGCCCACGGGAGGAGTGGTGGAGCTAGTGGGGTCCGCTAACCCGTTACCGTTTCATTTTGGTCTCCATCATCGTAACGTCATGGGCATTTTGATTGTCGCCGGAGGGAGGGGGGTCGCTGAAGCCCGACGATCGGGAGCTGTCACATCAGCTCCCGATTCGTAGACACAAAGACTCCTCCCTTAGAATCTAACATTGGGGTTTCCCGTGCTTAAATCCAGAGTGTTTTATTTGTGGAAGGGGTGAAGTCGTGGTATATAAATAGGACTTTTCCATGGGAAAAATGCACTTTGTATTAGTAATTATAATACTAAAATGACTTTATTTCAAGGTGCGACAAGAATGGCGTCGTAAAAATCTAGAATGGTGAAGTTAAAGTGATAGAGAGGCATATCGATGGCAGGAAGAAGCATGTATTTGGGAATGCATGGACTTTCTGGTTTGACAACCCTTCGGGGAAATCCAAGTCGGCAGCACGGGGCATCTCCCTTCATTTAGTTTATACCTTCAAGACGGTTGAAGATTTCTGCTTGTAAGTTTTTTTAGAACTTGAAAATGAAAATAATTCAGTTGATCAGGGTTTTCTCTACCACTTTCTCATGTCTTGTATCCCCCTGATCATGTTGTGCAGTTTATACAAAAAAACGTGTTTTTTCGAAACAAGCTGCTCTCAGCGAAAAATTTCCACTGCTTTAAAGCGAGTATAAAGCCCAATTAGGAAGACCTTACATGTGCCCATGGAGGAAAGTGGACTACCACTAACACCTGAGGCTACAAGGTTGGATTGGATCAACTATGGTTTGACACTATAAAACCCCAACTATCATACATATAGGTGCGCATACAAGAATTTTTGTGTAGATTCGATTCTTCTCATATAGATTTTGTTATCTGATTTCAACTTTTGGCCATGATCGGTGAAAAATTTAATGAAGGCGATGAAATTTGTGGTGTTGTGGCTATTTTGGGAGTTAGAGAAGAAAATATTGCCTTGTTGACCAGAACTGGCACCAATGAAGCTTCCCAGGTAATTTTTTCTTTTTTCATCAAGGGCATGTCTTTGTAATCCGAAGAGGAGTAGCATCGGTAGATAAGATATCCATAGGAGTATACGAGGAGTATACGAGGTGCTCTCATTCATCACATTACGATCCCAAGCATCTTTGTAGGATTACGGTTGGTCTGAGGCCAGTATGGAAGCAGTGAAGTGAGTCATATTCAGATCTCTCTAAATTGGTCAAGCTTTGAGACAATTGATAAGCCAAGTTCAATGGAGTTGAATTATTTTAGTCCTGTTCCAATCATTATTAGGTAAAGTGATTCCCGTTATATATAAATAAGTGAGGGGGTAGGGACACATAGATGTTGTGCATTTGATAAAGCTCTCCAATTCATAAGGTAATTCCATTTGTTTTTGAAATATTAGATCAGGTCAGTTGTTCAGTTTCATTATATACGTAACTATACAGTGCACAAGACGAACGACTTAGGAAGAATTAAATATTAGATATAACAAGATAGAAAAATAATTCACCACACCGAGATTTCATACCCTATGGTATGGGGATCGAATCTATGTCTTGTGCAAACAATTTCACTTGATTTTTGTTTTTATTTTCCTCTCCATTTTTTACTCCAACCCATTTCCTGTCATCTATTTTAATTAGATCTTTAACCAAGTCAGATTTATTCTCATCGTTCAAGAGTTTAGAAGGGTCCATTTCCCTCCCTTCTTTAATTTAATCCAATGATTCATGTTGCTTATCCTCCCTTGTGGGGGCATAGGATACCATCAAATCTTGCTTCAACTTCTTCCAAATCACTTTTGATTGGCATCCGAGTCTGATTGATTCTCATTATTAAGGAGTTTAGAAGGGTCGATTTCCCTTCCCTCTTCATTTTGATCCAATGATTCACTTTTCTCATCCTCCCTTGCGTAGGATGAGGATACCATCACATATTTCTTCAAATTTATCCGAATCTCTTGATTGGCATTCCTTTTTTTCTTCAAGGCCTACTAACAATGAGGGATATTTTACTTCCACCATCGGACAATTTTTGTCAACACCATGCTACCAAGTGGGTCATTGGATATATTGCTTTCGTGGGCATAGGCACCTTAGAAAAAAGGTTTCCAAGAAGCTGAAAACACATTCAAGGCTATTTTACTAAATCTTCATTCTTGAGCTCTTTTTGTGTTGTTGCACATTGATCATGGAGTTTATTTAGTTTTATCTGGATGTGGTATCTATTTTTCTCATTTGAGTGACTTTAAGCTTGTTCCTTAGAAGCATATTTCAATTGATGTTCTCACCTCGATAAATATTGAAGATAACATCAAACATCTCCTTATTGATGGTCTTACTGATGATGTGAGGGATCCTTCATGGAGTCCATGATGACTTGCTTTGTTTTGGCTATATTCCTTTTATTTTTTACCAATTTTATATATTGGTATGTCATTCAACCTTTGTCTTTATAAAATGCCGGATGTCATTATCCTCTAACAACATCTATATTTTCACTTTCATGGTATGAAGTTGGAGGGACCTTATAATCTGTTTTTGTATCTGAGATTGAATGTAGTCAAATTATTACTCTTGGATTATATTGTTAGAAAAATTAGATAAAATAACTAAATACAAACTATCATAGGTCCATAGTACTTTTCTCAAGCATGAATCTTAGGCATCCCACTGTTGAAACCTCCGTACAACTTCCTATCCCATGTAGAAGTCCTACTGTCCAAACAGGGGTTATTGGAAGGTTTCAAAAAACATGTTCTGATGTCATGTCAAAAATTAGACATTGGTATGAAAATTTTATTTATTTTTAAATCTGAACTGAAAATATATTTATATTTCATAAAATATGTGTTGGGGAATAATTGTATAACCTTTACAAGTATTTGTTGCTAGTCCAAATTAATCAACACTGTGTTAAGCTACAAAATTCTAAACTATGATCCAAATTTATGCCCTGGAGTAGGCACAGGGGTGTTACAGTGTTCTAAAGTCACTATCTAGTAGAGATTCCAACAAAGAGAAACTGACACTTTTTTTTTTTTTTTTTAATCTAGAGGAATCGGCAACGGCGGAGGTATCGTACTCGCGTAACACGGGGTCGAATCCCCCCGGTTACCACTATACCTCTAGGCGTGAGCAGATGGGGGCACGGCATTCACGCAGGGTTCTTCGAGGTTTGATCCGTCGACCTAGCGGCCTGTACGCCTTAACAAACGTACAGTTTACCGGCAGACCAGGGCCTCTGCCCCTAAAGAGAAACTGACACTTACAAAACATGTAAAATACAATTTATTTAACCCCGTCATAGTGGGAGACATGTTGTTCATTAGGGAAAACTTCATTTATATCTGTATGACTCAAATAACTAAGACAAAATGGACAAGTATAACTAGTTTTGGACACCTTCTGGTTGACTTTGAGAGTGAGCCCATCTAGCATCAATCATATGTAGGCGATTTCATCATCCGTCTTGCTGATTTTTTATTGCATATCTATTAGGTGCCTTGAGTCTAAACCAAGGCTCCCTTTCAAAATTTTGGTCTCAATCCTCTTTGTGAGCAAATAAATTAATATGAAATTTTCTTCCACAAAGGAAGGAAGACATAAATCCTTATCCCAATGAGATCAAGTTCCATCAATATATAAGGGTTGGGTTGGCTAGCGGTAAGAGAACTTTCTAATGAGTGCATAATTAGTGAGATTAGGGGCCAGATTTTGTGCATGGATTAGTGAGATTTTGAATTCTATAGCTTAATGCCATCTTTTAAGCTGATGTACGTTATCCATATTTTCATTAGGAATCTCATTTTTTCACTTGTTGGGTAATCAAACTCATGAACAAAATAAAAGAATCTGTCTCATTGTAGAGGGGAACCTGTTTCAAGCAAATTTCTAAGTTAGATGGCCACAGCCTTCCAATGTAATGGACATTATAGTTAGACATTTATAACAGACACCATGAGCCATTACCCATGCCTTCCCTTTGCTTGTATTTTTATCGACAGTTAAATTAAGATAAATTTTTATATTATCAGGGTCTCGAATAAAATTTTCCTTTAACAACTTTTATTCTATTGTAAATGTTTATATTATTAAGGGGGGTGGACATAGTACCCTTATTTCGAGACTGTTGACATTTTCAACGTATACCAAGTTGGACTGTTGACATTTTCAATGTATAGCGTGTTGAAATTGAAGTTCAGTAACATCATTTTTGGGTCGGTAATTTTTCCTCTGTAGGTGAAGTTTCTCATAAAATAACATTGTCTGTCAAAAGTTGCATTAGCTTGTTATTTTTATCCTATCATATTTATCATTTATATGACCTTGGTAAATGGCAATAAGCTTGGTAGCGCAAAGCATAAAGTGTATCTTATACTATGATTTTGGATTTTTTTAGCAATTTGTAGTAGAGAGGCAATTTATGGAGAGACTAACACTATATTGATTTAGTTGTATTTTTATACTGTTTTTTTTTTATAATTTTTAGAAATGAGAAAACACAAGCAATAAAAATTGCATGAAGGGCATGTGAATTTAGAATCAAGGAAAAGGAAGAAAATAAATAAAAAGAGACCTGCGGCAATGGATGTTATGTGGATGAGTAAAATAAGGAGGATATGTCTTTAAGAGGGATGAAAAATATGTAAAGGTTGGTTGCAAACCTTTAGAATGTTTTTGATTTTGATAGTTGATTGATTATCTAAGCTATTCAATCGTGCATGAAATTTGTAGAGAAAGTATGAAGAAAACATAGCTTCCATGTCACACGCCAAGTCTAGCTCTGGGAATTTGACATAAAATTATCTTAATGGCTATTTTTCATCTTGAAATTTTCCTCGGAAGCAACATGTTATTTTCTAGCTTCTACATACAGACATGATGTTTGTCCAACCCTAGGATTTATTTTATAGGGCAAACTGACATATGTTAAAGTATGTTCATCACTAAACTCTAACGCATTCATTATATATTTTTTTTCAACCAACTGTCCTCACCCTTTTCTCTTTCGTTTACCATGTTTTCAATACATATTATTGTCTCGAAACACTATTGATTTACCACTTCCTGCTTGAAGTCTAGTATTTTTTTAAATTGTGAAATATTTGTTACTAGTCCCACCATGAATACCATATTTCAAAGCAACTAAATCTGATAAATATTGACAATTATATCTTGCTTCTCCATGAATTAACCTCTTAATTATTTTAACTTGTGTTTTTTTTACCTATCCATTTCCCCTGATAATGTGATTCAAAGCGAGAAGTTGAACAAACCTTATCATCAATTGGTGAGCCTTTCTATGCTTCTTCATAACAAATTTTATCTTTCCTTATACAATCATTATTTTGAAATGGGTGTGGAGAAAAAACCTTGATATCATTTTCTACTCTGTTTTTCAAGTTACCATCCAAAGTATTTGATATATTGTCTTTAGTATCCCTGTTAATGCATCTTGGGGTTAGTGCCATTATATATTCATTAGATTCCATTCTCCCTTGAGAATGAAATGCACCACTTGACAACCTATCATTTCTATAAAAATCCTTTTCTTTAGGCTTCCTTTCAAGCTCATAATAACTTCTCCAGTTTTTAGGAATCAAACTGTGAAAAGAAGTGATAAGGTTAATGAATACCCATCTCAACATAGGGTTTTCCTTTTACACAATATCCTCCATGAAGATAGAGAGGAGGGAAGGAAGAGAAAGGATTACTCTATAATATTGGACCTTCCCCCCTTAATGTTGAATTTGGATTGTGTGAAGTTAGAACCTCCTCAAAACACTAGTGTACTAGTAGTAAGTACCAACAAATTCCACAACCAGGAAAAGGGGATTTTTGGTGGAGAATTGAAAGGAGGCACTAAAGTATGCTTCATATAGGATATCCATGAAGAGAAATATTATAGTACAAAAAAATAATATCTGCAAATATTGTGGACCTGTAACTGAACATTTTTATAGCAACATCATCCGTATCTTACTTGGCCTCAATTATTTTTTATTGCTTGTCATACCCGAGGGTTTCATAGACTTATGGGATATTGTTTGTCTTTGAAGGATTGAATTGAGTTTTTGAATTAGTTCTTCTCATCCTTTAACATAAATATCACATATTACAAGGGATATTATACTGAATTTATTCTTTCAAAGGTTTTTTGGTTTAGCTTTATACTTGTCCATATGGAGAATAAGGTCGATTTGAACACAACCTCTTATGGTTTCTTTGCTACTATCCAAATTTCTTGTCTTTCCGCTGAATATTAGTGATGATGTGGATGGAATTTTATGATGATGTGTCATTTATAAACTACATTTCCTTCATTTTATATGTAACATCATCATCATGCATTTGAAATGGCATCTAGCTTGTTTTTATCTATTTTCTTTTGATGTATTTTTATATTTAGAACGTTAGACTAGTCCATCTTTGTTACCTAGGTCATGTTTCCTTCTACACTCCTTGGAACAAGTGAAAATTTGATTCTAATGAAGATTTTTTATATTTTGGGAGTTTCACATTGGTGAGGCTACATCATAGTCATGTCCAAGAATAGCACCCAAATAAGGTGGGGATTGAACTAGTGACTTCACATCTAGGAGTTCTTTAACAGTGCACCCAATCATTGTATATCGAAGACCTCATGGACGATGAAGGAAAATAGAGTTACTAAATACTTAAATTATGAGGTAGGTTAGTTCTACATTGATACTATCTAGATACAATATATTTTATTGTTGTTATTTTTCCTTCACATTTTTTTTTCCATTTCGGTTATGGAATATCAAATATTCTTCCAATCTCTAATATGAATATTCATGAACCTATTGGAATCTAATCATTAAATATTCACAGGATTTTACTGAAAGTTTGTGTGAGGAGGTATATAGTTTTTTAGCAAAAAAAAACAGAAGTCTTTAGGGATAACATAGAATTAAGCCATTGACCCATATAATGCCATATGGTTCTACAATTGTTTCCAAAATTCTGCTTTTTACACCATCTAGTGACACCACTTATTACTTTACTTCATAATGGTTGTATGTAAAAATTTTAAAACCAAAGGGATCAGTGTGTTTGGAAATAATGCTAAAAGCACAAATATCCCCATGGAGTTCTGGTGGTATTATTTGCTGACAAAATGGCATGAGAATGATGATAATCCCTCAGCCTTGCCATGAATATATCCATCAAATTGGTGAAAAATGAGTGATAAACTACCCAACCTTATGTAAATGCCATCCCCAAATTGGGTTATGAGACCATAGGGACGAAGAATGGTTATTGGATTTATTTCTCATCCATATCAACCCACAATACAAAAAAAGATAGCCACAACTAGAAACCAACAATTATTTCCCTCATGAAAGATTATTTAGGTATCTAACCCAATGTTCAAATAATGGAAAACGTCTTCCACTTAGAGAAACACAACACAAGTTCATGATCTCCATCGAATTCATCCCCTCTAGTTCCACAGTGTTTGCATCAAGAATTTGAGTTACTAGTAGCTCTTTGGGAATCCCTAAAATTCATATACCTTGGCTCATTGCAGTGATGAATCAAAAAAGTGGATAATGTGATCTCAAATATACCTTAGCTCATTTCCATTTAACATTGATTTAAACATGCGAGTAATGAGATTCAATGTTTCTTACTCTACAACTCTCTCTTCAAACACAATGCCTTCCTTCTACTTCTGCCAAAACCCCTCTAGCTTGGCACATACTCACACATCTTTCAAGATCACTGGATCCTTGGGTTGGTTATATGGAATTCTAGCTATGGAGGCATGTGTTCTCTCAGCATGAGGAAGAATGTAAGAATGAAAAGGAAAGAACCTGTCCAAGAAAAAGTATATGTTATGTCTCCCATGCATGAGGATCATGTGTCTTCCATACAACATTTTGAGTTTGGACTTGGAACATATGATCAACAGAGTAGGTGAAATAGCTTTTAATATAGCATGGTTAAAAGATAGAACCTCTGCAAGCGACACAGGGCAGAAATGATAGATTGGGTTATAAGAAGCACCCCAACCCTTGATAAGAAATCCCATGTGATGCTATCATATGGGGTTTCAAGATAACTCATGCTAGATTTGTAGGAGACTCCCTTTTACTAGCTCCATGTAGAGGGCCATATTTTCCATATAAAGAGACATTCCCCATACATTATCAATCTCTTTTACCCAACTTTCTATCCAGAGCCTGAGATGGTAGGATAACTTCCCTTTCAACTTTAGAGGAATACCCCTTGTTTGACAATGGGCATTTGATGCATTGAGGATTATCCTGTACTTGGCTCCAAAGCTTCGTATTTCTTATTCTTAGCATTGTGATAGTTATTCTTAGATATTGTTAAGTAGGAGAGATTCTTGATTTTATAGGGGTGGCTTTTGAAATTCCACTTTGTACTGTCACTTATGAATTGATTAGTCTTTTTGATGTAATTTTGGTTACTTTTTGGAAATTAAGTAACCTATCCTACCTTCCAAATGGCTCCCTTTACTCTTCCACTCTTGGATTCAGCTCCTGTGTTGCTCCTCAAGCAATCTTTTTGGAGGTTATTATATTATTTATTATACTTTGGTTTTATTGCAGTTAAGCATAACACCAAAACATAGCCTGCCTACCATTTGAACTCATGACCATTCAATAGTGGGGCCTTTGCCTTGGGCTTAGAGCTAAAAAAATTTGCAAAGCATGTTCACATTTTACAGTATGCGGTCATACAATTCAACCCTCTTGGATTCACACAATTCTCTTAAACCAATGCATTGCAAATAATACATAATTTAGTATTTTATAATCTGGGGGTTAAAAGTAGAATCTTAAATTCTCCAGGTCATAAATTCAGTTACAAACACTTATGTGGGCCATTTTCTGTTTGGATTGTTGTAAATATATTGAAAAAATAAAATTTGCATTGTTGTTGGTCATTTTTATTTTTGATTTAGTATAAACTCTTTTGCTTCAATAAAATTAAGTCCATTTTGTACTCGCAGATAATTGAACACATTGTTTTTTTCCAATGTTTTGTTGTCTGAAGGTGAACTAATTATAATATTATTATTTATTGTTCACTGCTGAAAAGAGATACTCTTACTATGATAAGTTTCATTTTTTTAATTTGTTGGTTTTTGTCATGTTTTGAGAGCGGGCTGGTGATCTTCAAAATTGCATGTCGCTTTGTGTGAATGGGATATATATATATATATATATATATATATATATATATATATATATATATATATATCCATGTTACAATTGCACAGAAGTTACAATTATACAGAAGTTTAGATATCATTCATATATCTATAATTTCTAATTTCTAATTTGAATATTTACGTGATAAAGGAAAGACAAAGGTCCCAATTATAAAAATTCACCCAACGACAACAACATTGAGATTTTCTTTCATTCAACCTATAACATATTTCATCTGTATTCATCAATGCTCTTCTTCCATATTCTATCCACTTATGACATTTCCTTTACAATATTTGGTGCATTTGCGAGTTATAGGTCATTTTTAGGGTATAAATGTCTTCAGAGTTTCAATTCTAATTGAGTATTCAACTAAACATATTTAGTCTCTTGTATGTAACTATTTTCCCCTCCAAACACTTTTCATAACTTCCATAACCATTAGGTAGGGACCTGTAGATTCGATGATGTTTTTCTTGTTTAGTAAAAGATTATCGAGACTTTAATTTATTGAAAGTTGTATAATTTACAATCTATAAAGTTTCAAGATATAATTTTTAAAATTATAACTCTTTAAAGGGTGCTAGCTCAATGGAAGAGCACCAAATTTACAAGCAGGAGGTTGGTGGTTCAATTCCATCATGCCTTAATATTCATATGGAATGGCGACAATTAGATTTTGGTGACAGAGGCTCTTTTAACCATCACCAATGAGCTTATGGTGACATTTTTTGACCCTCACCAAAATATGAAATGGTGACAGTCAACAATCTCCACCATATATATGCATCAATAGTGATGACCATGAAAGGTTTGTCACCATAAATCACTGTTGTTGATATGAAATGGTGAGGGTCATTGCTTGTCATTATATTCATTATTCGTGACCAACCTTGATGTCACCAATGAGCTTATGATGGCATTTTTTGACCCTCAACAAATTTGAAATAGTGATGGTCAATGAACGTCACCACATATATGCACTAATAGTAACGACCATGAAAGGTCCATCACAAAAAATTGTTGTTATTCATAAGAAATGGTGACGGTCACTATCCATCATTATAAACAATATTTGTGACAGACCTTGAATGTCACCACAACACATACTTTCAGCGACGCCACCTTCGGCGACGTTCATCTTTTTGGTGATGGGGGCTACTGTCCATCACCATTGCTCATATTAAATGGTGATGGCACTATATTTTGTTATAAATAATTATTGGTGATAGACCTCGAATGTCACCACAACTCCTATAGTTTCAATGATGCCACCTTTGGTGATGTTCAAGTTTTGGTGATGAAGGCTCTTTTCACCCTCACCAATGAGGTTATGGTGACATTTTTCGCCCTTCAACAGTGGCATTTTCTTGTAGTGAAAAGTAAATTAATATAATAATTTTCTAAAACTTGACTATAATATTCATATAGTAATGATTACTAATATTATGGCAAGGCGTAATTTGCAGTAAAAACCTACATTAATTTTTGGAGACACATAATTAATGAGACATGCAAAAATACGGTGATGATATTCCATGAAAGAAATTCACAATAGATCAACAACCAAAAAGGAGTGGGCTAACAGGTCAACGAAACACCCTTCAATTTTTGGGCCCCATCGTCATTGGTGACACCCTTCCGATGATGGGGTCCCATCCCTCCCCAACAACAAGGTGTCAATGTTAACATCCGTCTGTTGTTTTGCATTTTTCATTTGTCCAACATCCACAGTTGCTTTGCTCTCACCTTTAACTCTATTCATCTCTCTCATTTGCATGACATGATGCCACATGAAGGCCGAAGTGACACTCACCTAATACATAGCCACACAGAGGCCGAAGTGACACTCACCTAATATGTAGCCACACAGAGGCCGAAGTGACACTCACCTAATACGCAATCACATGGAGGCCGAAGTGACACCTACCAATGGTGGGTTTCCCTATGTATATAGAGTCTGTGAAATTTAAAATTTGGATCCTCCTTCGGCTCGCTCCAATTTTAGATTTCGATCTGCCCATTACCCTAATTTATTTTCCTTAATTTTTTTTGTACGGTGAAATATCCAGCATGTGTGGCAAGTCAAAATTCTCCTGATTCAGGTTTGAGAGTTTTTTCCAGCGGAATTCCCCTCATTTCAATTGAATTTCATGGAATCAATATTATTCTCCTCCTCCCTATGTTCATTCTGTTGAAAGGAAACTCCTCCCCTACTTTCATACCGTCGAGAGGAAATTACTCCCCTGCATTCATTCCATTGAGAGGAAAATCCTCCACCATGTTCATTCCGTTGAGAGGAAACATGCCCCCTGCTTTCATTCCATAGAGAGGAAACTCCTCCCCTACTTTCATTCCTTTGAGAGTAAACTCATCCCATTCTTTCATTCCGTCGATTTTTTTTTTTACATAATTGAAAAGGAAACATGAGCTGATGTTTACATAATTGAAGAGAAGATAGGAGTTATTGTTTACAAAATTGATGAGCAAAGAGCAGCTGTTGAAATTTTTTGAGGGCATTTCTCCTATGCCAAGCGAGACAGGGTTATCATTTGCAAAGGTAAATTTATTGTCACTTTTACAAATTATATGAATTTTCTATTGTTTTATTTAATGCAAGGAAAGGTTACCAATTTATATGCGTTCTTCATTATTTTTTCTCTGAGATGTTGTTCCAAGGAGTTGTCACAACTGTGACAAGCAAGTTGTCGCGACGGTGACCCGCGAGTTTCTGCAACGATGACCAGTGAGTTGCCACTACGTTGACCACTGAGTTGCCACTATGGCACTTAGCTGGGTCGTCATTGCGGCAACTCACTAGTCACCGTGTGGGAACTCATTTTTCATGGTTGTTTTTCAACTAGTATAACATAATTTTTTTCATACTTTCTAAATATGTTGTAGTGAAAAAATAAAAACTAATTAAAAAAAGTACAACTACATATAAAATTAGATGATTATCTCTAGCTTAAATTTTACATTATTTTGAATTTTTTTTTTGTGCTTTCTGAATATACAGTAACAAAAAAATTAACAACAATAAGTACATGGAGAATGAGCAGGATATATAAAATTTGATCGATATATCTTAATATTGATACATATTTTTTAGAATAGTAGGAAAAACTATCAAGATGTGTTTTTGTATAGTTTTAATATAATATTATTTTGAATTTCATTTTTATTGTTCAATTTTTAATTAATAAACATTTATACAACTAATTTATGAATAACTTTGTTTAATAAATTTGATCAAAATATGTACATATCAACATAAAATATTAGGATCTAGTTAACATAGCTTCCAGCTATAGAACTTGAAAAAAATCCATTTACCTGATACACAATTCATTAACACAAGTTGTATTTCTAAATATATGGATTATTCATACTTGTACTTAAGAATAAGCACTTCATGAAAATTAGTTGTTCAATAAAATAATGGAAAATATGCTAAAGTATCATTTGAATTTTGCATAAATTCTAAATCCTCTTTAGGTTAAGAAAACCTGGGAAATAACTAAATCTTGATATTATATTATCACATCAAGAGAAGTGAGATGCACCTACAACCTAATATTGAATAAATTGTAACATGCATCATTGTTGTCTAGGAGACAAAATGTTATTTCAAGGTAATGTATTGCAAAAAATTAAAATAAAATGATAATAAATCTAACATGGGAAAATAATAATAGTTCTCATATATATATATCTGTGTGTGTGTGTATGGAAACTGATTCAATTTTATTTGGAAACATTTCTTATTGGTGTTTTTAATCAAAGTGCAATGCATATTATCAAGCATATGTGTGTACACATTAGCCTATATGTACATCTTAACTAGTAATATTTTAATCACCAAAAAAAGTACAGTTTAATTATTTTTCTCGAGATGTTTTTATAAATCTAAAATTAAAATGAATATAATTAAATATTTAAGCAAATTAATTTAGAATATATATATATATATATATATATATATATATATATATATATATATATATATATGTGTGTGTGTGTATATATATAATTGTAAGTATAGTAAAAATAATCACACATATTCCATTTGATATTTTCCTGTTATAATGTTTAATGATAAAAATAAGCAAAAAATTCTCATTTCTCAACCAAATTATTATTTTAGAAAGCATCAAAATGGATACATTTGTCATTGAAACTTGGGTGGTGATGAGAAAGAAAAATAAAACTTAAGGGGATAATTTCATTTTACCAACTGAAAGAAATAGATTTTGAAGCATGGCTAAACTTTAGTTTATGGTAATATTTTTATCAAAAGTAAGTTAAAGGATTTCTATAATGGCAGAGACACTGTGATCCAGACTTATGCAAGAATGCAGTAAAATACAGTACTAAACATAAATGCAAAGATGCAACAGAAATAAAACTTCATTTCATTAATAAATAACTTAAATATGCTTATAGAAAAACTGGACATAAACTAGCAAGGGTAATGGTAGCTTATCTCTGAGGAGAGATGTGGCGGCTACATGCCTCAGAAGTATGTTACAATGAGGCTTGAAGGCCCATTTATTATTGAGAAACAATGGTGTTACAATGAGGCTTGAAGGCCCTTTTATTATTGAGAAACAATGGAAAACCCTAAACGCCAAACTATGGGCCCCGTTGGGGTAAACTGGTACATCAATTTCCCAAGGTCATTACTTTGGCATATGATCTTTGTTTTACGCACACGATACCTTGCTAGAAAGATGTATCTAAGGACTATAACTACTGACAGTGAATGTTACTTCAAAACATATATTTCTCAGTGATTTTCCAAAAAAAGCATTGTTTAGAGCCTCAAAATAGCTCCGGAAGTTTAGGCCCCGAAAAACTGCAAAAAACAGTAAATTGTGCTACAACTAAGGAAACTGAAAAAACTAAAAAAAAAATGGTAGGGGTCTAAGTGGAATAGGAGGGTGGAAACCAATATCCACATGTATCACACTGGACCTAGATTACACAAATTCCTTTAATCCAATTGATGTTTATACAATGTTATTTTGACACGAGGTCAATAATTATGTGGGGACTTTAGTTACTCTCTCTCTCTCTCTCTCTCTCTCTCTCTCTCTCTCTCTCTCGATATATATATATATATATATTGAAGTGAAAAAATATTTTTTTTACAACCAAAATACTCATTATATTAAAAAATAGGTAATTCTAAATTATATATTTTATCTTTTGCAATTTTACAAAATCAATTTAAAAGCGTGTTTCGAAATTTTATAATAAATATTTTTTTCCATATATACTAAAAATTCATTGTTTTTAAAATATAAACTTCATTAAAGATATTTTTCTAAAACATAAACTTCTTTAAAACATTGAATTCAATATCAATTTCAAACATTGTTTCTAAATTTTATAACTAACATTTCCTTTTCCACATATACCAAAAAAATTCATTGTTTTAAAAAGTAAACTTCCTTAAAGATAAACCCCCTGAAAGTCATTGTTGTAAACAAGGAAGGTCATTTTCAGTATATTCTACTTTACTAATATAAATATCATCAAGCTTAGAATGACAAAATTAAGGTGGATATTTTTTTAGCTTTTATTTATTGATAAGTGATAATGATGTTGTTATATTTCTCACTGTTACAATGACTATTATCCTATTAGCGACAACTCACTTTTAAAGTGGTGGCAAATCCCTATAACAGTGTTGACAACTCACTATGACAAGGAGTTGTCGCCACTATAGCAATGAGTTGTCACCACTATAACAATGAGTTGCATGGACATTGTAGTAATGAATTTCCACCACCCTAACAATGATTTTTTGCCACTGTAATAGTGAGTTTCCGCTACTGCATAGTGAGTTGCTGCAACTTTATTTTAAAAATCTAACAATATTTAATTAAATTATTTTTTTCATATAATTATTTTCTTCTTTTATAGATGGCTCAAAAATTGACACTGATAATCCAAGTTTGGTGTCATCCTAACCCAGGCTATGCATGGACTAGGTTTGTGCTTCATAATGAAGCGCAAATCCAAGCTTATCAAAATAGTAGAGAAATTCCTAGAAGAAGCACCAACAATGAAGCCTATTATCTTGCCCTAGTTTATGTGATAAGAGTAGCAAGAAGTTATGATGCAAGTGACATAGTCACTTACATCAATTCTAAATTGGTAAACAATCGAATGATTGGAATTTACCAAGTTAGAAAAAAAATGAAACCCCTCTACCAACAAGAAAAAAAAAATTTTGTTGCACAATTTCAAAGTTCTAAAATAATTTAACGATCAAATGTAAAAAGGGTTGTTGATGATATACTCATTGAAGCAACATCAAATGGATGTGGATGTGCAAGATATGTGGTGGAGCGAGCATGTGCTCCACCAATTATCATTGGCACACATCAATATACGTGGTCTGTTAATGAAAGGATTATTCTTGTGACTAGTATTGGGGTTATTATGGTGAGAGTCCTATTATGGTGTTCCTATTTCTTGTGATAGATTGTAGCAACATTATGTTCATCATTTTTGATGTGTTTATATGAGCTTTGTTTTTTTAAAGATGGGATCACTTTAATTTTTGGTACTTTTTTTATATCTCAATAGAACATGTATGTAAAAAATGTAATTTTCAGTAATGCTATTAATGGAATTACATTGTGATTACAATTCAAATGTCTAAATTTGATTACAATATAATTTTTTCATTTTCATTACAGTTCAGTTTTTGTCTATCTGCTTTACCTGGTAGTAAAATATAATTATATGTGATTAATAACTACATTATCTAACAAAAAAAACTAATATATATATATATATATATATATATGTATATGTATATGTATATGTATATGCATATGCATATACATATACATATACATATACATATACATATACATATACATATACATATACATATATATATATATATATATATATATATATATATATATATATATATATATATATAGATATAAGATGTGAGCATAAACTATAAGATTGGCTCTATTGTTGTTAACTTTAGTCTAATTATTCTCTAGGAAAAGTGATGGGTCTAATCCTAATATATATAAACATACTTACTTATCGTGAGATGTTTGAGTTAAATAATACATTCTGTCCATGCATATAGAAATGAAACATAAATAAATAAATCATATACCTATATAGAATGATGTATAGAGGTAATTTAACTACTTTTAATAGATAGAAAATCAAATCAGAATTTAAAGTGATTAAAAATGATTACAAACTGGATTGGATCTTTAATATAAAGATTAAATCTGGCCATAAGCTTCTAAACTGAATTAAATAATTCATTCCATAAATAGATAAATTTATTTTAAGTGAAGATTAAAAACTAATTTTGTACTTATGAAATATATTTTTATCCCTAAAAAATCAAAATCATACTTCCTGTTAGTTAAACTATTACAAACTAGATTGGATCTTTAATATAGAGATTAAATCTAGCAAAAAAAATATTTATATCAAGCGACTTACGTGGTCACTATGTTTTGATTGCATCTTATATGGTGATGTTTTCAAATGTAAAGAGTTGGTGAAGATTAAGGGTGGGACGAGAATCACAAATTCTTTTTACAAATCTTATTTTATCAGTTAAGATCACTTTAAACAGAACCCAAAAATGAACAAAAAAATAAATATTTTTATTATCAAATAGAGGACTAAAATATTTTACAAAACAAGACCTTAGAATGCCTTCAATATGTCTTCACATTTCCAACGTCTAAGAACATGCATTCATTCAGTATCCATGAGTAACACATGGAAAATTTATACAAGTCTCTAATAAAAGTATAATGAGCTCGAATTCTTAAAGAAGCCCCTTCAATGACAAATTATTGAGATTCCCTAGGCTACAAGCCAACCAAGATAGCTCATATATCAATCATTACTTTACCTTTATACTTTGTTAAATGAAAAATGCAAATGTGATATATTTCATTTTTTCAATCCATAGATCCAACCTCATTTAAGGGAGAAAATTGTATAAATGTCCAAACAAACAATTCAATTGTTGTGAATTTATCCATTATCAACATCTACAACCACAAGGACAGGTGGTTTGAATTGTTGCACGTTCTAACATACATTAGAACAACAACAACTAAGCCTACAAACAATTAAAATAATATGAATAGCCTACAAATCAATGAAGTTAACTTGATACTCATGAAAAATCATAATATGCATTCAAGGATAACTAATAAACTGTAACCAATATTTTTTAAGGCAAGTAATTTAAAGAGTTAATGTAATGGTGCATGGGCCCACAAAGTTTCACATAACCAAACTTTAAATTATTATGATGGAAAATCAGAGTCCTGACCATGAAAACAATGAATGGTTGGTGCAAATGCTCGACAACCATTGTAGAAACACCTCACAACATACAACCGAAATAGAAAGGACTCCCCTAACCATGGAAGAAATGAACAATTGGTACCAAATGGTCAGAAATTTTTTAAAAACACTTGACTACGTACAACATAAACACAAATCTCTTGACCATGACAACAACAAATGGTCGGTGCGAAATAGGCGGCAACCTTTGCAACAACAGATGATTGTGTATGGTCGTCGTAGTAGACGAGCCACGTGATATTACTGGAGTTAGTACCTAACCTCTTCCATTGTGCCGTTCTCCCACATTCAAACTGTTGTGGAGAAAAACATAGCCATAGCCATGTTGAACTATGACTAAAGATGGGAGGCCCAAGAGTTCAGAGAGAATGTAGCGAAGAAATTCTAGACGAATTTCCTCGTGTTAAACCATTTTTTGAATAGGCTAGCTGGATAGAGTATATTCATAGGTTTCAGGGGTATGACGATGACATAGCTCTAGAATTTTCCATGCATCACATGGAGGGTAGATCTAAGGTAGCAGGGATAGTGGTGCATGTGACAAAAAAAGAAATTACGAAAGTGACAGGGTTGCCCCAAATGGGAGAATAGTGATTTTCACCCTAAAAACCCCAACCTAATTTTGTGCAGCAATTCCTTGAGGCAAGTGAGAAACTTTAGAAGATAAACACAGGATTCAACATGAGGAAATTGCCACAACCCTAGAAAGATGTTGCACTCCTTATCTAGAAATTTTTCACATGAGAAGGAATCTATGTCATTATTTATTACCATCACCTCTAGTTATTATACCACTTACATCATGGTAGGTTGGTTAACTTGCCTTTCTTTCATGCAAAAACCCTAGAGCATAAGGCTTGATGTGTGCATAAATCAAAGCAACCATTCAAAATCTTTTCTGACCATTTCCTCATTAAAATTTTAGTGGTTGTTATGTCGCAAAGGGAAGGGAGAACTTGGGATGAAGTAGTTGGAATTCCATTGTATGATAAATTTTCTACCACACCATAGGGTGCCCTAGTAGCTACAACACTACCCCATGACCCCCCAGCTGCAACTCTGCCCCATGACCTACCAGCTGCGAAAATTCCCACAGAACCTTTCCATATGGAAACTGCACTGCCCAGTGTTCAAACTTCGAGGGTTTCTAAGGATTTTGCTGTGAAATCCCCACAGAAAGGAGACGAACAATATGATGAAGATGAAGTAGAAATATTGGGGAGTAAACCTGCCACCAAAAGATTGAGAGGATACAGGAAACACCCTATAGTAGTTCTAAAAGCTAAACTGAACAGAGAAAGTGAGGTCATCTTGCTCCAATTCCTTAAACCCTCCCCGTTGTTACAAAAGAAAAAATAAAAGAAAATGAGAAATAGAATCCATAAGATTTATTTTTGGAAGAACGAGTCATGGAGCAAGGATACATGCAACAAGGATTCATGGAACAAATATTAGCCCACCTTGTTGACACAAAAGACGAAGTTGATAAGGTTCCCTCTCCTGATTTTGACTATGAGTACATACAAGGAGTAGCAGAATGGTACAGAAAAAATGACATTTCATCAATTTTAATTTTATATGGGGATGATGAGGAGGACCAGCCAACTGCACCACCAGAATTGTATGGGGAAAGAAGGAGGAACAACGAATTGCACCACCATAATTGTATGGGGATGATGAGGAGGACCACCCAACCACACCACCAAAATTTAAAAAGAAGAAAATTGAAACAATAAGTACCCCTAAAAATATTCCTCTGTATATTTCATTATTAAAGAAGAATAGGATTCTCCCGATAAAAAATAGACAACTAAAAATCAAAGGTAAAACCCTAACAGATGAGCTCATACAAAAGTAAACTTTCGATAGATTAAATTTCTTGACCCAAGTTGTAGAGTCCCTACCCATTCATGTCATAGATATACCTTCTCGAGGGGTCCAATAAAATATACCCCTTGGAAAAAAATAGACTAATGACATTGTTGTGCAAACAAAGGACCAAAAACTAGAGATGAAATTGACCATAAGCACAATGGTGCAAACAAAGGAATGATAGATGAAAATAACAAAATAAACGGTTGTATAAATAGAGGAACGTGAACCAGAGATGAAACTAACAGAGGATTAAGAACCAAAGATAAAATTGACCAAAGACACTGATGTGGAAACGGAGGAACAAGACCCTGAGATTAAATTAACAGAGGATCAAGAACTAGAGATCAAACTGACCAAGGACATTTCTGTGTAAATAGAGGATGAGAAACCAAAGGATAAATTAGTCTTGTGTATACCCTCTTATAAGGGAAAAATAATAGATTTCCATTTGCATGAAAAATTAATTCGTGACATTTGCAAGACATGGGAAGAATATATAAAAAAATTGAAGGATAACATAAAAACATAGTGGCTGAGCCGCAAAGGAAGGTGACAAAGACGGAGATTGAAAAGAGAAAAATTGAACATATAATGGATGGTGTGCTTAGTTACAGTGCTCCTTCAACCAATTACAAAGTGTACTTGACAACAAGAATGTTGATGTTTAAAAATAATGTTATCATCAACAATAAACCTTCCCAACTTAAAAAGAAACATGGTTTCAAAGAAGCACATAGGGCCTGCACGAATCTAGAAAAAGACTTGCTATGTGAACTATACATAAAAAAATTCTGCGATCTATTGACAAAAGATGGAATCCCAACCATGAGGTAGGGGATTTCAAATTGAGAGCCTTTGCATCATATTTGAGAAATCGATCCAATTGGGTGGAAGCTCCTAACATTTTTAAACTTAATTCTTAGAGCATTTTGTGGGTTAGAGGAGAATATGAAATACCTCTGCACATGATATAATAACATCAACAGTTGACCAATTTGTCAGAGGAAGTCGAGTATATTGCTAGGAAGAGGCAAAGCGCCATTTCATATTGTGTAACCCAGATTCAAATATTGGAGACTCTTGCACAAGAAGGACATAAAGCAAGATGGGATGCCTCACGAAAAAAAACCAAAATAAATATCCATTTAACTACCTAAACTTAGAGATATCCTTACTAAGGTTTGCTCAGTATATTATTTCCATGGAATAGTGTGGGAATAACTCAATCGTTATTATATTTCGATATCCAATGATCTAGCTACCAACAAGTATATATAAAAATTCTTATACCTTGCAAAAAAAAAAATGAATGTTGGAATGAAATTATGGAAATAGGAGGGTATATCTGTCCTAGTGAAGCAAGACATAGTGATTATTGTAACAACAATATTCATGAAAATTCCCCTTCATTCTCAAATTCATATTTACTCATGTGTTCTTATTGACATTCACTCCCTCGTCGTTGTTGACACACTGGCTCACTGTTGCTGACACACTAGCTCATCATTGCTGACACACTGGCTCATCGTTGCTAACACATTGGCTCACCATTACTGAAAATCATTTCCACTGGTGTGGAAAATCATAGTTAGAAAACACATAATATTTGACGTTGTAATATATATTATTCTCCAATAATATATCACCATTAGCATTGAGTGGTTATAAAAAATTGGTCAAATTGCGTTTTACATGTTTAGTTACAATTTCATTTCATGTCCTCTACAACTTTTGTTACATTTTTGTTGTTTTATTCCAAATTATATATTAGATTCATGTTTAGACACTAATGAATGTAAGCTTAATTCAAGTATGGAAAACCCTGTGAAATTTATCTTCTATAACATACAAAATAATCTATGTATTTAAAGACTAAGTGTAAATGAACAGAGTTATTTACTAACCTGAAATGAGAATTTGGACAAATTAGACATATGAACAAAAATATCCTCACCACTTATCAAACATATATGAACATATTCAAAAAAAAATATAATAGATGAAATACATGTAATACACTAATAAATAATAAAATCGAATTGCAAACAAATGCATCACAACAAACCTAGAAAACAATGCATTGTTGGAGCGAGGGTGACCTCGCTTCTTGAGTTTTTCAAACTCAAATGGTTCATCTTCATCTCAGGCAATATTCAAGTCAATTTCCAATCTTCCATTTTGTTTGTGTGTTTTTCTTCTCTTTTTGGAGCTTCGGAAACTCTTCTTCCTCGTAAAAGATGACTCAAAAGCACCCAACCTGCACGTGAATTCATAATCCATAATATGAAGATTGTTGGCATCATCCAACATTTTTTTAACCAAAGCAATCAACTGTTCAATATTGGTCAAATTAGCAAGAGGAATTTTTCGAACTCGCTATATGTAGCCAAATAAATCCTCTTTGGCCAACTCAAGTCCTTCAACATTTACATCAAAATTGTGACCCTCCATGGAAAATGTGTTTTGATCTTCAGCAAGATCTGATATTGTCTTTATATTTATCTCAGGAGGGTCATTTTATGAATCAATTGTGCTTTGATAATTTAGTAATTGGTTTGAAGCCATTGAACGAGAAGACAACCAACCCACCTTTATGGCATGCTTGCAAATGTTACCATGAATAGACAATGGGCAATCACAAGTTAAGAAATTTTTGCAATGAAAAATGACAATATATTTGTTATTAAGTTTAGATTGACTCCTCACACAAAAAACATGATACATTTCCTCATGAGGGTTGCAATCACTCTTTGAAATTATTTTTGTTTTTTCCATTGATGATTCAAATTGTTTCTCTTTCATGTAATTATTCAAAAATCCTTCTTTTTTAGAATTTCCTTATACCAATAATAGGGTTCGACATTTCTTATAATAACATTTATCAACCAATCCATCCTACGAGAACATTTCTTTATTATATCAAATATAAATTTTGTCTTTAGGAAACAATGATATGACTCCACAACATTGTTTGTCTCCTGATTTGCATGGGAAAAATTCCAACAACCTTTAACCCACATCCCTAATTGCATAAAATTTAGGTTAATGAAGATATTTCATCCATATGAAAACCAAAAAGAGAAATGTGAGAAAGAGATTGTCAACATACAAATCTTGTCACCAACAACCCAATTCTTATAGAAATAGTCTAGGAACTTCTCCTCATTAGAAAATTTGTTGAATAAATCATCAATTACATTAATCACTTCAACATTGGAACATTAATTCATAATTAAACCCAAATCACTAGATATCTCTTTTGTTATTTCTAGACTACTTTCCAATCGATTCACATTTTTTAGCCATGCTCGACATATATTCCAAATAAGCAAGATAACATTGCAGCTTGTGATTCTCCTACCACATTCAATTCATGTAAGGATTATTATTTTTGTAATAACTACAGGTTTTACTGTAAAATAAGAAGGTTGAAGTTACCTTAAAGCATCAATTTCAGCTAATGAATCATCAACCATGAAGGCATTAACTTTCCAACTATGATAAACTTGGTGACACCTATGCACAAGGTGCTCTAGCCATAATGAAATGTAATTTGAAGTATTATGTGATGCCACGACCCATGCAATTGGCACCGCACTTTGTTTCTCATCAAACACCATGAGTGTGTACAACTGATACTATCACATTAAAAAAACATTTGAAGTCAACTTCAGCTCATTAATCATTATCAATCATTACAAATCAAATTATTGTACTAGATAAATCATTCTTAATACACTCACCCCATATTTATTCATGTTGAATGCTTAATCCATGGACATTACGCTATTATTCGATAGCTTCACCATGGTATCCAACATCCACTTCTTCTGAATTCCAAATATGAAATGGATCTCTCCGTCATTGGGCTTTTGATAAAAGAAAAAATCATGTGGGTGTTTTCTATACCAAAGGTTCACACTAATTTCTTCCTTCTTATGCAATTGATATATTTGTTTCATTAGATGATTATAGATGTTAAAAAACATCTTTCCTACACAAAAATAAATCCCTACCTCGAGTTGCACCATCCATGTCAACATATTTATTAATTTTGCAAACTGATTCAACTCGCACTTCCAAGAAGAAAAAGTTCTCTACATAGGAAACCATGTCTCTTGATGACTTTGATTGATGAAGGGACCTAGCATGACCAGAAGTGTCATGTTGGCCATGGCAAGGCCATCCTTGGCTATCTACATGCTAATACATGTTATATGTTATTATCGCTACCTCAGGGATTTGAACCATAACGTTTACAATGAAATATCATTGTCAAGCCCTCTTTTTCACAAATGAGGATCTTCGCTTCATTTCATATTTTCCTCTTTGGTCCTTGGGGCCATATGAAGAAGCATAGTTGCATAAAAATGTTTGAAAAGAGAATACATATGAATCCATGAAAAATGTTCTAGCACTATTAATACCAACATCTAAACAATGCATCTCTAAAAACTTTCACTTCGTATAGCAAGGAAGAAGTAGGCCTTGAGCCTGGGTATTTATTTTGTACCCTAGTGAAAGAAAAAGGAGCATTTAGGTTCATTTCCTCTCCTTTAATAAAGTCTTCAATTCTAGCTGAAGGGACTTTTGCAATCTGATCAATCTCCATGTGTTTTCCATATACCCCAAACTAATATAAATTCGTTCTATAAAAGATGATCATTTCTTTATGGTCTTGCACGAAAAGGGCAATGATTGTTTCTCATTTGACTTGCTTTACCATTTTCTGATCTAATACGTTGTTGCAATGGTAACCCAGAATGTGATGCTACAGTGACTTAGTGAGTTGCCACAACTGTAAGGAATCTCAACTGTAAACCACCGTGTTGCCACAGTGTTAAACCAATGATCTTCCTCAATGGTCAACCACTGAATTTCCACAATGGTCAAACAACGAGCTGTCATGACATTTAACCGGTGAGTTGTCGCAATGGTTAACCAAGGTTAACAAGATAATTGTCGCAATGTTTGACCAACGAGTTGACATGTGGTTTTTTTTGCCATCAATATTGGTGCCCTCCTAACCTTCACAAGCAGTAACCAACTGTGTGCGACCTAGAAAAAAATTTCCTTTATATAATAGTCTAAATAAATTGGGTTTTAGTAATGTGGAGGATTCTGGGTTTTACAAAATTGGTTTTAGTAATGTGGAGTATTCCAAGTTTTACATATTGTGTTTTAGTAATGTGGAGGATAAAGGGTTTAAAAAAATGATTTTTCACCAACACCATGAAAAAAACAGAAAAACAAACATTATCTTATTAACCAAACGTGGGATCTGCATAGTTTTTAACATTTCCTATTTTGAACTTACAATATGAGTGACACCTAGGTATAAATGTTTGTTGCGATTTCGCATGTTCTTTACAAAATTTAAGCTCCATTCGCATCAGAACAAATTTACAATCTCCACAACGTTTGACATTTCCTATTTTGAACTTCGTTGCTCGCATCCCAGGTGCGATTTGGCATGTTCTCTGTGTCATTCTCATGTAGGTTTTTTCATGTTCCTGGGTGCGATTTAAAATTAATTCAATTTGAATGTTGGATCAATATTTGCAGGAGGTTTTAGTTTTATCCATCTGAGGATACAGGGTCTATCAAAATGATCCCAGATCAAATGGAATTCAGACTGAGAAAGGCGGGAATTTAGGGTGTGTGGTTCCGTGAGTAGGTGAGCAGTCATGTCACCCTTTGGCGAGTTGGTTGGAAACGTGAGTCTGCCATAGGAGTATCCAAATGACACAACAAGAAACAGATGTTGGGGACATAGCTATTAACAACAATGCCAGAGATAGAGTTGTTAACATCGACGTTGGGAGGATTGACCTAGCCGTCGGAAGGGCCTCGCTGGCGACAAGGGCACACAAAAACCAAATGGCCTTTCGTTGACTAATTAGCTTACTCCAACAAAAAATATTCTATCCACAAATGGTCTAACATAGGGCATAAAATTAACATCACACTCAAATTCCTAACAAGAATGCATGACCTTACAATAAATTCAAGTTTGCAAAATGATGGTCAGAAGGAATACATCGAAGAGTAGGGTGGCTATATCTTTATATACATGGAATTATATCTTAAAATTGCATTTTACATATTCTTGAAAATATCAGTTGATGTTAAAATAATGTATAGGTTCAAGGTCCTTTTTTTTTTCTTTCGCAAATATATATTTATAATTATGGGTTTAGGTTTCATAATTGATTTCTACTTTAATTTTTTTACAAGATTTCAATTAGAAATTTAATAAGAAATTATATATATATATATTTGTGTATGCAATATTTTTGAAAATTCAATATAATTATTAAGAATGATAGGATTTAACTTCTTTAAAATATTTTAGGATATTTTTAGTAGTATTCCTAATTATTTTTAAAGTAGTTATTTTTTTTCTTCCATTTTAAATGAGTTATGATAATGTAAAGATGAATTTTTAAGCTTAAGAATCTTGTGTTGGGCTTAATGGTTAAGACCATGTCTTTCCTCCTAAAAAGTCACAAGTTCAAAATCAAAAAGAGTAGAGTATGTATGCCTTTGTAAACACCACAAATAGTTGTGTGGAGATAGATCCCTTATAACCTTAAAATTAAATAATAATAATAATATATTTAAGTTATATATTAACTTTTCTTATAATATATAATAATAACAATTTGAATTAAAATTATAATTTAGTTAAGTTTTGTAATTTTAAAATTTTTTATAAAATAAAATCATTTTATTGCATATTTTTCCAAACATCTTTATCCTTTTTTTTGTCATGAATATTAACGCACTTGATGATTAAAAACTTTTACCCTAAAACTGCAACCTTTGATATAAAATTATTTATGTAAAACTATTTACATAATGAATGCTAAAAACAAATCATCACTTATGAATTACGAAGTCACTACTTGTGATTCATTTGTTCATTCTTAAGGAAAAGACGATAACATGTTTATCCAAAGTTAAATAAACTTATAACAATCCAAGGATAATGCACGGCCTTGAGTGGATAGGTGTTCCATTCGAATTCAACGAGCGCTATATCCACACCATCGATGTCTTCTGGAGAAATTCTGCTACGTGTCAGTATGAGGAGAACGTTGTCAGTTTGGCAAAAGTTAGGTGTTAGTAAAATGTCCATAGCCTGCCACCTATAAGCATGACCAAGTTAGTTGTACTATCCGTACCTGTCAATATGTTGAAAGGAGTAATGCATCGGCAAAGCTTATTTCTAAGTCTATTCACCCATAAATGTATCTGGAAAAATAAAAGCCCACTTTTAGATGATGTACTTGCTTTGATTTTGATTTTAATTTTATGGTGGGCATTTACTTCCCAAATGCATTTATGGGTGGATAGACTTAGAACGTATGTATCTACGCCATGTCACTGTTTCTTGAAAAAGTCTGCGATGTGTATTGAGGGTGATGGAGCGGAGAAATGTAGGTGAGAAAGGTTATACACTTACGAATATGCAAGTGAAATGTTCAGCCTGCTCCCTAAAACCATTATCGTGTTGGCTGTGGAAATATCTGCGGTTGTCCTTATGTGAAAATCTGTTGTAGACAATGTGGTTGATTGGGAGCGTTTATATGAAAATAAGTAGTTTGTTAATGGCATTAAATGAATTGAATTTTGGCAGGTTATTTATTCATAGGTGGGCATATGTAGGTCTCCCATTTAATGTCCACACATAAATTACTCAAGCACTTATTTATTGCTATTTATATATATTATTTTTAAAAATATAATCAACACATATCTTTTTTTTAGATCTAGGACAATCGGTCACTGGTGAGAGTTGCCTGAGCAAGGCCCGGGTTCAAATCCAACTGGCTGCCACTATAAACCTAGGCTAGGTGCAACAGCCTGCAAGCCGCACACAATAGCAATTAAGTTATGCCTCATCAAGAGCCGAGACGTCTACTATGGGGTCGCCTACTCTTCTAGCCAAGACACAACAGGCGTATGTCTCCACGGGGGTTTGATCCTGGGTGGATTTGCCGAAAGTCAAGTGCTTTCACCATTTTCCCCTGCTTCACGGACTTATAATCAACACATATTACCATGTTGTTCGTACAAGTATCTGCGGCTATCCGTATGCTCCGATAACGCTAACCGACACGGTTGTTGCTGGGCAAGCTTATATATATATATATATATATATATATATATATATATATATATATATATATATATATATATATATATATTTTGAAACTTTTCTTAGTTATGGTGCTCCAATAACTCTAGCAGACAAGGTTGTTGCTGGGCAAGCTTATATATATATAATATTGAAACTTTTCTTAGTTATGGTGGAGTTAACTTTGGCAGATTAAATTTTTATGGTCTAAAGAGTTCACAAATTAATTTGCGAAAAAATGGAAATTATAAATAAAATTTGATAGATATTTTTAAAAATCTTAATAAGGGAAAATTTTCAAGATTTTGAATGCACCAAAATATGGTGCTAAATCAATTTCAAGATTGATAAACTGCAAATCACATAAACACTGAATCCATTTCAAAATTGATGAACTACAAATCACATAAATGTTTTCTGATAGCGCCCGGCTTTGAGTGACAACCTACCTTGTAGATGAAGTTGTAAATTTTGAATTTGGAAAATTTAGGGTTTAATATACTTCAATTTCAATTTGTTTTACTTAATGTTTTACTTGCCAAAGCTTTCTTAAAAAATAATTTTACCTTGAAGCTCTTAATTTTTTTATAAATAAAGTGTAAAATCTTTTAAAAAAATTGAATTCTTTCCAAAAATGACTCGTGGTATTTCCAGAATTACTAAAATTTAAAAGAAATTTCCTTCATTGAGAAATTTCAATGTGAAATCTTTTATTATTTCTTCCATTGTTTCCTGAAATCCTGTTGAAATTTCTGAGAATTCCATAACAACAATGGAGAGAGTAACACTCTCCTCTTTAACACAGAGAAATAAAAAAAAATTCTTGACAGGAGACAGAGTTTTCACACTTAAAACAAACTTCTATTCTTTACAAAAAAAACTATTACAATGTCTTCCTCACACAGAGGAATTTACAACCAGTGACTGCTTCAAAAACACAGTGCACAAAACTTCACTGTCTCACAAAAAAAACACTCTGTCTCTTATGAAAATAACATTCCTCTGTTTTTTTTCTTTTTCGCGCACTGCTATGCATTACAGACAAAAAACATTATAATACAAAATGGCTCTCAGGCCTTTTCTTTTATATGCTGTGCATATTAAAAAAAACATTACCGACTATATAAAACTTTAAACTTAAATCTGTTTTAAAACAAATATCATCGGGGACCCACAATACAAACGCTCGTTGTTTATAAATTCTGATCTATAAACTCCATCGGGTCCGTGACTTCAACACAAAAAAAACAACAACAAAAAAAATCCGATTCCGATTGACAAACCGGATTGGATGGCGCATAAAACTCCGATATAATAAAACCATCGGGTCCGTGTTATAACAAAACATACGACCAAAAGAAAAAGTTCCGATTGCGATTATAAAATGGATGCGATGACCAACTATGTAATCTGGTTCATAAACCAATCGGGTCCGGACTTCAAACACTGTGCGATCGGGCCTCGTACAAAAGAGGTTCCGATTGTGATTGGGAGACGAATGCAATTGCCCCTTTTAATTCCGCTGCATAAACTAGATCGGGTCCACCATTGGTTAATGCAATTGGGGGCATAAACAAAATAGTTGCGATTCAAAACTTACGATTGTTTAATATGATGCCCCGTGGTTTGTGGGACCAGTGGACCTAGGCTTTGGTGGAGGGCGATTGTAATACGATTGTGATTGCGATCGCATCGCAATCTTCCATATCAACAAGACACTGCAAGTGAAACTTGTGATTCCGATTGGTAGTGAAGTGGTGGGGACCACTATCATGTGTCTTATTCAAAACTTAAGTCTTTCGCCATTTAAACAAATTTTCTGCAATTTTGGTTTTTGAGGGCTTAAAAGCCTGAAAAGACTATCTTAATTAGAACTTTGTTCTTCCATGCTTTGAAACCACGAAAGTCTTCATTCCTCTGCAAAAAACGATTATGCCCATTAAACATCAACTTCATCTCTGCAAACTCGGCTGTGGCCATAAACAATTAAATTCATCCTTACTGTTCTTCCCATTCTTCTTTGAATGCACGGTGTTGTGCACGCAAGCTCCTCTGCGCCCCTGTACTCTTTTTCTTCCTGCTCTCAAGGCACGCAGATGACTTTAATATTTTCAAAACTCCCCCTTAAAGTTAGCTGCTGGGTTATCTGTCATACCTAAGCATTTTCTTAAAAATTTAAAGGTCTTCTGCCCTAATGGCTTTGTTAAAATACCTGCATATTGCTCCTCTGTTCTACAATGTTGTAAAACAATTTCTCCATTGTTCACCAATTCTCTGATGTAGTGATACTTGGCATCAATGTGTTTCACTCTCTTATGAAACACTGAATTCTTTGACAATGCAATAGCTGAGCTATTGTCCCAATAAATCACTGTCCCTTTTACCTGTTCTTGGCATAAACTTCTCAACATTCTTCTCATCCAAACTGCTTGACACGCTACTACTATAGCTGCCACATACTCTGCCTCTGCTGTAGATAACGCTACAATCGGTTGTTTCTTAGAAGCCCATGAAATGGCTCCTGAACCCATGTGAAAAACATAACCGGAAGTGCAGCTCTTCCAATCATCTACACTTCTAGCCCAATCACTATCAGTGTATCCAACTAACTCTAAATTTTCTGAAGCAGTATATAAAATACCAAATGTTTTTGTACCTTTAACATACCTCAGAATTCTCTTCGCTGCCTACCAATGTGTTTCTTTTGGCTTCTCCATAAATCTGGAAATCAAACTAATAGCATGCATAATATCCGGCCTAGTTGCAGTCAAATACATGAGGCTGCCAACTATGCTTTTATACAAACTTGGATCAAAATCCTTGCTGTTGTCATTTTTACTCAACTTCAATCCCATTACTGTGGGAGTAATTGCAGCTTTGCACTCCTGCATATTAAATCTTTCTAAAACTTGATTCACATACTTTGCTTGTGAGATAAAAATTCCTTTTTCATTTTTCTCTACTTCTATTCCTAAGAAGTATCTCAACAAACCCAGGTCATTCATTTAAAATTCTTCTTTCATGACTGTTTTAAAATTTTCACTGAGATAATCATCATTACCAGTGAATATTACATCATCAACATATAACACAACAATGAGCATTCGACCATCCTTTTCTTTGATGTACAATGTGGGTTCTCCATCACATTTCTCAAACCCATTTTCCAGTAGATAGGAGTCTATCCTACTGTACCATGCTCTCGGTGCTTGTTTCAGCCTATAAAGAGCTTTCTTCAATCTGTAGACTTTATGCTCTTGGCCTTTCTTCTCATAGCCCAGAGGTTGTTCAACATATACCTCTTCCATTAAAACTCCATTTAAAAATGCGGATTTTACATCCATCTGATATACTTTCCATTTGTTTTGTGCTGCTATGAACAACACTGCTCTCACGGTTTCCATTCTTGCAACTGGTGTAAAAATTTCCTCATAGTCTCTTCCATGCTGCTGCTTATATCCCTTGACAACAAGTCTGGCCTTCTGTCTTTCTATTTTTCCTTCAGCATTACCTTTGGTCTTTTAGACCCATTTTACTCCAATGACTTCTTTACCTTTTGGGAGGTCAACTAACTCCCATGTTTTGTTCTTCTCTATGGCATTAATTTCTTCATCCATAGCTTCTATCCATTTCCTATTTTTTATTGCATCTTCAAAATAAATAGGATCATCAACTTGAAAATACAAAGCAAATAAGGAATTCATACCTTCATTTTCCGCTTCTTGTTCATAAATTTCATTAATGCTCCTGAACTTTGTTCCTCTTTCATTTGGTGTGGTCGTGCTTGAAGAAGCACTTGAATCTGCTCCATTTGGTGTTCTTGGAGATGCACTCCCATTTCTTCTCAAGGGTGTTCTTGCTGCTGCTTGAGGTGTCCCTTGCTGTCCTTGTGTTGGTGGAGGTTGTGCTGTCGATGAGTTGTTAATTTCAATCACATCTTCCTCATCTTCATCATGAGATAAACAACTTTTAACATTAACTATTTTCTCAATGCTTCCATCCCATGCTTCCTCTTCAATGAACTACATATCTCTGCTTATCACAAACTTCTTTGTGGATGGGTTATACAATCTGTATCCTTTGGAATATTCACAATATCCAAGAAAAATGAACTTCTCCCGCTTACTATCCAACTTCTTTCTCAACTTATCTGGAATGTGTGCGTAAGCAACACATCCAAAAATTCTCATGTGGGTGACTCCCTGTTTTTTGCCACTCCACGCTTCTTCTGGAACTTTTTTCATCACAACTTTTGTAGGACATCTATTTAAAATATACACAACACAGTTTGCTGCTTCTGCCCAGTACTCATTCAGCAAGTGTTTTGCCTTCAGCATACTTCTCACCATTTCCATTATTGTTCGATTCTTCCTTTCAGCAACTCCATTCAGTTGCGGTGTGTACCTTGTGGTAAACTGCTTGTGTATGCCGTTCTCTCTACAGAAACACAGAAATTCCTTTGAGATATATTCTCCTCCTCTATCAGTTCTGAGAACTTTGATATAAAGCACGCTCTGTTTCTCTACAAGAGCTTTAAAATGGCAAAATTTTTGAAAGAATTCACTCTTATATTTTAAGAAATAAACCCACACTTTTCTTGTGAAATCATCTATGGAAGTCAACATGTAATTGCTGCCTGAAACTGATGTTGTTTGCATCAGCCCACATAAATCTGAGTGAATGATCTCTAAGGGTGCTTTCGCCCTTATGATTTTCCCTGATGGAAAATTTTCTCTGTGTTGTTTTCCCAAGATGCAGCCTTCGCATAGGCTGTCAGACTTCTCAATCAATGGTAAACCTCTTACCATTCCTTTTCTGTGCAACAAATTTAATCCTCTGAAATTGAGATGTCCAAATCTCAGGTGCCATAACCAGTTTTCATCTTTCTCTTCCTTCTGAAAGACTTCTTGAGTTACAGCTACTACACTCTTCCCTTTTCATTTCAAGTCAGTTTTGAGCTTGAGCGGAAACATTCTATTGCTGGTCATTTGTATTTCAGCAATGATTTTCTTTCTTGGAGGTATATCCTTTATGGTGCACACATCATCCTTGAAAATTACATTGTAACCTTTGTTTATGAGCTGCCCAATGCTCAAAATATTACAATTCAAACCAGGAACATAATACACATCTGGAACAAATTTGTGCTCACCATTTCTTGCTCGAATACTAACTGTGCCTTTTCCCTTGATAGAGATCCTAGTATCAGTCCCTATGGTTACTTCTGATTTAACCTCTTCATCTAGATTGGCAAACATTGCTCTGTTTCCAGTCATGTGATTACTACATCCTGAATCTAAGAACCAAACATCATCTTCTCTATCTTGTGCTACATTACATGTTAACAACACATTACTTGGGTTCTTTTATTCTTTTGCTACATTAGCATTCTGCCTATTTTTCATGTCATTTTGCTTCTTTCTACATTCATTGGCATAGTGCCCATATTTCTTGCAATAATGACATTGGACATTGGATTTGTCATACCTTTGTCCATGCGCATGTTGGTGTCCACCTTGTTGGCTGTTGCTATGATCGTGGCTCTAATTTTGATTGTTGCTCCTTCCATGTGAATGTGAAGGGCTGTCCCTTCCACTTATGTTTTGGCTTCTGCCTCTTCCTCTTCCTCTGCCTTGACCTCTTCCTTTTCCTGAAGGCATATGAGTCTTGAAGGCGTGCTCTAGAGATGGATTCACTGTTCTTTCCAATCTATGTTCATGGGTCATTAATGAAGCATGAAGTTCATCCACTGTGAACTTTGTGAGATCCTTGGTCTCTTCTTTGGTGGTAACTATAACATCAAACCTTGAGGGTAGGCTCCTCAAAAGTTTCTCCAAAATCATTCTTTCTTCAAGATTTTCTCCATGGGACATTATCTAATTTACAATCCCAATCACATGTGTAAAAAATGAGTCTATACTATCTGACTTTTTCATGCACATAGTTTCAAAATCTCTCCTCAACAACTGTAGTTTTGTTGTCTTCACTTTCTCCATACCTTGGTATGTTATTTTGAGAGTATCCCATGCATCCTTGGATCTCTTAGCTGCTGCTATCCTTGGAAACACACTCTCATTTACTGCTTGATACAAATAGTAGAGGGCTTTAGAGTCCTTCTTTCTATTGCTCTTCAATATATCCTTCTCTGCTTCAGTTAAGGCATTAAAAGCCTGCTCATCAGCTAGTTCATCAAAACCATCTTCTACAAATTCCCATAAGTCTTGTGAGACAAATAGGGCTCTCGTGGTAATGGCCCAGTAATCATAATTCTTTCCATTAAATTGTGGAAGCTGAGCATTTCCAATACTCATACTAGTGCTTGGTCCAACCATTACTTTTAAACTGAACTCTGAACTTAGACAACCTGTCTTTCCTTTTCTGAAAGAACAAACTCTTTTAAAAAAAAACAACAACTCTGTTTTCTTTGAGAAATACCTGAACTTTATCTTCTACTGAGCTTTCACTCTGCTGGAGAAATGTTGTAACAAGTCTTATTCTTCTTTCAGCTTCTTTGACCTTCAAAGAGCCTGAACTAGCTCTAATAACATGTTGGAATTTCTGAGAATTCCAGAACAACAATGGAGAGAGTAATACTTTCCTCTTTAACATAGAGAAATAAAAAAAAAATCTTGATAGGAGACAGAGTTTTCACACTTAAAACAAACTTCTGTTCTTTTCAATAAAAACTATTACAATGTCTTCTTCACACAAAGGGATTTACAACATGTGGCTGCTTCAAAAACACTGTGCACAAAACTTCACTGTCTCACAAACAAAACACTCTGTCTCTTATGAAAATAACACTGCTATGTTTTTTTTCTTTTTCACGCATTGCTGTGCATTACAGAAAAAAAACATTACAATACAAAATGGCTCTCGGGCCTTTTCTTTTATATGCCGCGCATATTAAAAAAAACATTACCGACTATATAAAACTTTAAACTTAAATATGTTTTAAAACAAATATCATCGGGGACCCACAATACAAATGTGCATTGTTTATAAATTCTGATCTATAAACTCCATCGGGTCCGCGACTTCAACACAAAACAAACAACAACCAAAAAACTCCAATTCCGATTGACAAACCGGATGCGATGGCACATAAAACTCTGATATAATAAAACCATCGGGTCCGTGTTATAACAAAACACACAACCAAAAGAAAAAGTTCCAATTGCGATTATAAAACAGACGCGATGACCAAATATGTAATTTGGTTCATAAACCAATCGAGTCCGGACTTCAAACACTGTGCGTTCGGGCCTCGTACAAAAGAGGTTCCGATTGCGATTGGGAGACAGATGCGATTGCCCCTTTTAATTCCGCTGCATAAACTGGATTGGGTCCGCCATTGGTTAATGCAATTGGGGGCATAAACAAAACAATTGTGATTCAAAACTTGCGATTGTTTAATATGATGCCGCGTGGTCTGTGGGACCAATGGACCTCGGCTTTGGTGGAGGGCAATTGTAATACGATTGCGATTGTGATCGCATCGCAATCTTCCATATCAACAAGACACTGTAAGTGAAACTTGCAATTCCGATTGGCAGTGAAGTGGTGGGGACCACTATCACGTGTCTTATTCAAAACTTAAGTCTTTCGCCATTTAAACAAATTTTCTTCAATTTTGGTTGTTGAGGGCTTAAAAGCCCGAAAAGAATGTCTTAATTAGAACTCTGTTCTTACGTGCTTTGAAACCATGAAAGTCTTCATTCCTCTGCAAAAAACGATTATGCCCATCAAAAATTAACTTCATCTCTGCAAACTCGGTTGCAGCCATAAACAATTAAATTCATCCTTACTATTCTTCCCATTCTTCTTTGAATGCGCGGTGTTGTGCACACAAGCTCCTCTGCTGCCCCTGTACTCTTTTTCTTCCTTCTCTTAAGGCACGTAGATGACTTTAATATTTTCAACAAATCCCTCTTCAAAATTTCAATGTGAAATCTTTTATTATTTCTTCCATTATTTCCTGAAACAGAAATCCTGCCATCACTATAAGTAGTGTAGATTTTTTTACTTTCACAAATACTTAAAACATAACCACTTACCGATTGACCATGAATGTTGAAGTCTTATGTGCTACGTTAGCAAGACAAAAATTGATGAAATAAATCTTAAATTAAATTTGTGAGCATAAGAGATAGGTTAATGGTAAAATATTTTAGTATTTACTATATTTTCATGAAACAGAAGGCAACCCAATCATGGAGATGTCATATCTACAAACAAGGATACTCGTGAGACTATCGCTGTTGTTGATGGATAAACTATACACGGGACATGAAATCGTTTTCATGTGGATAACCATTCAATTGTTGTCATCACTATAACCAGTATTGATTTTTTTTTTTTTAAATATGGATTTAATATAACCAGAATTAGTATAGATTTATTTTTAGTATGGATTTAATATAATTAGAAAAAATTTAGTTGCAATTTTTTTTTAGTGTAAAATATAATGTGTTATTTTTTATTGTTTAAATTCTATTTTTGAATGCTAAATAAAAGATATATCGAATCAAATAAAAATTTTAATCATTAAAATTTAATGTTTTTTTATATATAGATATATATGAAATTGATATCAACATAAATTAGTAAACATAAATCTTCAAATAGTTTATTTAAATCTATTGTTAAAATATTTTTAAAAAATATAAGATGTAAATATTTCATTCACATATATTTTTTGCTTTTAAATATTTAATGCATATTATTTTTTTAAATTATAGTTGACATTATTTTTCTATTTAGAACAATATTTTAATTTTAATTTTTTATTTTAAAAAAGCAAAGACAAATTAAAGAACTTACACATCCCTATACTAAGCTGTAAAATAAGCTTCTAAACTTAACTAATATAAAACTTTGATTTTGTAAACACCTACAACATGACTACTTTTATTTTCATAATTTTTAATTTATAAAATATTCCTTAATCTGAGAAAAAAAAGTTGACTTTTCTGATTCTCATAACTATCACATTCTGAAATATTTTTAAAAATTGTCGTAAACATAAATTTAACACTTAAACGATTATGAGCTTCTTGAACAACGAAGAAAACAAGGCCATAAATCTTAACTAAAATTTGCAAGATGAATACCTACAACATGACCAGTTTTATTTCCATGATTCTTGAATTCTTATGAGCTACGTGAGCAAGGCAGAAAATGAGACAATGAATCTTAAACGAAATGTGCAAGGTGAAGGTGACGGGCCATGATGTAAATAATTATTATTTCTTATTTTCTTTGTTGAGATTTCTTTTAATTAAATTTGGAGAAAATCTCATGAATATGACAACAATAGGATTTGTTGCTAAATTGACTCCATCTAATCCTGATGTGGAGTTATTGCATCCTATTTTGTTGTGATTGAATTTATGATTTAGTTTCTACTCCCAACTATAAAATGTAAGCCCGTAGAGGCAAATGAGCATGAGGGATGTGAAGTAAGTGGAAGAGAAGTGCAGATGAGAAACTCTGTTGTTGTAATTCTTCTGTTGATGAATGAGATTGTGGATGCTTCTGTTTGGTGGACGTAGCCCAGATTGGTTGGGTGAACCACATTAAATATGTTGTCTCTATTTTCTGCTGTGAGTCTGTGTGTTTATTTATTGTTTTCCACTGTGTTTTTCTCGAAAAATTGTTATCAGAGAAATTAGGTTGAGTCTGTGTGCGGACTAAGTGTCGTTGATCTATTTTGCGTGTCCTTATAAGAAGTGGTGGATCACAAAAATAACATAAGAGTGAATGTTGTTGATTTGTGAGTCCATTGTGCAGAAAGCGCAAAGAAGACAGTGCTGTGAGCTAGACGTGCTCCACATTGTTTTTTTTTTTTGTATCTGCGTTAAATGCAACATCTCTGATTTCTAGATGGCCTGAGGATCAAAGCATTGTGAGCTGGAGAAAGGAGCTGTTGAAAGTGATAGCCATGAACTGCGAAAGCTGAGCCGTGACTATGCTTAACGTGGTTGTGTAAGCCGCTGTGTGAACCGCTGCCTGATATAAGTTGCTGAGGAAGATCATGAGTCAGATCTGCAGCGTGTGATTGCTGTGCGTTGATTGCTGTACCGTGAGCTTGTGAGCTGGAGGGCATATTTATGTGCTTCATTTTTGAGGTTTGTCAGCATCGTGAGGAGCCACAACATGTGAGGTGAGGGCTGTGTCAACTATTGCAGCTGAACTGGTGAATGGTAAGGTGGTCGATTGCCGAAATTCCATGGGTTGTGCGTATAATTTGACTCTGCAACCGTTGGACCATGAGTCCATTTATCTCTTTGGAAAACCGTGAGCTCGTGAATTTGACAAGCCATGAGTTGGGTTGTGAATGAAGTGGTAAGGAGGTGCATTACTGTTTTTTAAAATCGATTTATGAAATGCCAACATATCGATTAGTAAAATGCCATAGTCAAAATATCGATTTATTTAATCATATTGATTTATTTAAATGGTGACAATCATATCGATTTCGATTTGAATTGTTTTAAAAAAATCGATTATATTGAAATTCATGGTATATCGATTTATGGTATATCAGTTTGACTGCGCCGATTTGTCTCCAGGAATTGCGTATATACTTTTTTTTAAGGGAATTTTAACAAATTATTAATTTGATTTAAAAAAAAGGCAATTAAGGATCCATAGAAGATAAACATGGCAAAAACATAAAGTGCTCGATTTGAGATCGAGAAGTTCAATGGGAAAAACAACTTCGAGATCTGGAAAGTTAAGATGCATGACATACTCGTGCAACAAGCCGTGGCGAAAGCAATTTTTGGCTAAGCCAAACAACCTCTTTCCATGACAGATGACAAATGGAGTGATATGGATGACAGAGCACTGAGCGGCATTCGATTGTGTTTGGCAGATGATGTTTTATTTAACATCGTGTTAGAGAAAACTGTTGCTGGTTTGTGGAAAAAGCTTGAAAATTTGTACATGACAAAATCCTTAACAAATAGGATTCTTCTGAAGAGACAGTTGTACAACTTACGCATGAAGGAAGGTACGATGATAATTGATCATCTTAATACCTTTAATACTCTCTTGGTGTAGTTAGAAAGTATATAAGTAAAATTTTATTCAGAAGATAAAGCTGTAACTTTATTATGCTCGTTGCCCGAGTCATGGGATCATTTTGTTACTTCTATAAGTCTTAGTTCATCAGAAACCCTTGAATTTGATGATGTTGTTGGAGATTTGTTATCTGAAGAAACAAGGAAAAGGTCAAATTCAGAAACCTATACATCAAAAGCAATGATGGTTAGAGGTTGTTCTAAAGAAAGACGCTTCAGTAAGCAGAACAACTCACAGTCAAAATCAAAAGGGAAGAAGAGTAAGGTAAAGTGCTGGTTTTTTGGCAAATTGGGACATTTGAAGAAGGACCGGTGGAAGAGACAACAAACATGCAAAGGAGACTCTTCAACAGAGAATAAATAATCAAACACGACAGATACAGGTTCGGCATCCATTTCAGGTATGAGTGATGAAGTGTTATCAACTAGTTTGTCTAATCATGATCAACATTGGTTGTTAGATTCTGGTGCGAAAAATCACATGTGCATTCATAGAGAGTGGTTTAAATCTTATAAATCAATCAATTATCAATCAATGATGGAGTTTTTTACATGGGAAATGATGTCTCATGTAATATTGTGGGAATTGGAAGCATCCAGAATAAAATGTTTGATGGGACAAATAAAATATTAACTGATGTAAGACATGTGCTTGAACTCAGAAAAAACCTCATTTATTTAGGAGTGCTAGACACAAATGGATATACAACCTTTATTCAAGGTGGAATAATGAAAGTTTATAAAGGAATTTTACTAGTAATGGAAGCAAATAAGGTTGGAAATATTTTTTAGTTAGAAGGAAGAACATAGTCTGATCATGCTTCTACAGTATCTAAAAACGACAGTAATTCTATTCGTCTATGGCATCAACAGTTGGGCCATATGAGTGAAAGAGGCTTAAAAATTTTATCTGATCGTAAGTTACTTCCTAGTTTAAAATCTTCTAAGTTAGATTTCTGCCAACATTGTCTATATGGGAAACAAAGCAAGAAGAAGTTTAAAACTGGTAAACATACTAGTAAGGGAATCCTTGATTATATCCATTCTGATGTTTAGGGTCCATCTCCTACAACCTCATATGGAGGATCGTCATATTTTGTATCTTTTATTGATGATTTCTCTAGAAAAGTGTGGGTCTATATGTTAAAGAAAAAGTCTGATGTATTCACAGTTTTCAAACAATTTAGAGCATTAGTTGAAAACATCACTGGAAGAACCATTAAATGTTTAAGAACTGACAATGGTGGTGAGTTTACTTCAAATGAATTTGATAATTATTGCAAGGAAGTTGGGATCGAAAGAAATAAAACTATTGTATATACTCCTCAGCAAAATGGAGTTGCTAAACGCATGAACATGACTCTTTTAGAGAGAGCAAGAAGTATGCTAAGTAACGCCAATTTGCAGAAGGAACTATGGACAAAAGTAGTATCTACGGTTTGTTATTTGATAAATTGATCACCATCAACTGCAATAGGATGCAAAATTCCTCGAGAGGTATGGAAAGGTGATCCTTGTGATTATTCTAAACTGAAATTTTTTGGTTTTGATGCATATGCTCTAATTCCGAAACATTAGCATTCTAAATTAGATCCTAAATCAAAAAGATATATCTTTGTTGGATATGGTGATGGGACTAAGGGATACAGGTTGTGGGATCCTACTACTCACAAGATCATCATTAATAGAGATGTTAAATTCAATGAATCTTCACTCGATAATCCAGATGTAGATAATAAATTGAAACCGCATAATGTACCTAATTTTCAACATATTCAGTTTGAAACTAGTTCAAATACTAATAATAGTCTAGATGAACAAGTTTCAGATGCAGATAATGAACAAGTTTCAGATGCAGATCATGAACATGTTTCAGATGCAGATCATCAAGAAGTTCCTACAGATAATAATCAACAAATTGTGGAAGAACCAGAAACATCTTTAAGGAGGTCCACGAGAATCAGACGTCCTCCTAAAAGGTATGATGATTATGTTACTTCAGTTGCTTTAACCGCTAATGATGATGAACCTTTGTGCTATCAGGAAGCTGTAGAAGGTTCTAACAATTATAAGTGGAAAGAAGCTATGAAGGATGAGATGAAGGCATTAGACAAGAATGACACATGGGACCTGCTGGAACTTCGTAAAGACAGAAAAAATGTGGGATGTAAATGGGTTTACAAATTGAAAAGGGGTGTTGATGATAAAGAAGATAGGTACAAAGCGAGGTTGGTCGCAAAAGGTTTTTCTTAGAAATCAGGAATTGAATTTCATGAGATATTTTCACCAGTCGTAAAAATTGTTTCAATTCAGATTGTGTTAACATTAGTTGCTTTACTTGATTTAGAATTACAACAACTAGATGTTAAAACTGCATTTTTACATGGAGATTTAGACGACGAGATTTACATGGAACAACCTGAAGGGTTTTTTCAAAATTGCAACAAGAAATTTGTCTGCAGGCTCAAGAAATCAATGTATGGTCTGAAGTAGTCGCCTTGACAATAGTACAAGAAATTTGATTCTTTCATGATGAGTCAAAATTATATAAGAAGTGAATATGATCATTGTGTTTACTTTAAGAAATTGAATAATGTCGTGTTCATTATCTTAGTGTTATATGTTGACGATATGCTTTTAGCAAGCAAAAGCATAACAGAGATCAACAAGTTAAAGGCTCAGATGGATAGGACGTTTGATATGAAAGATCTAGGAGCAGCAAGATAGATTTTGGGTATGGAGATTTTCAGAGATAGGAGCAATGGTAAGTTGTGGTTATCACAAAAGAAGTATATTGAGAAATTACTCTTAAGGTTTGGTATGAACTATGTGAAACCTGTTTCAATCCCTTTAGCTTCCCATTTTAAGCTTTCTTCAAGTTTATGTCGTAACACAAATGAAGAAAAGGAATATATGTCTCGAATTCCATATGAAAATGTAGTAGGTTGTTTGATGTATGCGATGGTTTGTACATGACCAGATATTTCACATGCAGTTGGGGTTGTCGCAGGTATATGGAAAATCCAGGAAAAGAACATTGGTCAACAGTGAAATGGGTGCTTCGGTATCTGAAAGGCACAAGTGATTATTGTATCACTTATAACAGAAGTAGTGAATTTGTTTGCGGATATGTTGATTCCAATTTTGCAGGTGAATTGGATAAGAGAAGGTCAACTTCAAGATATGTCTTTACTCTTTCAGGTTGAGCTATAAGTTGGATGTCAAAGCTACAAAACATTGTTGCTTTATCCACTACAGAAGCAGAATACATAGCTGCTTCACATGCTTGCAAAGAAGCGGTTTGGTTGAAAAGTTTCTTTGGTGAGTTTGGTAGGTTGCAGAACAACATCAAGTTATTTTGTGATAGTCAAAGTGCAATTCACTTGGCTAAAAATCTGGCCTATCATAGTAAATCAAAGCATATACCTATCAAGTACCATTTTGTAAGACAGGTTATCATTGAACGAGGAGTCTCTCTTAAAAAAGTGCATACAAAGGAAAACTGTGCAGACATGTTCACGAAACTAGTCTTATTAGAGAAGTGACGATGGTGTCTGGCTTCTCTTGGCTTGTAGAAAAGATAAAAATAATAATGGAACAGGGTATCAGGCTAATTGTTGTCAAGGTGGAGATTGTTGAGATTTCTTTTAATTAAATTTGGAGAAAATATCATGAATATGACAACAATAGGATTTGTTGCTAAATTGACTCCATCTAATCTTGATGTGGAGTTCTTGCATCCTATTTTGTTGTGATTGAATTTATGATTTAGTTTCTACTCCCAGCTATAAAATGTAAGCCCGTAGAGGCAAATGAGCATGAGGGATGTGAGGTAAGTGGAAGAGAAGTGCAGATGAGAAACTCTACTATTGTAATTCTTCTGTTGATGAATGAGATTGCAGATGCCTCTGTTTGGTGGACGTAGCCTAGATTGGTTGGGTGAACCACGTTAAATCTGTTGTCTCTATTTTCTACTGTGAGTCTGTGTGTTTATTTATTGTTTTCTGCTGTGTTTTGCTCGAACATTCTTTTCTTGAAATAGAAGACCCGTCCAAACTTTTAGATGTCACATCCGCAGTTCAATGGTTTTCATCGCTATTAGTATAAACTTTTTACTTTTTACACGTGTCTAAAAAACGAAATAGAAGAAAATTCCAATCCTGTAGATGCCTATCTTTTTATGTCTTCAAATACCTATCTGACAAACTAGTGTTATTACGTGATTTTTTCATAATCAACCTCGACAACCAGTGTTATTATTGGAACCAATAAATCATAAACTAAAAAAATTAAATGTGATAGATTAGTATATATTTATTCTTAAATTAAATTCGTTTAAATCTAATAATGAACTTATACTATCCCATCACATTTAATAATAAATATACTATCCCACCACACCTAATGTTCTATAGATTATGATTTATGGCTTTCCTTATTACCGTGAGTCTTTCATAATCAACCTCAACATCAAGGAATGATGAACATTACTTTATCCAACTTTATCACGCTGAAACCTCAGGTGCATAAGTCCATTTCAACCTTCCATGTATGTCTATGAAGGAGTGTTTATGTCGTCTTCACGCAGTATTTCATCAAAACATGTGTAATAGACATAGTTAGGCCATGTCATATGCTATGTGTGTCTGGTAGGTTTATTAAGTGTGAATGATCTGTAATGTCTTTTGGACCATGTGCCCCAGATAGCATTACTAAGGGTGAATGATATGTAATGTGTTCGTGGATCTTTTTTTGGATTATCTTTTTATAATAGATTTTGCAATGATTTTTAAGTGTCAGGATATTGGATTGAAATAATTTATTATAAATTGGAATACTTTCTTATAATAGATTTTGAAAGGAATGCATTTTAAAAGTGTTATGGATATTGGATTGAAATATAATAGATTTTTTTATAAATTTTAAAATTGTTAGTAATAAATTAATAATTAAATAAAATAATGATTGACTTAAAAATAATATATTATTTATATATATGAATATAAGATATATTTTAGGAGAACTAATTTATTAGAAAATTTGTTTTGAAAGTGAGGTTTGTCAAAACTCTACTTAAAAAGTGAAGTTTATGCTAAGAGTGAGGCCTGTGTCTTTACTCATGAAATGCAAGTACAAAGAACAAATAATTCACTATGGAGTTTCTTTCGATACTATAGAGAGTGGTGTAAATGACTACTACAAAACATTTTTCCTCTTTTTCTATGCTCTCAAATCTCACTTGTAGGTGATTTTCTCAATAATAAAATAACTTATGCGATTAATGATTTTTTTTGGTGTGTTTTTCGGATCCATTGCATCAATTTTTATTTATTTTTACCAAAGTTTCGAACTTGCTACTAAGGTTCATTATCAAGGTAGAGATGTGAGGAAGAGAGATCTCAGAGAAAATGGAATGAGGGATAAATAAGGGTAGGTGAGGAAAAATAACCGACAAGTATATTTAATTTTCAAATTAATTAGGTGTGTATTTTAGATTTGAAAATTAATAAGGTATTTATTTTAAAGAGGAAAAAGAACCGACATGTTTCCAATAATTAAGTTATTTATTACTAGTAAATTCAAATATATTTAATTTTCAAATTAATTAGGTGTGTATTTCAGATTTCAAAATTAATAAGGTATTTATTTTAACCGTTGGTAAAACGAATAAATTGATGCACTGGATCTGAAAAACACACTAAAACAATTGAAACAACTATCATATTAGAAGAATGGATTGTCATTGGTTTCTTTTTAGAACAGTGATTTAATGTTAGGATTTTTTCATATATCAACTTTGATTTTGCGTTATCAAAGCCAACACAAGTGGCTATTTCTACATGTATAAGTAATGGGATAACATGACATCCAATTGGTATCATGTCTATCACTTTGCAAAGGGAATAATTGCCACAGAAAAGCTATTCTTGAGATGATTTTATTATTTCTTAAAATGTTCAAACTATTGGTATTATAGGTAGCCACAAACAAATATACACACAAACTTACAAATATAAACCATAAAATATGCAATGTATTAATTTATAATAATAATATATGCACCCCCACACACTCCAATACATTACATGAGGCTTCCTATATAGAATTGAGGTTCCAATAACAAATTTCTAATATGGCTAATTAGTTCAACTATCTCCATAACTATCTTCTCAATATATCGAAGAAATGAATACCTTGACAAGTCTCTCAGTTGATTTCATGTATCTCCATCCTTAACTTCTCTCATTATCATCCTCATATTTGGTCATAAGTAGACTTCTCTGTAGACTTCTAGAGTAAGTCTACTTTCATTGTTAATAACTTTGTCATATAATCATGATATCATAAGTAGGAATTATTCCTTCTACTCCCCCTTAATGAATACTTATTATTCAATCTGGATGTCTTTTGCTTTCTCATCTTATTCTTCCACACATTACATCATATTTAGTGTTCTTCATCTTCATGTGTATCTTTACTTCATATTATGTTTCTATTTCAACATATGTTGCTTCATTATTTGATAATTCTATATCTTGACTCGTTCATTTGGACTACATCATCTTCATATCAAGGATTTATTTAGCTTATTTTTTACCATCCCATGGGTTTTTCTATGCATTACACTTTAACCATTACATCATAGTTAGAGCTTTATTAACCCACCTTTTTAAGAAATTTGCAGAAATTCCTTTTGTGTGCTTCTCAAAATAGCCTAGTTTACTAGGAGCCTTGTAACAAGATCATTACCAATCAAAAGACAAGGATAAGTATTTTGAACGAGGTCACTAGTATCACAAACTGCATCACAATTGGCTTTCTCTTCATTTAACTATTTCACCTCATTTCAAGTTCTAACAAAACATTTTCTTTTCTCACTAATTTATATTTAAATGATTTATTAATTTGTCATTTTGATTTTGAATTTTGAAAATATCATCTAATTTAGTGATGTTAATATTTCCTCTAATGTGTTGATGCATTGTGCAGTAAAACTCATAAATTCATAATAGAGTTCAAAATCTCTTGATCTTAGTTCCTTAACTAGTTATCATGGAATTATTTTGTTTCTATGATATATTAATCTCTTGCAAAGCACTAGAGTCCTTTTGTATGAGTTCAATTTCATGATTAACAATTTATAACCTTATTATTCCTTACCAATTTTTAGTATGTTAATTTTTCAAACTAAATTTTTGATGAATAAATGCAATAAACACATGGTTTCCAGTACAATCGATCATATACAATCCTTCACAACAATGATAAAGGTGTCACATAACCTTGTGTTGGACCTGCGTTGGTGAAATGTCTAGGCCTGCTCCCTAGATGCATTACCAAGTTGGTTGTATAAATATCTGCGACCGTGTCCCTACGTTGAAAAATTGTTGCAAATATTGTGGTTTCTTGGAAAGCTTTATATATATCATTTTCAAACATACCACCAACAAGCATCACCAATATCAGCAACTGTCCATATGCTAAAGTAACTTTAGCAAACACTGTTGTTGATGGGTCACTCTAGCAGACACTGTTTTTTTGGAAGTCTAGTAGTTTTTTTTCTATTTTTTATTGATATAAAAACTGGGCAACATAGATACAAAAATTAGACCTCAAACCCCTCAAAGGAAACCAGGTCTGTTGGCCATCTAAGTGCATTGTAAGCCATCCAAACCATAAACTTCCTTAACAATCTACACAAAGTATTAAAATAACTAATATCAAAATCTGCTACTAATATCATTTACAGAAAGTAAAGCTAGCAGCTAGACAAAAAAGAAGTACTGAAATCTCTAATTATCTTCGCACTCCACTGGGGCTGGGTCTTTGACAGTGGATCATGGTATTTCAACCTGATGCAAAGTTTTGATATCCTTCTCCATTCAACCTAGTCTAGCATATTGATGCAATTGATGGAGGTTGATTTCCTAAATGTTTTTGTTCATGTCTGCCAAGGTGGAACCTAACTTTGACTCTCCTATTTCATGAGTTGACATTATAGCTTTTGCTAGCAAACATTTTATCAACCAATATGTTCTTATTAAGTGCTGAAATAGAGAGATTCACCAACAAGTTTGCCCCGAATCTCCAATGATATTATGCAGTTCTTCCGCTCTCAGATCATCCTCTTCATCCATTTTTTTTATAACTTTTGTTTCCCAACCATAGATACGAGATTTCACTATTGTTGATGAGGAAAATTATATATATATATACATATATATATAATTTTCAGATGTTTGTCAATTTTGGTGGGGTTAACTTTGACCGATTAAGTTCCATCACCAAGACCCAAGAGATATGGATGGTCATCCTTTTCAAATTTCATGGTTCAATTACTAAATTGATGGACTTCAAATCACAGAAGTGTTGGCATGGAGGAGTGGCAACCTACGTGCATTCTCGAAAGTTGATGGGCTACCTAAAGAAGGTAGAAAATGAGGTCGTAAATCTTGAATGAAGTTTGCGTGAGGAAGCTAGTTGGCCAGGGTGTAATTTTTATTATTTCTTACTTTATTTTCTTGAAATAGAAAACCTATCCAACCATATCTGCAATTCAATAACTCACCGTAAGTAGTATAGATGTTCAACCTTTTCTGAATACCCAAAACATAACCAGTTTCAATTTCATTACCATGATTCTTGAAGGCTTATGAGCTACGTTAGCATTGAATAAAATGACAGAATGAATCTTAAATATAATTTGAGATCATAAGGCGTTGGTTAATCGTAACTACTTTATTATTTTCCTTAATTTTCTTGAAATAGAAAGTAGGCAGATGCCATCTCTGCAAAGTATGCTGAGTTATAAGCATTGGAACATGGTTAACATCTTTATGCATGTATATTGTTAAAGAATTAATCGTTCAGTTAGTTTAGAATTAGTTCTACATTAATTAGTAATCAGTTTCCAGATTTAGTTTCTGCATAACTGTTTCTAACTCGTATAAATATACATTTCTCCTTCAATAAATGATATGTAGTGCCGTTGTGCTCTCTGCAGTTCTCTGTTGTCTCCTTTTTTCAAATTGTCATGGTATCGAAGCCGAGAGTTGATCTTGTCAATCTTCTTTGTTAGTTATGAAGCCAGTGAGGAGGAATTTGAGCGAGATTGGTTTTTTTGATGTTGTTTGATCGTTGGAGATAGCTACCACTGCCTATGTGACTCTATTCCTCTGGTGAAGAGAAAGGGATGTTGTTGCTGTTGTGTTCGAGAGAAAGAACCTTGACCGCCGATTGTAGAACTCACCTCAAGATTGGGATTTTTTTCTCAGATTTGGTATGTGCAGAAAATACTGTATTTGTTCTTCATTTTTGAATTTCCAGGGGATGGGTTAAATCTTGGCTGCCATGCAAAGGTTTTTTTTGTTGCCAAAGAAAACGTTTTGCTGGACTTTTGCTGTCAGAAATATACATTTTACTGGAGCATTGCGTTAATGTCATTCACAAAAAGAAACTCAATGCATATGAGCTACTTCGATTTCTTTAATGCTTCGTCTTCTATGTCTTGTTCTGTGCAATTGTGTTCATGTGTATGCATGTATCTATTCACAATGTTCAGAGAAGAGAAGATTAAGAAAGGTTGAATAGGGTTTTCTAAGTGATAACTGAATCATCTCACCTTTGGTGCTTCATTTTAGGGTTTCAGAGATTTCAGAGATTGATGACAAAATTTGATGTGCAGAGGAACGTGAAGTGAAATGGGTGTGGAAGATTAGAAAAAAATGTCGCTGTAGGGATAGATGGGCAGTTCTGAAATCTGTCCAACTGCAACTTTCTGTGTGAATTACAAATGAAATTTGGGCAGTTCTGAAATATGTCGAACCGCAACTTTCTATGTGAATTACAAATGATATTCCCATATTATACCTTGTAAATTAAATCGTTTCATTAATGGCAATGACAGACGGATCAGGAGCAAGTTTAGTTGTAGAATCAAAGGTAGGTATTTGATGCTACAAAGTAAAACTTTGAACAATTAGTAGCATGTGAATTAGATTTTTGTGGGGTTGTACATGTTATATTCTATGGAAAATACTAATTGTTATATCGTACTCATTCAATGTAAAAGAACATGAGTGGTGTGAAATTCAGTTATATGGTCTCGAGATAATGTAGTCACTCAATGAGCACATCACATAAACTGAATTTGTGAAAATAGGTGATTGTAGGGAGAGGAATGTTGTGTGTACATTTGCAAAATTTATTTTTATTATTTTTATTTGTATGGTGAATAGAGGGAAAAAAAAAAACTTGAAATTGTGAGAAAGTGAAAGTGTGAAAGCCTTGTCAAAGTATTGTCTTAGTATAGAAATTTTGGAAGTTTTTGGAACTAAGGCTAAGGTATTTGATGCGTATGTAGACTTGATTGTTTGTGGAAGTCAAGCAACGAGGTCATGGGAAAAGCCAAGAGGCTAAAGCAAAAACAGAAGATGTTCGAAATATTTTTAGATGTAGAAATAAAGAGGAAAAAAGACGCCTATGCGTTAAAATGCATAAAAGAATCAGTGCTATACTTCCCTTGATTTCAGATGCCAAGACACTGAAGGAGGCTTGGGATACCCTTGAGAGATTTTTTGGTGAAGTTGAAGATGAAGGTGGATCTGTAGCAGCAGATCTAAAACGAGATGAAGGGTTTGTTGAATCCCACTGTGCTCAGTCACGGGTGGATGATGTCTACGAAGAAAGTGCAGAAGTGGTAGAGAGAGAGCATGAAGATGCTTTTGAACCCCATTTTACACCACTACAAGTGGAAAAATATTTGATGATACCAGCAACATGGATTGATGATGAAGATTTGGTAATTCCAGCAACAGAGCTTACTGACGAAGGTTTGATGATTCCAGCAACATAGTTTGCTGATGATGATTTGTTGATTCCAACAACGGAGCTTGCTGACGAAGATTTGATGATACCAACAACAGAGCTTGCTGATGATGAAAACTTGGTTATACCAGCAATAGAGTTTGCTGATGATGAAAACTTGGTTATACCAACAACAGAGTTTGTTGATAATGATATGCTGAATCGAGCAATACAACTTGCTGATGTAAACTTTGATAAAGAATATTTATTGACGATTGATGACTGGTTGCAGATGATGCAACAAAAACATGATATTGACATGATGTTATTTGGTGAGATAGCCCCACTTCAAACAGTGGAAGACAACCTTTTTGTAGCATTACAGGTTAGTCGAGAAGAGAAATAAGCAGAGAAGGAAGAAACAAAGAAAGAAGTAGAGACAAAAGCAAAGAAAGAAATCTGCAAAGGGAAAGCAGAAACAGAGATAGAGGCAGAAGCAGAAAAGGAAACACAACAGGAGAAAGGTCTCATTGAAGAGCAGAAAGACCAGAACGAATGTCATTTTGCAAATATTTTTAATTCTAACATTAATTTCAAGTGTCTAGGTACACAGATTGATTATGGGGAAGAGTTAAAGTTTATTGAAACATGGCTTGCAACACCATTTCTGGATGAGATCTACACAGAAGATGTAGATATGAATGTTGAAGATGACATGCATGATGAACATGTCAATGTAATTTTCATGCATTGGAGTTTGAAGAAATAAGATATTATTCTAATATTATGTTGCAGCAGATTGATCATGAAAAGTGCACTATAGAAGACAATATGTGGTAATAGCCCACATTTCTTGAAGATGTCCAAGACATTCTTAGACAGTCTGGAATAGTAAAAGACCTACACCATCAAATGAATAATCTGAGGTTTGAAGAATACAATGAGATGAAAATGATGAAACAATTTAGAGGCTACATAAATTGGAAGAAGAGAAGAAGAAAACCAAATCTAGTTGAAAGTCAAGAGACTTCTCTCTGAATTCGAAAATATAGAATGAATTTCAATGTCAAAAGTTAGGAATAAAACAAAGTAACCCTCAAGAGTAAGGGGGAGCATTAAAGAATTAATCGTTCAGTTAGTTTATAATTAGTTCTAGATTAGTTAATAATCAGTTTCCAGATTCAGTTTCTGTATAATTGTTTCTAACTTGTATAAATATACATTTCTCCTTCAATAAATGATATCTAGTGTCGTTGTACTTTTTGCAATTCTCTGCTGTATCCTTTTGTCAATTCGTCATAACATGGGTATGCTAAAACGCTCCTTCATAGACGGCTGAAACACTCCTTCATAGACATAGATGGAAGGTTGAAATGGACTAATTAACTTGAGGTTTCCACGTGATAAAGTTACATAAAGTAATGTTCATCATTCCTTGATTTTGAGGTTGATGATGAAAGAATCACAGTCATACCACTGATTATGTTTGTAGGTATTTGGAGAAGTCAAAAGTTTAAATTACAACCATTGAACTTAGATGGCATCTAAAATTTTTGATAGTCATCCTTACTGAATCCGAGGGCTCAGCTACGAGATTAATGGACTACAAACCACAAAAGTTTGGCCTCTAGCCCTCGGCATTGAGTGGCAACCTACGTACATTCTTGAACGACTCATGGGCTACGCGAACATGGTAGAAAATAAGTTCTTGGGGTTAATGAAGTCAGTTGTAAGGAAATTTTAGGGTTAATACGTTAATTTTCTATGTTTTTTTTTAATTGATTATTTTTTTTTTTAAGAATTATTCTGCCTTTTTTTTTTAACAATTATTCTCACAAATCTCACAAATCTTAAGTAGGAATTTATTTTGAGTTAAACTTATGCAAACATTTGAGTTTTTTTTTTTTTTCTTTAAATCACTTCACATTTTTTTAGTTTTTTATGAAGAAATTATGATATTAAGAAGTTTAATAAAATTTTAAACAAATTTCCATCTTTGAAATTTTCTGTAATTTTTTTTATTATTGCGTCGAGAGGCGCAATCTGCAGCCTAGTATGATCTCAATGTTGGGTATGTCACGTTCTCAATAAACAATAAATTTTACTTTTTCTAATGTCGGCCAAAGCATTAACCTAATCTTGAATTTTATATAACTTGAATATTTAGATTATATATAAGTTTTTTAACTTATTAATGGGATATACGTGAATTTGAATGGATCATAAATTTACCTTTAACAAAAAAATTTACCATATTGAATTTCCAAATTAAAAATTTAAACATCTTTACTCTTTACTAAAGTCAATACCATTTCGTAAGTAAAAGAAAAAGAGTTAATTCAACACAAACATTCAAAATCCAAAATCTTTTAATATTTCTATTAATTAAATATTTATAAAATAAATCTTTAAAAAGAAAACCCATATTCTATGGATAAATTAAAATATTTAATGACAAAAATATTTCCCCATCAAAGTTGCAATATTTTAAAATTTAAATAAATAAAAATACAAATAAACATGAGGTATGGTAAATAAATAAAACCTATTTTTATACTTACTCAGAGTTATTGTAAATAAATAAAAATATATATAAACTAGATGTATGGTAAATAAATAAAAATTCTTTTTATATCTACTCCCTAAAACTTTTTATATTTAAAAAAACTTTAAAAAGAGGTTTTATTTAGATGAAGCCTATGGGACGAATACCATGGGAAAAATTAATATTGATACCATGGGTGAAATACCATATTTATAAAATAAGTATGGTAAATACATAAATATAAAAGAGGTATAAAGAGGTATGATAAATAAATAAATATAAAATAGGTATAAAGAGGTATGGTAAATAAATAAATATAAAAGAAGTATAAAGAAGTAAGGTAAATAAATAACAATATATCAAATAGGATTATAAATAAAAATCTAATTATATAACAAGCCTATGGGCCAAATACCATAGTAAATAAAAGAGGTATGGTAAATAAATAAAAATATAAATAAACCAAAGGTATGGTAAGTAAATAAAACCTCTTTTCATATTTACTCCATAATCTGCTTTATATTTATGAATATTTATGTTCATTAGTTTACATAACTAAGAAGAAATAGAGAGAGAGAGAGAGAGTGATAAGGGAGAGATGGAGAGAGAGTGTGTATGTTTAGGGGTGAGATAAAGAGACAAAGTAGGATGTATGGAAAGAAGGGGGGAGAGAAGAAGAGAGAAGGAGAGAGGGAGGGATATAGTAATGTAGTTGGAGAGAGAGAGGGGCGGAAAGAGAGAGATAATGAAAGGGAGATGGGGGAAGAGAGAGGATTAGAGAGAGAGAGAGAGAGAGAGAGAGAGAGAGAGAGAGAGAGAGAGAGAGATGGGGGAAGAGAGAGGATTGGAGGGAAAAGAGAGAGGGAGGTAGGAGAGAAAGTGAGGGAGAGGAAGGATGAGAGAGAGGAGGAGAGTGATGGCAAAAGAAAGAGTATTGGAGAGAGAGAGAGAGAGAGAGAGATCAAGGAAGAGAGAGGGAATTAGGAAAGAGAGAGAGAGAGGAAGGACAAGAGAGAGGACTTGAGAGAGAGAAGACTCGAGGGAGAGGAGGAGAGAGGGATCGATAGAGATATGGAGTTGGAGGGGGGGAGATGTAGGAAATAAGAAATATAGAGAGTGAGAATTTGAGAGAGAGAAGGAGTGAGAAGGGAGAGACAGAGAGAGAGCATGTATGTTTGGGGCTGAGATAAAGAGACAAATAAGGAGAGATGGAGATAAGGGGGGGTGAAAGAGATATAAGGAGAGAGGGAGGGATATAGTAACATAGTTGGTGGGTGAAGAGAGAGAGGGAGAGAGGGAGAGAGAGATGGGAGAGAAAGGGAAAGAGAGGAAGGAAGAGAGAGGATGTGAGAGAGTGGAGAGAGGGGAAGAAAGAGAGATGGAATTGGAGGGGGAGGGAGGTAAGAAGAAAGACATAGAGAGAGAATGGTGGAGAAAGAGAGAGAGAGTTAGTGATAAGGAAGATGGAGAGAGAGGGGGAGAGGACAAAAGGAGGAAAGAGAGATATTAGCAGGGGAGAGGGAGAGAAGGGGAAGATATAGATATAGATGGAAGGTGAAGAGAGGGAAGAAGAGAGAGATGGGGAGAGGAGGGGATTGACAAAGAGATTGATATATATGGAGTGCGAGAGTGTGTGTGTTTAGGGGGGTAAGATAGAGAGACAGAAAATAAGATATGGAGGGGGATATAGATATGGATGGAGGGTGGAGAGAGGCAAGAATATTTATCGAACTAGATGGATTAATATAAGTGGAGATGGTGATTTATAATCCTATTTGATTATTTGCACTATATGCATTGATTTTAGTGTAGATATTTATTTGTAATGATATTTGGTTACTTGAACTAGATGCATTGATTTCAGTGTAGGTGGTGATTTCTAATACAATTTGATTGCTTGCACTGAATTTTTTTTATTTCAATTTAGATGTCAATTTATAATTATATTTGATTACTTGCACTAGATGAATTGATTTCAATGTAGATGATTTCTAATCCTATTTGATTGTTGGCACTAAATGCATTGATTTTAGTGTAGATGATGACTTCTAATCCTATTTGATTTCTTTGAGTAAATGCATAGATTTTAGTGTAGATGTTGGTTTCTAGAGAGAGAGAGAGTGAGTGATAAGGGATATGGAGAGAGAGGGAGAGAGGAAAAAAGGAGGAAAGAGAGATATTAGCGGGGGAGAGGAAGAGAAGGGGGAGATAGAGATATAGATGGAAGGTGAAGAGAGGGAAGAAGAGAGAGATGGGGAGAGGGGGTGATTGACAAAGAGATTGATATATATGGAGTGCAAGAGTGCGTGTGTTTAGGGGGGTGAGATAGAGAGAAAAAGGAATAGATGTAGGGGGATATAGATATGGATGGAGGGTGGAGGGAGGGAGGAAAATTTCTCGCACTAGATAGATTGATATAAGTGGAGATGGTGATTTATAATCCTATTTCATTATTTGCACTAGATGCATCGATTTTAGTTTAGATATTTATTTCTAATGATATTTGATTACTTGCACTAGATGCATTGATTTCAGTGTAGGTGGCGATTTCTAATATAATTTGACTGCTTGCACTAAATGTGTTGATTTCAATTTAGAAGTTGATTTATAATTATATTTGATTACTTACACTAGATGAATTGATTTCAATATAGATGATTTCTAATCCTATTTTGTTGTTTGCACTAAATGCATTGATTTTAGTGTAGATGGTGATTTCAAATCCTATTTGATTTCTTTGAATAAATGCATTGATTTCAGTGTAGATGTTGGTTTCTAGAGAGAGTGTGAGTAACAAGGAAGATGGAGAGAGAGAGAGAGAGAGAGAGAGGAAAAAATGAGGAAAGAGAGATATTAGCGGGGGAGAGGGAGAGAAGGGAAAGATAGGGATATAGATGGAAGGTGAAGAGAGGGAAGAAGAGAGAGGTGGGGAGAGAGGGCGATTGACAAAGATAATGATATATATGGAGTGTGAAAGTGTTTTTGTTTAGGGGGGTGAGATAGAGAGACAAAAAGCAAGATATGGAGGGGGATATAGATATGGATGGAGGGTGGAAAGAGGGAAGAATATTTCTTGCACTAGATGGATTGTTTTAAGTGGAGATGGTGATTTATAATCCTATTTGATTATTTTCACTAGATGCATCAATTTTAGTGTAGATATTTATTTCTAATGATATTTGATTACTTGCACTAGATGCATTGATTTCAGTGTAGGTGGTAATTTGTAATACTATTTGATTTCTTGCACTGGATGTGTTGATTTCAATTTAGGCACCGATTTATAATTATATTTGATTTCTTGCACTAGATGCATTGATTTCAATGTATATTATTTCTAATCCTATTTGATTGTTTGCACTAAATGCATTGATTTCAGTGTAGATGGAGATTTCTAATTCTATTTGATTTCTTTGAGTAAATGCATTGATTTCAGTGTAGATGTTGGCTTCTAATCTTATTTGATTGCATGCATTAGGTGCATTGATTTCAATGTATAAGTTATTTTCCAATCTTATTTGATTGCTTGCATTAAATGCATTGATTTGAATGTATATGTTGATTTATGATTTGATGTAATTGGATATATGTCGGTACATTAATTTTAAGGTGATTGGATTAACAATATGCATTGATTTTAGTGTAAGCACAAAAATTTATTAACAATGTACATTCATTTTTGTGTTATAGTAATTTAACCTATTAATATTGGAGAGCAAGAGAGACAAGGTATCACGTTTACTACAACAGCTCGAGCTAAACATTTAAATGGTTTATGATTTAAATTTTCTTTTTCATATAATCGATATGAAAAGATAACAAAACTAACAAGGGCGGCAATAAGAATACTAGAAGAAAATAGTTTGATATTGATCATAATGAAGACTATTTGTAACATGAGTAAATTATTATTATTATTCACATTTTCTATCTTTCAACACTATTATTGTCACTTTGCATTCAAAAAAAAATATTTCATCATTTTTCATCATTCTAGTTATTAAACATATTTATCATCTCAACGAACTGAGGTAACTAAGAAAATTTAAAATCAAAATGACCAAGTCAATCTCAGAAATATTTAGCATATTTAAAATGATTATATTAATATTTGATATATTTACATATTATTGATAAAATTAATCATATCTTCCATACATTTTCCTTGGCAGCACATGACTGAAACTAGCCTAGATCCATCTTAACTCCGGATCTATCAAGCGCCGAGAGGGATCAAATCTCTCAAGGTGCAAACCTTTCCTCAAGTTTTGCACTCAAAAAAGAGGTTTGCACCTCGAGATATTTGATCCCTCTCGGCGGTTGATAGATCCGGAGTTAAGATGGATCTAGGTTGGTCTTAAAATATGTCCAACCACCTTGTAATTCAATAGTGTAATGATTTTTAACGTGATTGGATATTTTTATAATAGATTTTGTAATGAATTTTAATGTGATTGGATATTTTTTTGAATTTTTTTTCTTTAAAATAGACTTTTTAATGATTTTGAAAGTGTTATTAATATTTGATAGAAATAATTTAATATAATAGATTTTGTATTATATGAAAATTTAAATTTTAAAATTGTTACTAATAATTGAATAATATTGAATAATAAAATGAACAAATCATTAAAATATATAAATATAATATTTATTTTAAGAAAACTAATCTAATAGAAAATTTATATTGAATGTGGTGTTAGCAAAAAAAACCCACTTAAAAAATGAAGCCTATGATTTTTTCTACTCTAATGAAATGTAAAGAGAATTTATTATGGAGTTGTGTGTTTTAAATATATTTTCTACACTAATGAAATGTAAAGAGAATGTATTATGGAGTGTGGTCTCGATGACTACCTCAAAATTGTGATCCCATTTTTTATGCTTTCAAATCCTTTTTTATGCTCTCAAATCTCAGTTAAGATGTTTTTCTCAACAATGGAACAAGTAAGATACTAAAAGGAATTACATCAGTGTCTTTCTAGAATGACCATTTAGGTTTAGGATTTTTGCTTATCTCAACACTTAATTAGTGGTATCTTTTGGAACTACTAGAATCTTACTCAGAGCCCATATAAATAGCCCACATAAATAGTTATCTCTACATGTATGAGTAATGAGATAACTTTTCTGATTATCTTTATCTTTAGTTATAGTTAGATTTTTAAAGAAATTCCACTTTCATTATTAATAATTTCATTATATGACCATCATATCATGAGCATGAATTATTTCTTCACAAGCAAGATCAAAGTATAGAAATCTATAATTGCAAAGTTTTGACCCAAAAAATTAATCATTTAATATAAATATAAGGCATTCTATATCTTAATAAATCTACAACTACAATTAATTTGAAAACTAAAAATGAATTTTTCTTTCTTATTATTTTAAAATTAATTAAATTGTTAATAATTATAAAAATCAAATATAAATTCCTTTTATGAATAAAATATGTTTTAATTTAAAACATAATAAAATATAAATTAAATTTAAACCTGTACAAGAAAAAATAGACTTCTTATAAATGTCTTTGTCTCTTAAAAAGATGAATAATCACAAATAAATAAGTGCCATTAAATATTCTCCTGCAGGAGGCATCAAAATTGTGACATTATTTTTCCTTCACTACTTAAGATCTTACTACTTAATGTCTTAGATTCTTGAAAAATTATCAAATGGAATTATACCATTTAATTTGGATTATTAAATAATTGAAAATAATATTAAATAAATATTTATTTTTAAATTTAGGAAAATATTTTTTTATCTAAAAATAATATTTAAGGAAAATAAGTAAAGTATACAATCTATAATAAATAGAATTCAATGTAATTTGGATGGTTAGTCTAATATTTAAAAATAATATAGTGTGGAAGGATATAAAATATAAATCAAAATTAATAAATATTTTATAATAAAATTAAAAATGGAGTTATATGATGAAACTTGTAAGATTATTAATTTCACTTTCAATGATATAAGTAGTGTTACTTCCATGTGTTGATCTATATTAATTAGTGGAAATTGTTGTTTTACCAATTCTGAGTGATATTGGCTATTACTATGTATATCTCTATGTTGACCCAATAAAATTTGGGTGCAATGCGACTCTTCATGCTAGATAATTACCTCCCTATGGAGAGAAGTTAGGGTTATTTACTATTGAAAATTATGCTTAATATGTAAATGTTGGCAAACTGTTACATCATTGTCAACAAATTTTGAGTTCTCTCACCATAAATTAGGTTATTTACTATTGAAAATTATGTTTAATATGTAAATCTTGACAAACTTTTACATCATTGTCAATAAGTTTTGAGTTCTCTCACCATAAATTTGGATTTTTCTAACTAGTGGGAACTTAGAACTAGTGTGAGTGGAAATTTCCATAACTGCATTGATTTTTTGGACGAATATGAATAAGAATAAGAAGAACAAAGAAATAGGGAATGAGATATTTGATGTAATAAGGAGAACAAAGAATATTAGGAAATGAGATATTTGATGTTTTGGGTTCACATGCTATATTTTCTAATGTCTTTGTATCCTCAATACTTTTACATTTTCATATGAAAGCGATGTTGCATTAATGGGAAACATTCTCAAATACAACCTTTAAACATGAGAATTATTGTTTTTGGAACATTATAATGAATACATTTTTTATTTCATGAGATTTTTGTAATTTTGTGTGAAATGGTTATATAAAAATCTCTTCCAATCTAGACGCAAGCCTGAAGATAATAATTTCTTTCATTGAACAAGAAATTAATGATTATATTTTTTCCAAGACTTGTTGTAACAAAAAAATAATAAGACCCATGGTATGTGCTACAATAAGCATATCAAAGAATAGGGAAGATAAAAGTTGTTAAATTTTAATATCTCAAAAAAGAATTTGAAGCTCTTTACATGCAAAAATTTGAGTCCACATAATATATTTTTAATAGATGTTTTGGAATAATGACACAAATTTAATCTTATGGAAAAGATTTAAGGGATGAAAAAATAGCCAATTTTTTTTTTACAAACTCATCATACAAAATTTGGTAGTATTTTTGTTTATATTGAAGAGTCTAAATATATAACTCAATTATCTATGAACAAGCTTATGGGATCACTTCAATATGATGAGAAAAGGACTAATATATCTATTACAAAATATTTTGAGTAATCCTTTCAAGAAAATACCAATATTTCTAGAGATAAAGGTTAGGAAATTGAGAAATTTTTCTATGACGAAAAACCAATATTTCTAGAGATAAAGGTTAGGAAATTGAGAAATTTTTCTATGATGAAATTTTGAGCACTTGTGGAAGAGGTAGATGAAAAGAATATAGGATGCAAAGGTCAAAGAAGAAGCTTTCTTACAAATAAAATAAGAAGTTCTAGTGATATTAATGATGGAAGTAAAAGATATGGAGAATCCTAAGTTCAATGTTTTTATTATAAAATATTTGGCCATTACGAATGTAAATTTCTAGAATAATAATAATAATAATAATAATAATAATAAGCTAACTTCTCTGAAGAAAAATAAGACGCGAGAAGTTTACTTTTAGCTTGTGTGATATATATGGAGTGCGAGAGTGCGTGTGTTTAGGGGGGTGAGATAGAGAGAAAAATGAATAGATGGAGAGGGATATAGATATGGATGGAGGGTGCAAGGAGGGAGGAAAATTTCTCGTGCTAGATAGATTGATATAAGTGGAGATGGTGATTTCTAATCCTATTTGATTATTTTCACTAGATGCATCGATTTTAGTGTAGATATTTATTTCTAATGATATTTGATTACTTGCACTAGATGCATTGATTTTAGTGTAGGTGGTGATTTCTAATATAATTTGATTTCTTGCACTAAATGTGTTGATTTCAATTTATATGTGGATTTATAGTTATATTTGATTACTTGCACTAGATGAATTGATTTCAATGTAGATGATTTCTAATCCTATTTGGTTGTTTGCACTAAATACATTGATTTCAGTGTAGATGGTGATTTCTAATCCTATTTGATTTCCTTGAATAAATGCATTGATTTCAGTGTAGATGTTGGTTTCTAGAGAGAGAGATTGAGTGATAAAGAAGATGGAGAGACAGAGAGAGAGGACAAAAGGAGGAAAGAGAGATATTAGCAGGGGAGAGGGAGAGAAGGGGAAGATAGAGATATAGATGGAACGTGAAGAGAGGGAAGAAGAGAGAGATGGGGAGAGGGGGTGATTGACAAAGAGAATGATATATATGTAGTGCGAGAGCGTGTGTGTTTAGGGGGGTGAGATAGAGAGACAAAAAACAAGAGATGGAGGTGGATATAGATATGGATGGAGGGTGGAGAGAGGGAAGAATATTTCTTGCACTAGATGGATTGATTTAAGTGGAGATGGTGATTTATAATCCTATTTGATTATTTGCACTATATGCATCGATTTTAGTGTAGATATTTATTTCTAATTATATTTGATTACTTGCACTAGATGCATTGATTTCAGTGTAGGTAGTAATTTCTAATACTATTTGATTGCTTGCCCTGGATGTGTTGATTTCAGTTTAGGCGTCGATTTATAATTATATTTGATTGCTTGCACTAGATGCATTGATTTCAATGTAGATTATTTCTAATCCTATTTTATTGTTTGCACTAAATGCATTGATTTCAGTCTAGATGGAGATTTCTAATCCTATTTGATTACTTTGAGTAAATGCATTGATTTCAGTTCAGATGTTGGTTTCTAATGTTATTTGATTGCATGCATTAGGTGCATTGATTTAAATATAGAAGTTATTTTATAATATTATTTGATTGCTTGCATTAAATGCATTGATTTGAATGTCTATGTTGATTTATGATTTGATGTAATTGGATATATGACGGTACATTAATTTTAAGGTGATTGGATTAACAATATGCATTGATTTTAGTGTAAGCACAAAACCTTATTGACAATGTACATTCATTTTTGTGTTATAGTAATTTAACCCATTAATATTGGAGAGCAAGAGAGACAAGGTATCATGTTTACTACAACAGCTCGAGCTAAACATTTAAATGGTTTACGATTTAAATTTTTTTTTTCATATAATTGATATGAAAAGATAACAAAACTAACAAGGGTTGCAATAAGAATACTAGAAGAAAATAGTTTGAGATTGATCATAATGAAGACTATTTGTAATATGAGTACATTCTTATTATTCACATTTTCTATCTTTCAACACTATTATTGTCACTTTGCATTAAAAAAAAAGCATTTCATCAGTTTTCATCATTATAGTTATTAACAATATTTATCATCTCAACGAACTGAGGTAACTAAGAAATTTAAAATTAAAATGACCAAGTTAATCTTAGAAATATTTAGCATATTTAAAATGATTATATTAATATTTGATATATTTACATATTATTGATAAAATTAATCATATCTTCCATACATTTTCCTTGGCAGCACACAACTAAAACCAGCCTAGACCCATCTTAACTCCGGAGCTATCAAGCGCCAAGAGGGATCAAATCTCTCAAGGTGCAAACCTTTCCTCGAGTTTTTCACTCAAAAAAGAGGATTTCATCTCGAGATATTTGATCCCTCTCAGCGCTTGATAGATCCGGAGTTAAGATAGATCTAGGCTGGTCTTAAAATATGTCTAACCACCTTGTAATTCAATAGTGTAACAATTTTTAATGTGATTGGATATTTTTATAATAGATGTTGTAATGATTTTTAATGTTATTGGATATTTTTTTTATAATTTTTATAATTTATAATTTTTATTTTTTATAATAGATTTTTTAATGATTTTGAAAGTGTTATTACTAGCACAACCACATTATATTTACTAATGTGGTTGATATACGCCGATAGGCCTATATCCACTACCCATCACATTAATTTATATATCAATAAATAAATATAATATATAATAAATTTATTATATTAACTTGAAATATATATATAATATATATTAATAATAAATAATATTTTAATATTTATTAATATATTAATATCACAGATGGTTATATTATTAATAAACCAAAAGAACTAATAATATATTAATAATATATATTATATCATAGTTGGTTATATTATTAATAATATTATAATAATATTAATAGATATTAGAATATTTATTAATAATATTAAACCCAAAAACATAAGAAAGTAATAAACTTTAACAATTAATATATTAAACTCAAGAGAGTAATAAAGCATATGAAACAATATTTAAAAACAAAAAACCTAAGACATTAATAAACCCTAACAATTAATATTTTAAAGTGAAGATATTAATAAACCCAAGGGATAATTAATAATACAAACCCAATGTCATCATAAACCAAAGGTTTAAATATTATAAACCAAAGGAATTGGTGAACCCAAGGGATAAATATTATAAACATAAGGGATCAATATTAAAAACACAAGAGATTAATAAGCCGTAATAATTTATATTTTAAACTAAAAAACCTAATAAATTAATAATCCTTAAGAATCAGTATTTTAAACATAAGATATTAATAAACCAATGGGATTATTAACATTATAGACCAAAAGAACTAACAGAACCAAGGGTTTAATATTATAAAGCAAAGGAATCAGCGAACCTAAGGGATAAATATTATAAACCTAACGGATGAATATTATAAACAATAGATATTAAGAAACCGTAAGAATTAATATTGTTAATTGAAAAATCCAAGAAATTAACAAACCCTGACAATTAGTATTTTAAACTCAAGAGAGTAATAAACCGAATGTGTGGTTAACATTATAAACCAAAAGAACTAATAAACCCAAGGCTTTAATATTATAAACCAAAGGCATCATTGAACCCAAGAAATAAATATTAAAAACCTAAGGGATCAATAAGGCTAAGGGAAATATTAAAAACAATAGAGATTAATAAAACCCAAGAGTTTAATACTATAAACCAAAGGAACTGGTGAACCCAAAGGAAAACCATTACCCAACAAATTATAAACCAAAGGAATTGGTGAACCCAAGGGAATTCATTTAAACATTGAGACAATTGTTGTTACAATGTGACATTGGACCAACTATGACCATGGTTGGCCATGGGTGATCTCACATCGAGACAATATTTGTCAGAATGTGACATTTGATCATGGATGACATTGATCGATTATTCATATTACAAACCAAAAGAGCTAATAAACCCAAGGGTTTAATATTATAAACCAAAGGAATTGGTGAACCCAAGGGACAACCATTACCCAACAAACTATAAACCAAAAGGAATTGTTGAACCCAAGGGAATTGATTTAAACATTGAGACAATTGTTGTCACAATGCGACGTTGGACCAACTATGACCATGGTTGGCCATGGGTGATTTTCATATTGAGATAGTATTTGTGAGAATGTGACATTTGATCATGGATGATATTGATCGATTATTCATATTATAAACCAAAAGAAGTAATAAACCTAAGGGTTTAATATTATAAACCAAAGGAATCAGTGAACCCAAGGGAAAACCATTACACAACAAATTATAAACCAAAGGAATTGGTGAACACAAGGGAATTGATTTAAACATTGAGAAAATTGTTGTCACAATGCAACATTGGACCAGCTATGACCATGGTTGGCCATGGGTGATTTTCATATTGAGACAATATTTGTCAGAGTGTAACATTTGATCATGGATGACATTGATTGAATATTCATATTATAAACCAAAAGAACTAATAAAACCAAGGGTTTAATATTATAAACCAAAGGAATTGGTGAACCCAAGGGCAAAGTATTAGTAACCTAAGGGACGAATAAGGCGAAGGATCAATAAAATTAATAAAAGAATACTCAAATTGAAGAAATTAAAAAACACTAATAATTAACCCAAGGGTTCATAATATTATAAACCAAAAGAAGTAATAAACGCAAGGGTTTAATATTATAAACCAAAGGAATTGGTGAACCCTAGGGAAAACCATTACCCAACAAATTATAAACCAAAGGAATTGGTGAACCCAAGGGAAAACCATTATCCAACAAATTATAAATCAAAGGAATTGGTGAACCCAAGGTAATTGATTTAAACATTGAGACAATTGTTGTCATAATGTGACGTTGGACCAACTATGACCATGGTTGGCCATGGTTGATTTTCATATTGAGACAATATTTTTTAGAATGTCACATTTGAGCATGGATGACATTGATTGATTATTCATATTATAAACCAAAAGAACTAATAAACCCAAGGGTTTAATATTATAAACCAAAGGAATTGGTGAACTCAAGGGAAAAATATTAGTAACCTAACGGATCAATAAGGCGAAGGATCAATAAAATTAATAAAAGAATACTCAAGTTGAAGAAATTTAAAAACACTAATAATTAACACAAGGGTTCATAATTATATAAACCAAAAGAACTAATAAACGCAAGGGTTTAATATTATAAACAAAAGGAATTGGTGAACCCTGGGGAAAACCATTACCCAACAAATTATAAACCAAAGAAATTGGTGAACCAAGGGAAAAGTATTAGTAACCTAAGGGACCAATAAGGTGAAGGATCAATAAAATTAATAAAAGAATACTCAAGTTGAAGAAATAAAAAAACACTAATAATCAACCCAAGGGTTCATAATATTATAAACCAAAGGAACTAATAAACACAAGGGTTTAATATTAAAAACCAAAGGAATTGGTGAACCCTAGGGAAAACCATTACCCAAAAAATTATAAACCAAAGGAATTGGTGAACCCAAGGGAAAACCATTACCCAACAAATTATAAACCAAAGGAATTGGTGAACCCAAGGGAATTGATTTAAACATTGATACAATTGTTGTCACAATGCGACATTGGACCAACTATGACCATGGTTGCCCATTGGTGATTTTCATATTGAGACAGTATTTGTCAGAATGTGACATTTTATCATGGATGACATTGATCGATTATTCATATTATAAACCAAAAGAACTAATAAACCCAAGGGTTTAATATTATAAACCAAAGGAATTGGTGAACTCAAGGGAAAAATTTTAATAACCTAAGGGACCAATAAGGCTTGGATCAATAAAACCATTACCCAACAAATTATAAACCAAAGGAACTAGTGAACCCAAGGGAATTGATTTAAACATTGAGACAATTGTCGTCAGAATGAGACACTGGACCAACTATGATGATGGTTGGCCATGGGTGATTTTCATATTGAGAGAATATTTGTCAGAATGTCACACTTGAGCATGGATGACATTGATCGATTATTCATATTATAAACCAAAAGAACTAATAAACCCAAGGGTTTAATATTATAAACCAAAGGAGTTGGTGAAACTAAGGGAAAAATATTAGTAACCTAAGTGACCAATAAGGCGAAGGATCAATAAAATTAATAAAAGAATACTCAAGTTGAAGAAATTAAAAAAAACTAATAATTAACCCAAGGGTTCATAATATTATAAACCAAAAGAACTAATAAATGCAAGAGTTTAATAGTATAAACCAAAGGAATTGGTGAACCCTAGGGAATACCATTACCCAACAAATTATAAACCAAAGGAATTGGTGAACCCAAGGGAAAACCATTACCCAACAAATTATAAACCAAAGGAAGCGGTGAACCCAAGGGAATTGATTTAAACATTGAGAAAATTTTTGTCACAATGCGACGTTGGACCAACTATGACCATGGTTGGCCATGGGTGATTTAAATAATGAGATAATATTTTTCAGAATGTGACATTTGATCATGGATGACATTGATCGATTTTTCATATTATAAACCAAAAGAACTAATAAACCCAAGGGTTTAATATTACAAACCAAAGGAATTGATGAACCCAAGGGAAAAATATTAGTAACCTAAGGGATCAATAAGGCGAAGGATCAATAAAATTAATAAAATAATACTCAAGTTGAAGAAATTAAAAAACACTAATAATTAACCCAAGGGTTCATAATATTATAAACCAAAAGAACTAATAGATGCAAGGGTTTAATATTATAACTCAAAGAAATTGGTAAACCCTATGGAAAACCATTACCCAATAAATTATAAACCAAAGGAATTGGTGAACCCAAGGGAATTGATTTAAACATTGAGACAATTGTTGTCACAATGCGATGTTGGACCAACTATGACCATGGTTGGCCATGGGTGATTTTCATATTGAGAGAGTATTTGTCAGAATGTGACATTATATCATGGATGACATTGATCGATTATTCATATTATAAACCAAAAGAACTAATAAACCCAAGGGTTTAATATTATAAACCAAAGGAATTGGTGAACCCAAGGGAATTTATTTAAACATTGAGACACTTGTTCTCACAATGCGACGTTGGACCAACTATGACCATGGTTGGCCATGGGTGATTTTCATATTGAGACAGTATTTGTAAGAATGTTACATTTGATCATGGATGACATTGATCGATCATTGATATTATAAACCAAAAGAACTAATAAACCCAAGGATTTAATACTATAAACCAAAGGAATTGTTGAACCCAAGGGAAAACCATTACCCAACAAATTATAAACCAAAGGAATTGGTGAACCCAAGGGAATTGATTTAAACACTGAGATAATTATTTTCACAATGCGAGGTTGGACCAACTATGACCATGGTTGGCCATGGGTGATTTCCATTTTGAAAGAATAATTTTCAGAATGTGACATTTGATCATGGATGACATTGATCGATTATTCATATTATAAACCAAAAGAGCTAGTAAACCCAAGGGTTTAATATTATAAACCAAAGGAATTGGTGAACCCAAGGGAAACATTTTAATAACCTAAGGGACCAATAAGGCGAAGGATCAATAAAATTAATAAAAAAATACTCAAGTTGAAGAAATTAAAAAACACTAATAATTAACCCAAGGGTTTGTAATATTATAAACCATAGGAACTAATAAACCTAAGGGTTTAATATAATAAACCAAAGGAATTTCTAAACCCAAGGGAATTGATTTAAACATTGAGACAATTTTTGTCACAATGCGACGTTGGACCAACTATGACCATGGTTGGCTATGGGTGATTTTCATATTGGGACAATATTTCTCAGATTGTGACATTTGATCATGGATGACATTGAAGAACTAATAAACCCAAGGATTTAATATTATAAACCAAAGCAATTGGTGAACCCAAGGGAATTGATTTAAACATTGAGACAATTGTAAACCAAAAGAACTAATAAACCCAAGGGTTTAATATTATAAACCAAAGGAATTGGTGAACCCTATGGAAAACCATTACCCAAAAAATTATAAACCAAAGGAATTGGTGAATCTAAGGGAATTGATTTAAACATTGAGACAATTGTTGTCACAATGCGACGTTGGACCAACTATGACCATGGTTGGCCATGGGTGATTTTCATATTGAGACAATATTTGTTAGAATGTGACATTTGATCATGGATGACATTGATCTATTATTCATATTATAAACCAAAAGAACTAATAAACCCAAGGGTTTAATATTATAAACCAAAGGAATTGGTTAACCCAAGGGAATTGATTTAAACATTGAGATAATTGTTGTCACAATGCGACGTTGGACCACCTATGACCATGGTTGGCCATGGCTGATTTCCATATTGAGATAATATTTTTCAGAATGTGACATTTGATCATGGATGACATTGATCGATTATTCATATTATAAACCAAAAGAACTAATAAACCCAAGGGTTTAATATTATAAACCAAAGGAATTGGTGAACCCAAGGGAAAAATTTTAATAACCTAAGGGACGATAAGGCTTGGATCAATAAAACCATTACTCAAAAAATTATAATCCAAAGGAATTGATGAACCCAAGGGAATTGATTTAAACATTGAGAAAATTGTTTTCACAATGCAATGCTGGACCAACTATGACCATGGTTGGCCATGGGTGATTTTCATATTGAGACAATATTTGTCAGAATGTCACATTTGAGCATGGATGACATTGATCGATTATTCATATTATAAACCAAAAGAACTAATAATCCCAAGGGTTTAATATTATAAACCGAAGGAATTGGTGAACCCAAGGAAAAAATATTAGTAACCTAAGGGACCAATAAGGCAAAGGATCAATAAAATTAATAAAAGAATACTCAAGTTGAAGAAACTAAAAAACACTAATAATTAACCCAAGGGTTCATAACATTATAAACCAAAAGAACTAATAAACGCAAGGGCTTAATATTATAAACCAAAGGAATTGGTGAACCCTAGGGAAAACCATTACCCAACAAATTATAAACCAAAGGAATTGGTGAACCCAAGGGAACTGATTTAAAGATTGAGACAATTGTTGTCACAATGCGACGTTGGACCAACTATGTCCATGGTTGGCCATGGATGATTTTCATATTGAGACAATATTTGTCAGAATGTGACATTTGATCATGGATGACATTGATCAATTATTCATATTATAAACCAAAAGAACTAATAAGCCCAAGGGTTTAATATTATAAACCAAAGGAATTGGTGAACCCAAGGGAAAAATATTAGTAACCTAAGGGACCAACAAGGCGAAGGATCAATAAAATTAAGAAAAGAATACTCAAGTTGAAGAAATTAAAAAACACTAATAATTAACCCAAGGGTTCATAATATTATAAACCAAAGGAACTAATAAACGCAAGGGTTTAATATTAAAAACCAAAGGAATTGGTGAACCCTAGGTAAAACCATTACCCAAAAAATTATAAACTAAAGGAATTGGTGAACCCAAGGGAAAACCATTACCCAGCAAATTATAAACCAAATGAATTGGTGAACCTAAGGCAATTCATTTAAACATTGAGACAATTGTTGTCACAATGCGACGTTGGACCAACTATGACCATGGTTGGCGATGGGTGATTTTCATATTGAGACAATATTTGTCAGAATGTGACATTTGACCATGGATGACATTGATCAATAATTCATATTATAAACCAAAAGAATTAATAAACCCAAGGGTTTAATATTATAAATCAAAGGAATTGGTGAACCCAAGGTAAAAATATTAGTAACCTAAGGGACCAATAAGGCGAAGGATCAATAAAATTAATAAAAGAATATTGAAGTTGAAGAAATTAAAAAAAACTAATAATTAACCCAAGGGTTCATAATATTATAAACCAAAAGAACTAATAAACGCAGGGTTTAATATTATAAACCAAAGGAATTGGTGAACCCTGGGGAAAACCATTACCCAACAAATTATAAACCAAAGGAATTGGTTAACCCAAGGGAATTGATTTAAACATTGAGACAATTGTTGTCACAATGCGACGTTGGACCAACTATGACCATGGTTGGCCATGGGTGATTTTCATATTGAGATAGTATTTTCCAGAATGTGACATTTGATCATGGATGACATTGATCGATCATTGATATTATAAACCAAAAGAACTAATAAACCCAAGGATTTAATATTATAAACCAAAGGAATTGTTGAACCCAAGGGAAAACCATTACCTAAAAAATTATAAACCAAAGGAATTGGCGAACCCAAGGGAATTGATTTAAACATTGAGATAATTGTTGTCACAATGCGAGGTTGGACCAACTATGACCTTGGTTGACCATGGGTGATTTCCATATTGAGAGAATATTTGTCAGAATGTGACATTTGATCATGGATGACATTGATCGATTATTCATATTATAAACCAAAAGAGCTAATAAACCCAAGGGTTTAATATTATAAACCAAAGGAATTGGTGAACCCAAGGGAAATTTTTTAATAACCTAAGGGACCAATAAGGCGAAGGATCAATAAAATTAGGAAAAAAGTACTCAAGTTGAAGAAATTAAAAAACACTAATAATTAACCCAAGGGTTCGTAATATTATAAACCAAAAGAACTAATAAACCAAAGGGTTTAATATTATAAACCAGAGGAATTGCTGAACCCAAGGGAATTGATTTAAACATTGAGACAATTGTTGTCACAATGTGACGTTGGACCAACTATGACCATGGTTGGCTATGGGTGATTTTCATTTTGAGACAATATTTCTCAGAATGTGACATTTGATAATGGATGACATTGAAGAACTAATAATCCCAAGTGTTTAATATTATAAACCAAAGGAATTGGTGAACCCAAGGGAATTGATTTAAACATTGAGGCAATTGTAAGCCAAAATAACTAATAAACCCAAGGGTTTAATATTATAAACCAAAGGAATTGGTGAACCCTAGGGAAAACCATTACCCAACAAATTATAAACCAAAGGAATTGGTGAACCCAAGGGAATTGATTTAAAATTGAGACAATTGTTGTCACAATGCAATGTTGGACCAACTATGACCATGGTTGGCCATGGGTGACTTTCATATTGAGACAATATTTGTCAGAATGTGACATTTGATCATGGATGACATTGATTGATTATTCATATTGTAAACCAAAAGAACTAATAAACCCAAGGGTTTAATAATATAACACAAAGGAATTGGTGAAACCAAGGGAAAACCCTTACCCAACAAATTATAAACCAAAGAAATTGGTTAACCCAAGGGAATTGATTTAAACATTGAGACAATTGTTGTCACAATGCGACATTGGACCAACTGTGACCATGGTTGGCCATGGGTGATTTCCATATTGAGACAATATTTGTCAGAATGTGACATTTGATCATGGATGACATTGATCGATTATTCCTATTATAAACCAAAAGAACTAATAAACCCAAGGGTTTAATATTATAAACCAAAGGAATTGGTGAACCTACGGGAATTGATTTAAACATTGAGACAATTGTTGTCAGAATGCGACATTGGACCAACTATGACCATGGTTGGCCATGGGTGATTTTCATATTGAGACAATATTTGTCAGAATGTCACATTTGAGCATGGATGACATTGATCGATTATTCATAATATAAAACAAAAGAACTAATAAACCCAAGGGTTTAATATTATAAACCAAAGGAATTGGTGAACCCAAGGGAAAAATTTTAGTAACGTAAGGGACCAATAAGGTGAAGGATCAATAAAATTAATAAAAGAATACTCAAGTTGAAGAAATTAAAAAACACTAATAATTAAGCCAAGGGTTCATAATATTATAAACCAAAAGAACTAATAAACGCAAGGGTTTAATATTATAAACCAAAGGAATTGGTGAACCATAGGGAAAACCATTACCCAACAAATTATAAACCAAAGGAATTGGTGAACCGAAGGGAATTCATTTAAACATTGAGACAATTGTTGTCACAATGCGACGTTGGACCAACTATGACCATGGTTGGCCATGGGTTATTTTCATATTGTGACAATATTTGTCAAAATGCGACATTTGATCATGGATGACATTGATCAATTATTCATATTATAAACCAAAAGAACTAATAAAACCAAGGGTTTAATATTATAAACCAAAGGAATTTGTGAACCCAAGGGAAAAGTATTAGTAACCTAAGGGACCAATAAGGCGAAGGATCAATAAAATTAATAAAAGAATACTCAAGTTGAAGAATTTAAAAAACACTAATAATTAACCCAAGGGTTCATAATATTATAAACCAAAAGAACTAATAAACGCAAGGGTTTAATATTATAAACCGAAGGAATTGGTGAACCCTAGGGAAAACCATTACCCAACAAATTATAAACCAAAGGAATTAGTGAACCCAAGGGAAAACCATTACCCAACAAATTATAAACCAAAGGAATTGGTGAACCCAAGGGAATTCATTGAAACATTGAGACAATTGTTGTCACAATGCGACGCTGGACCAACTATGACCATGGTTGGCCATGGGTGATTTTCATATTGAGACAATATTTGTCAGAATGTGACATTTGATCATGGATGACATTGATCGATTATTCATATTATAAACCAAAATAACTAATAAACCCAAGGGTTTAATATTACAAACCAAAGGAATTGGTGAACCCAAGGGAAAAATATTAGTAACCTAAGGGACCAATAAGGGGAAGGATCAATAAAATTAATAAACGAATACTCAAGTTGAAGAAATTAAAAAACACTAATAATTAACCCAAGGGTTCATGATATTATAAACCAAAAGAACTGATAAACGTAAGGGTTTAATATTATAAACCAAAGGAATTGTTGAACCCAAGGGAATTGATTTAAACATTAAGACAATTTTTGTCACAATGCGATGTTGGACAAACTATGACCATGGCTGGCCATGGGTGATTTTCATATTGACATAGTATTTGTCAGAATGTGACATTATATCATGGATGACATTGATCGATAATTCATATTATAAACCAAAAGAACTAATAAGCCCAAGGGTTTAATATTATAAACCAAAGGAATTGGTGAACCCAAGGGAATTGATTTAAACATTGAGACAATTGTTCTCACAATGTGACGTTGGACCAACTATGACCATGGTTGGCCATGGGTGATTTTCATATTGAGACACTATTTTTCAGAATGTGACATTTGATCATGGATGACATTGATCGATCATTGATATTATAAACCAAAAGAACTAATAAACCCAAGGATTTAATATTATAAACCAAAGGAATTGTTGAACCCAAGGGAAAACCATTACCCAAAAAATTATAAACCAAAGGAATTGGTGAACCCAAGGGAATTGATTTAAACATTGAGATAATTGTTGTCACAATGCCAATTTGGACCAACTATGACCATGGTTGGCCATGGCTGATTTCCATATTGAGAGAATATTTTTCAGAATGTGACATTTGATCATGGATGACATTGATCGATTATTCATATTATAAACCAGAAGAGCTAATAAACCCAAGGGTTTAATATTATAAACGAAAGGAATCGGTGGACCCAAGGGAAAAATTTTAATAACCTAAGGGACCAATAAGGCTTGGATCAATAAAATTAATAAAAAAATACTCAAGTTGAAGAAATCAAAATACATAAATAATTAACCCAAGGGTTCGTAATATTATAAACCAAAAGAACTAATAAACCCAAGGGTTTAATATTATAAACCAAAGGAATTGTTGAACCCAAGGGAATTGATTTAAACATTGAGACAAGTGTTGTCACAATGCGACGTTGGACCAACTATGACCATGGTTGGCTATGGGTGATTTTCATATTAAGACAATATTTCTCAGAATGTGACATTTGATCATGGATGACATTGAAGAACTAATAAGCCCAAGGGTTTAATATTATAAACCAAAGGAATTGGTGAATGCAAGGGAATTGATCTAAACATTGAGACAATTGTAAACCAAAATAACTAATAAACCCAAGGGTTTAATATTATAAATCAAAGGATTTGGTGAACCCTAGGGAAAATCATTAGCCAACAAATTATAAACCAAAGGAATTGGTGAACCCAAGGGAATTGATTTAAACATTGATACAATTGTTATCACAATGTGACGTTGGACCAAATATGACCATGGTTGGCCATGGGTGATTTTCACATTGAGACAGTATTTGTCAGAATGTGACATTAGATCATGGATGACATTGATCGATTATTCATATTATAAACCAAAAGAACTAATAAACCCAAGGGTTTAATATTATAAACCAAAGGAATTGGTTAACCCAAGGGAATTGATTTAAACATTGAGACAATTGTTGTCACAATGCAACGTTGGACCAACTATGACCATGGTTGGCCATGGCTGATTTCCATATTGAGACAATATTTTTCAGAATGTGACATTTGATCATGGATGACATTGAGACAATTGTTGTCACAATGCAACGTTGGACCAACTATGACCATGGTTGGCCATGGCTGATTTCCATATTGAGACAATATTTTTCAGAATGTGACATTTGATCATGGATGCCATTGATCGATTATTCATATTATAAAACAAAAGAACTAATAAACCCAAGGGTTTAATATTATAAACCAAAGGAATTGGTGAACCCAAGGGAAAAATTTTAATAACCTAAGGGACCAATAAGGCTTGGATCAATAAAATTAATAAAAAAATACTCAAGTTGAAGAAACTTAAAAACACTAATAATTAACCCAACGGTTCGTAATATTATAAACCAAAAGAACTAATAAACCAAAGGGTTTAATATTTTAAACCAAAGGAATTGGTGAACCCAAGGGAATTGATTTGAATATTGAGACAATTGTTGTCACAATGCGACGTTGGACCAACTATGACCATGGTTGACCATGGGTGAATTTCATATTGAGATAATATTTATGAGAATATGACATTTGATAATGGATGACATTGATTTATTATTCATATTATAAAATAAAATAAAAATATATAAAAACCAAAGAAATTAATAAACACTAATAATTAACCCAACTTATTATTCATATTATAAACCAAAACAACTAATAACCCTAGGGTTTAATATTAGAAACCAAAGTAATTGGTGAACCGAAGGGAAAAATATTTATAATGTAAGGGACCAATAAGGCAAAGGGAACAATATTAAAAACACAATAGATTAATAAAGAAATCGACCAAATATTTTAAATATAGAGGAATTTTAAAGTCACATGATTATTATTATGATAAACTGCAAGTGATCAATCAACCTTACTGATTGTTAATATTATAAACCGATTGAATCAGTAAACTCAAGTTATATTAAATTCCGCAAGTTATATTATATTAAACTCAAGAGATTAATAAACTCGAGGGATTATTAATAATATAAACCAAAATAAATAATAAACCCAAGGGTTGTAGGTCATGCCATCATATTTATGTCCCAATGCATCATCTTTATATCTCTTTCGCACTACTTTATGTTATTCTTAGTTTCCAATCTATCTTATTTTATTGTTAGTGTCCTTGCATATGCTTTCCCATCTCAAATGTTGAAATTGGCGTCATCTCGCATTTGCATCTCTCTGTCAATTAACTTTGTGTAGTGTTATGCATCATCATTTGCATCTCTTTGTCAATTAATTTTGTGTAGTGTTATGCATCATCATTTGCATCTCTGAGCATATTGGTTGTGTCTCATTCAATAATTTTTTTTTATTTTTTATTTTTTTATTTTATCTCTGAGCATATTGATTGTCTCATTCAATGATTTTTTTTTTAATTTGTTCAAATCTATGTCACTTTGATTTTTAAGATTCATCTTTTCAAAAGACTAGGAGAACAGTTATCTCTCGATAATTTTACATCTCTCCCTATCTAAGTATAAATATGAATATAATGCATTTGTTGGGTCAAGCAAGAAAGGAGAAAGCTCCCAAACTCCTTTGTCAACAAACCCTTTATTTGAGTGGAATCATTTGGTTTTTGAATTGAGTGTAGCTTAGTTGTGGCACTCTACCATCAAAGGCTCATCATTGCTTTGTCATAGTTATGACAATTTTGTGGTGATGACATCTTATTATGGCTTTAATAAGATTAAATTAGTTAAGTTAGACTACAATTAGGTAAGTCCATGATTGGAGGTCTCAAAAGTTTGATTGAGGAATTTTTTTTAAAGCTCAATAATCCTTTTTTTTTAAGCTCAATAATGGATTTTATCCTCACCCTATATGTTAAATGATAATAATAATAAAAACATCTCAAATGCTTTCATCAATACCTTAGTGTTCCAAGCTTTCAAAACCCTATATAATCTAGGAAAAGGCTACTTTATCTTCTCAAACATTCAAACCATCATTTTTGATTCAACAAACCATTTATTCAAAAATTATATGAATGTAGTGTGGAAATTACCTACCATGAAATTATCATATTATTGTTAACCCATTTTTGTTTATGTTTATATGATATTATAATAATAGATTTTCACTTTTCAAAATTTAATGCTTTAAATTATCATATTATTATTAAAAAAAAATTGTTTATTTTTATATGTATTATATTAATAGATTTTTACTTTTCAAAATTTAATAATAAACAGTAATGGATTTTATCCTCACCCTATATGTTAAATGATAATAAGAAAAAAAACATCTCAAATGCTTTCATCAATACCTTAATGTTCAAAGCTTTAAAAAACCCTATATAAGCTAGGAAAAGGCTAATTTATCTTCTCAAACATTCAAACCATCATTTTTGATTCAACAAACCATTTATTCAAAAATTATATGTATGTAGAGTGGAAATTACCTACCATGAATTTATCATATTATTGTTAACCCATTTTTGTTTATTTTTATATGATATTATATTAATAGATTTTCACTTGTCAAACTTTAATGCTTTAAATTATCATATTATTATTAACATATTTTTGTATATTTTTATATATATTATATTAATAGATTTTCACTTTTCAAAATTTAATGCTTTATTTTTATTTTTATTTATGTTGATAGGTATATTTATTTTGAAATAAGAATTCTATGATTTAATTTAATTATTAATAATTATTAAGTGGAGGTAAGGATTTAAACTTTATAAAATATTTTAGAATATTTTAGTATATTTTTTATAGTAAGTTGATATTTATCTAGTCTATGGAGTCTTGATTAAATGGTGATGAGAGGTCTTGGTTAAACGGTCTTGTTACATGCTTATATATGTGTGTTTAATTTACATTAATTTTTTTTAATTATTAATAATAATAATTTGACTCCTCAAATATATGATGAAGTGTTTAGCTATATAAATTAAATGACTATATGAAATGTATGATAAATTTAATTCATAGAACTATGTTAACTATTATCTAATTTTTTTTTATTAAACAATTAAAAAAAATAAAAATTAAACCATAAAATATAAGTATAAAAAATTAAATTAATTTACTTGCTTTTTTTTATATATCTATATATAAATACAAATTAAAAACATAGAAAAGAAAAAATTTATATAAAAATATCATAGAAAAGAAAATTTTATATAAAAATATCGTTAAAAAAATAAAAATTAAAATTAAAATCTATATAAAATATCATAGGAAAGAAAAAATCTATATAAAACTATTTATACATGTACATTGAAAACAAAAATTTATTTACTCCAAGCCTTAACTCAATGGCTAATTTGGCCATATCAATTCATTTTACAAGGTTCATAGTTATAGATATATATCAACATACGTTATAACTCAACCCACTCTTCAATAATTCCAAAACCACGACATTTGCAACTTACCCATCCGTCATTCCTCCTTCATTAATCTATGGCTGAGTTTCATCGCGCCTCAACTATTGATCGAACGGCGTAGATGAATTTCGCGTGAAGTTAACCATCGAACTTTAGCGCCGGATATGAATGGTCTTCTATTTCCGCCCTTTGCCACGCGTCAGACGGCTAATGGAATCACTTTGATTTTATGAAAACCACCCGTGAACCAAAGGTGGTGCGATGACAAGCCTGGGTTCTTCTAAACCTCTTCTCAACTCTGCTGCACCTAAAACCTCAAGACATTATGAGATATTCTGGTACGTTAACTACTAAACATAGACGCTGAATGGAGAATCACTGATATTCCATTGTCACTGATAAGCACCCCTTTCATATTGAAGATCTGCCGTGGTAACTTGAGCTTTGAAATATTAATCTAATTAGTGTAAACTGCTAACGTAACAATAAAATTACCATACTTTCTTTATCTCCATAAAAATAACACACGATACCTGCTCCTGCCCATAGCTATCATATTCTTGTTGCCCATAGCTATCATATTCTTGTTGAGGAAGAATGAGATAGCCAAGGAAAATTTTAGCTTTGTTGTGCTATACCGATAATCAGATTTAATGTCTGGAACGCTGGACCTCTCTCGGCCCATACATCTCTCCATATCTTTAGGAATTTAATATAAGTGCCAAGCATCGATAGTGTAATGGTCTTAGTTAATCTATTAACAGTTAAACACCGAGATGCACTTCAATCCATCTACGTGCCGAATATTTAGCTACATACTCACCAAAGCATACGCTGCCCATAACCTACGTATATTAGGTTCGTAGGTTACAACGCCGGAGATATTGAACTTACAATACAACGCTATGATGCAAATGATAAACAGACAGTACACAACAGATGATGCAATCACCGTAGATGTAGCCGCTTTTGTATGCTTCCAACGGTCTTTTCATTCTCGTTCGAAAGCCAAGCGACTAACCTCCCACAAGTATGGGTTAGGAAAACTTACATCTTTTGATAAATTTATTTAAACTTACATGTTACCATATGTTACAAGTACTTAGACTAACTCATGATATAACAAATAATAGGACAGATAATCAATACCATACAATACAGTTTTGTTTTTTTTTGTTATGTAAGACCATAAGCTATCAAAAATCAGAAATATCCCTGCATCCATTATTATATAGTATTACCTGAAAGCTTTTGTAGTAAGTTGTGCCAGGGACATTCAATGGGGCGCTGTAAACCCCCTTTATCACATCACAAAAATCACGCTTCATGTTCTCCAGCTTTGGGTTCGCTGAAAGACTTAGTATGTGAGTAGCCATGAGCGAAAATATCATCTGCACCATCCAAACCGAGTTGAATCCAGACAATTAACATTAAAATTAAAATTGCAATAGTCATTACATAATAATTGAATGAAGGATCGAACTTTAGACCGCGTTATGACCTCTTTTGCTTCTTGCATGACATTCACATTTCTCCCTCCCCAACCTGACAAATTGGAAGTTATGATATTTTGTATTTCCAACAAAAGCTAGTCTTTGACAACCGAAATATTCACGAAACACAAGACAGTTCCTCGCATTCTCTTGTGAAAATCTCCATGAGCTTCAAAGATATTCCACTTTCCTAATAACTGTGTGAGGTGGGATGGATACTGAGGAACAAAAAGCCGATCATCGTTGTGCAGAATAAACTTGTCGAAATCGGGATCGGTTCGTTGGTCGAACCTTCCACTTCCCGAATCGCACCGCTTGCCGCCACTATAGCTCATGTCAAAAGCATGGGACACATTGCACAACGATTTCAACACGTATCTCTTGCTGCCACTATGGCCCGTGTGAAAGGCACGGGACATGTTGCAGAACGATTTCAACACTTGGAGAAGATTTAATGTTTCAGTTTCCTTCTAGTTGTTAATCTTGATAGGTGGCAATTAATAAATGGTATAGTAAATTTTTAATCAAGATTTGTAAATTTTTAATTTAAGTATGGTTTAATCACATGTTTTAGATATGCAAGGAAGTTAGTGGGGTAAATTTGATCCATTGATTGAGTGGCGACGACGAGAATATACTGGCATCTTTCAATCTAGACCATCAGATCAAAAATATTAATTAGCATAATCACAAAAGATGCTATTTCCGATAGGGGGGATACGCCTATCGGCGTAAATATTTGATAGAAATAATTTAATATAATATATTTTGCATTATATGAAAACTTAAATTTTAAAATTGTTACTAATAATTGAATAATATTGAATAATAAAATGAACAAATCATTAAAATATATAAATATAATATTTATTTTAAGAAAACTAATTTAATAGAAAATTTATATTGAATGTGGGGTTAGCAAAAAAAAGCCCACTTAAAAAATGAAGCCTATGATTTTTTCTACTCTAATGAAATGTAAAGAGAATTTATTATGGAGTGTGTTTTAAATGTTTTTTCTACACTAATGAAATGTAAAGAGAATTTATTATGGAGCATAGCCTCAATGACTACCTCAAAATTGTGATCCCATTTTTTATGCTTTCAAATCCCTTTTTATGCTCTCAAATCTCACTTAAGATTTTTTTATCAACAATGGAACAAGTAAGATACTAAAACAAAGGGATTACATCAGTCTCTTTCTAGAATGACCATTTAGGTTTAGGATTTTTGCTTATCTCAACACTTAATTAGTGGTATCTTTTAGAACTACTAGAATCTTACTCAAAGCCCATATAAATAGCCCACATAAATAGTTATCTCTACATGTATAAGTAATGGGATAAATTTTCTGATTATCTTTATCTTTAGTTATAATTAGAATTTTAAAGCAATTCCACTTTCATTATTAATAATTTCATTATATGACCATTATATCATGAGCATAAATTATTCCTTCACAAACAATATCAAAGTATAAAAATCTATAATTGCAAATTTTTGACCCAAAAAATTAATCATTTGATATAAATATAAGGCATTTTATATCTTAATAAATCTAAAACTACAACTAATTTGAAAACTAAAAATAATTTTTCTTCCTTATTATTTTAAAATTAATTAAATTATTAATATTTATAAAAATCAAATATAAATTCCTTTTAAGAATATGAATGAAATATGTTTTAATTAAAAACATAATAAAATATAAATTAAATTTAAACCTGTACAAGAAAAAATATACTTCTTATAAATGTCTTTGTCTGTTAAAAAGATGAATAATCACAAATAAATAAGTGTCACTAAATATTCTCCTGCAGGAGGCATCAAAATTGTGACATTATTTTTCCTTCACCACTTAAGATCTTATTACTTAATGTTTTAGATGCTTGAAAAATTATCAAACGGAATTATATCATATAATTTGGATTATTAAATAATTGAAAAATAATATTAAATAAATATTTATTTTTAAATTTAGGAAAATATTTTTTATCTAAAAATAATATTTAAGGAAAATAAGTAAAGTATACAAGCTATCACAAATAGAATTCAATGTAATTTGGATGGTTAGTCTAATATTTAAAAATAATATAGTGTGAAAGGATATAAAATATAAATCAAAATTAATAAATATTTTATAATAAAATTAAAAATAAGTTATATGATCAAACTTGTAAGATTATTAATTTTACTTTCAATGCTATAAGTAGTGCTACTTCCATGTGTTGATCTATATTAATTAGTGGAAATTGTTGTTTTACCAATTCTAAGTGATATTGGCTATTACTATGTATATCTCTATGTTGGCCCAATAAAATTTGGGTGCAATGCGACCTTTCATGCTAGATAATTACCTCCCTATGGAGAGAAGTTAGGGTTATTTACTATTGAAAATTATGCTTAATATGTAAATTTTGGCAAACCGTTACGTCATTGTCAACAAATTTTGAGTTCTCTCACCATAAATTAGGTTATTTACTATTGAAAATTATGTTTAATATGTAAATCTTGACAAACTGTTACATCATTGTCAACAAATTTTGAGTTCTCTCACCGTAAATTAGGATTTTTCTAACTAGTGGGAACTTAGAATTAGTGTGAGTGGAAATTTCCATATCTACATTGATTTTTTGGACAAATATGAATAAGAATAAGAAGAACAAAGAATATTAGGAAATGAGATATTTGATGTTTTGGGTTCACATAATATATTTTTCTAATGTCTTGGTATCCTCAATACTTTTAGATTTTCGTATCAAAGCCATGTTGCATTAATGGGAAACATTCTCAAATACAACCTTTAAACATGAGAATTATTGTTTTTGGAACATTATAATGAATACATTTTTTATTTCATGAAATTTTTGTAATTTGGTGTAAAATGGTTATATAAAAATCCCTTCCAATCTAGACGCAAGCCTAAAGATAATAATTTCTTTCATCGAACAAGAAATTAATGGTTATGTTTTTTCCAAGACTTGTTGTAACAAAAAAATAATAAGATGCATGGTATGTGCTACAATAAGCATATCAAAGAATAGGGAAGATAAAAGTTGTTAAATTTTAGTATCTCAAAAAAGAATTTGAAGCTCTTTACATGCAAAAATTTGAGTCCATGTAATATATTTTTAATAGATCTTTTGAAATAATGACACAAATTTAATCTTATGGAAAATATTTAAGGGATGAAAAAATAGTCGATTTTTTTTTTACAAACTCATCATACAAAATTTGATAGTATTTTTGTTTCTATTGAAGAGTCTAAATATATAACTCAATTGTCTGTGAACAAGCTTATGGGATCACTTCAATATGACGAGAAAAGGACTAATAGATCTATTACAAAATATTTTGAGTAATCCTTTCAAGAAAAAACCATTATTTCTAGAGATAAAGGTTATGAAATTGAGAAATTTTTCTATGACGAAATTTTGAGCACTTGTGGAAGAGGTAGATGAAAAGGATATAGGACACAAAGGTCGAAGAAGAATCTTTCTTACAAATAAAATAGGAAGTTCTAGTGATAGTAATGATGGAAGTAAAAGATATGGAGAATCCTAAGTTCAATGTTTTTATTATATAATATTTGGCCATTATGAATGTAAATTTCCATAATAATAATAATAATAATAATAAGCTAACTTCTCTGAAGAAAAATAAGACATGAGAAGTTTATTTTTAGCTTGTGATTCAACTGATAAGGTTTCTTAGGAGGTATGACTTTAGGATAGTGATTGCAACAATCACAAGATTGCAAATAGAGACAACTTTATGAATATAAAGGAATGTACTCAATATAAAAATCTATTAGGAGTTGAAAAGCTATTGTAAAGGAAAATAAAATAAATTAATGATGTTTAATATGTTATTGGTTTAGCACATAATTTTTTAACTATGACCGAGCTTATTGAAAAGGGGTATATTGTTTTTCCTAAAAGAAATGAATGCATCATCTATGATAAGGAAAGTCATAGCCAAAATTAACATACTAAAAAATAGAAATTTTCTTTCAATGCTCTGTGTGAAATATATATATTACTAAAATTTTCCTATGATAATAATTCTTGACTATGGCACATGAGAAAAATATGATGCATTTCTTATCTTTAAACAACTTAAAGCTATTGTTGAGAAGAAAATTATGTATTGGAAAAATTGCACATAAATAGAGGGGTATAATTCACTTCTAACGAGTTTGATTATTGTTTGAAAAGAAATGGCATCTAAAGGTAATTGAAAACCACTTATACTCCCCAGCATAATGGTGTGGTCAGTGAAGGAAGACGACAATTACTGAAACGGCTAGGAGTATGTTGAAAGGTAAAATTCTTCCAAGCACTTTTTGGAATGAAGTTTTAGCTACAATTATTCATTTGATTAATTGATTTCCAACAAGAAGTGTGCAAAATATGACTCCATATTAGGAATCGACTGGAATAAAACCCAATGTTTCTTATTTGAAAGACTTTGGTTGTATTTCTTATGCTTGTGTTCTTGGAAAAAGAAGAAAATTAGATGATAAAAGTGTGAAAGGAATTTGAATTATTTATTGCAATGATACAAAGACTTAAACTTTCTTTAATAAAAAAAAATTTAAAAAAAAACTATTGGTTTGTATTATGTGTAATTTAATGCAAAAGAAAAATAGTAGTGGAATCAAGGTATGAAAAAACAAAATCCAAGATTCATTTTGCAAGATGTTGAATCCTCTATTTCTACACATCCTATCAATAGCCAAAATACTTGCCAAAATGCACCGACTTTGTTATCTTCTTCAATTTAAAGTCTTATTTCATGTCCAAGTACTCCTCCAAAAAAGGTAAAATTCATAAATGAAATTTATTAATATATTATTTTTTCTTTAATGGATTATATTGAATTAGAGCCAAGATATTTTGAGGGTGAAGTAAATATGAAGCATAGTGAAATGAAATAGGCAAAGAAATTTTGGATCCTTCTATTGAAAAGTAATTCATTAAGGTCAATTGAGTGTACAAAACAAAGTATGTGGTGATAGATTGATAAAAAATAATAAACAAAATTTAGTGGCATATTGATATGTTCAACATCTAAGTATTGATTACATGTAAACATATACTCTTATTGCAATATTTTATACAATAGGAATTGATTTGGAATTAGCAACACATTATAATTAGTTTGAAATCAAAATTTTCAAATAACTTATTTGCAAGAATACCTCTATATTCAATGTACCTAGAGCTTGTAGGAAATGAATACAAGTCGACAAATTTGAAAAATTCTCTTTGAGTTTAAACAAGATCTAAGAGCATGCTTTGGAAAATTTAATCACTATTTTATGAAAAATAAATTTAACATAAATGAAATGTACCCATACCCATTATATATCAAGTGAAATAGTAATGATATACTAATTGGTATTTTTATATGTATACGAATTGTTATATACATATTCAAGTAATGTGTTAGTGGAAGGGTTCAAACATACTATGATAAATGAATTTGAAATGATTTATTTGGATAAATATAATGTGTTAGGGAAAGAGTTCAAACATACTACAATAAATGAATTTCAAATGATTTATTTGGATAAATATAATGTGTTAGGGAAAGAGTTCAAACATACTACAATACATGAATTTGAAATGATCGATTTAGATAAATATATTATAGTAAGAAAAATAGATGATGGTACATTTATTTCACAAACAAACATTCAACCTATCTTCTTCACATATGGAAAATGGGAAATAGTAAACTGATTAGGTGTTATATACCTACCTAATCTAACGAGTGTTATTACCGTGATTCTTTCATAATCAACGTCAACAGCCAGTGTTCTTGGTGTGATTCTTTCATAATCAACCTCAACATCAAGGAATGATTAGCATTACTTTATCCAACTTTGTGACGTGGAAACCTCAAGTGCATCGGTCCATTTCAACCTTCCATGTATGTCTATGAAGGAGTGTTTATGCCGTCTTCATGCAGGGTTTCATCACAACATGTGCCATAGACATAGTAACGCCATGTCATATGCTTCGAAGTATTGATGTATAAATATGTTTGCCATGGGAAAATGTCCATAGCTCAGCATAGTTACATTTCAAAGAGGAAGATCGGTTGAACGCATGATCAATCCACAGATCATCATGAAATTTTAAGCCAATCTTATCACCAGATTGTTATCCATGTAACGTCAAAGGCACCATATATGTGTTTAGAATAGCTGAAACCAACTTAGAATTATGAGGGTTTTTAGTAATAAGGATCAATTATCATTATCCTAGTAGCAGGCTTGAGTGTTAATGGCTTTTTGTAGTGTATTTTGGGCTATGTGTGTCCGGTAGGGTTATTGAGCGTGAATGATCTGTAATGTATTTTGGACCATGTGCCCCGGACAGAGTTACTGACCGTGAATGATATGTAATGTATTAGTGGATGTTTTGTTGGATTACCTTTTTATAATAGATTTTGCAATGATTTTTAAAAGTCTTAAGGGATATTGGATTGAAATAATTTATTATAAATACATATTTTTGTTGGATTATCTTTTTATAATATTTCCAATGAGTTTTAAAAGTGTTAAGAGATATTGGATTGAAATAATTTTTTATAAACACATTTTTTTTGGAATACTTTCTTATAATAAATTTTGTAATGAATGATTTTAAAAGTGTTATGGGTATTGGATTGAAATAATTTATTATAAGCACATTTTTTTGTCTCAATATTTTTTATAATAAATTTTGTAATGAGTTTTAAAATACTATGGATATTGGATGGAAATATATTATTATAATAAAACTTTTATCAATTTTAAAATTATTAGTAATAGATTAATTATTAAATAAAAAAATAATGAATTAAAAAATAGTTATTATTTACACATATGAATATAAAATATATTTTAGGATAGCAAATTTAATAGAAAATATGTCTTGAAAGTGAGGTTTGAAAAAACCAATTAAAATTTTGGAGTCTATTCTAAGAGCAAGGCTTATGCTATGCTCGCTATTTAGTATTGATGAAATGAAAGTACAAAGAACACAAAATTCACTATGAAGTTTCTTTGATACTATAGAGTATGGTCTAAATACCTACTACAAAACTTTGTTCCTCATTTATTATGCTCTCAAATCTCACTTGTAAGTAATTCTCTCAAAAATGGCACAATTATCAAGAATAGAATGTCATTTCTCTCTTTTAGAATAGTTAATTAAGATAACGATTTTTTCATATATCAACTTTTAATTAGTGTTATCAAATCCGACACAAATGGCTATCTCTACATGTATGAATAATGGGATAACATGACATCCAATTGTTATCATGTCTATGAGTTTACAAAGGGAATAATTTTCACACAAAAGATATAATTAAGATGATTTTGTCATTGTTGGAAAGTTCTCATTGCTTAAAATGTTCAAACTATTGATATCATAAGCAAAAACAAGTATACACACAAACTTCCAAATACAAACCATCAAATATTACATTGTATTAATTCACAATAATAATATACACACCCTCACAAGCTACATTACATGAGGATTCCTTTATAGATTTGAGGTTCCCATAACAAATTTCTAATATGGCTAATTAGTTCAACTATCTCCATAACTATCTCCTCAATATCTCCATGAATATCTCCACAAGTCTCTAAGTTGATTTCATGTGATCTCCATCCCTAAATTCAATCATTATGATCCTGATATTTGGTCATAAGTAGACTTCTAGATTAAGTCTACATTCATTATTAATAATATTTTCATATCGTCGTGATATCACAAGTATGAATTATTCCTTCTACTCCCTCTTAATGAATACTTATTCATCAATATCAATGTATTGTGCTTTCTAATCTTAGTCTTCCACACTTTACATCATCTATATTGTTCTCCATCTTCATGTGTATTTTTACTTGACATTATGCTTCTATATCAACATGTGTTGCTTCATTCTATGACAATTCTAGATCTTGACTCATTCATCTAGAGTACATCATCATCATATCAAGGATTTCTTTAGCTTACCTTTGACCATCCCATGGCTTTTATATGCATTACTCTTTAACCATTACATCATATTTAGAGTTTTCTTAACCCACCCTTACCTCAAAGTGGTTACAAATTTACCAAAAACCATTCATTAAATCAAGTGGTTTCACTTGACCACAAACCTCCATATCTCATTACAAAGTCATTATTTGTGTACAGAACCAATACAAAACTACACATGCTTTATTTGACTTAAGAAATGACTTGATAAACTAACCATTATTTTCTTAATGAAAACTAACCTTTTGGTGGAACAAATGACTCATGAACTTTGTATGGGATACATTATTGTACATTTGAAGACTCTACCTTGTAAAATATTTTCAAGATAAAACTAACTTTTTTTCATCCATTCAAATCTATCCAATAACATTGTACTTTTATATAAAGATTTGATATCACTTTATTCCAACACTTATGATGATCATGACTTGACTTTTTTTATCCATTCAAATCTATCCAATCATTGTTAGGTCCCTATATTACTAGTTTAGTCCCTTATTGTTATTAGTGTAGCCACCTTATTGTTATTGCTGTACCCCTGTAACCCCAATATTGTTATTATTGTGCCCTTACATTGTTATTGTTAGGTCAGCTAGGATTATATTGTGGGCCCATGGACTCCTATATATAGAAGGAGGTTTTGGTCATTTGTATCATCCAAGAATTGTTCATTTATGTAGTGTATTAGAGGTTTCCCCCTTGAAGTGGCTTATTTCTAAGGCATTGATCTCTATTTTCTTCTATTTTTAGATCTGGTTTCATAACATTTGGTATCAGAGCTTTGGATTCTAGGGTTTTGCTGCTCCAAATAGCTCATCGTGGCATGTTCACAACAATTTTTTTCTACAAACATTCCAAAGCTGAACGTTTTACAGTGTGAAGTTGAAATATGGAGGAATCTCCTATAAAAATTTCAGAGCTTGGTTCAAAATATTCTCGGAGATATGATCTGGGGAAGTTAAGGTCTTTTCAGGCTCCCGCATTTCAACTAAAACGGGTCATCGTGGAATTTTCACTATAAATTTTTGTATATGAAGTTTCAGAAGCTAAAATTTTTAAAGTGTGAAGCCTAAATAACAAGGAACCTCCTTTAAAAATTTTAGATCATGATTCACAATATGTTGGGATATATGATATGTGGAAGTTAGGATTGTTTTAGGCTCCCGAATTTCATCTCAAAGAGGTGACTGTGGGAAAAACGTCATAACTCTATCTGAGCATCGAATTGGGATTCTGTAAAAAGTGGCCACAATTACATGGACTCTACTTTTTGGTATATAAATTTTACAGCTGAAGGAGGAAACAATGACACGTGGCAAGTCGTACAATTTCGCTCTACTGAACCAGTCCATAATTAGGTCATCGTGGGAGATTGGGCATAAATTTGTCTTGAAGAATCCAAATCAGGTCAGACCTGTGTCATTCGAAAGAAGGTTCAAATGGATACTTCAGGGTGGAATTTCAGATATTGAAGGTCTGAAATCACAAAGATAATTCAGTTCCAATATCGATCTCCTCAAAAGCAAGACAAATGTGTGTATTTTTTTCGAATTACATAATTTTCATTTGAAACAATAATTAGTTTGAATTTATTCCAAGGGAATATTGAAGAATATATATCAGTATTGGGTTCTAAAATTCCCCCCTAAAAATAATTCAACACCCATTAAGCCTTTAGAAGGCTCTACTATGACTCATGAAGACGAAGAAACACAACATGAGATATTAAAATTACAAGAGCAAGTGCACTAAATTTCGCTATTGCAAAGAGAAACAAAAAGTGAAATGGAAGTTTTGAAGAAAGGTGTGGAAACTAAGATGGATGGTTTGAAGAAAGGAATGGAAGCTAAGATGAATGTTTTGGAAGCTAAGATGGATGGCATGGAAGTGGGCATGGAAGCTAAGATGGATGGCATGGAAGTTAAGATGGATGACATGGAAGCTAAGATCAATGAAAAAATGAAGGAAAACATGGAAAACATGAAGAATGATTTGACAAAGTTGATACAAGAAATGTTTCCTAATGGCAAAAAGATAGTAGAGGAAACTCATGATGAGAACAAAATAAATGTTAATCGTGATTTCATAAAATCTAATGTTGGATGGAAGAACCACCATATTCCAAATATGGATATGAGGAAGGTTGATGGCAAGGATCCCGTAACATGGATACTACAGATGGAGCAATATTTTGATCTCAATAATGTGCAAAACACACAAAAGGTATGCATTGCAACTTTACATTTAGAAAAAAATACATTTGTATGGTATCGATGGCTTTGCTCCCATAAAAAAATTGTCACTTGGTCAATTTTTACGGAGGAAATGGTAGCACATTATGAGGATACAAAAAGTAACACCTTCTTTAGCCAATTGATAAATCTTAAACAAAAGGGTTCAGTGGTGAAGCACATTGAGGAATTCCAAAAATTGAATATAAGGGTAACTGACATTCCATAGGAACACGGGATTGATGTCTTCATAGGGACTTTAAAGGATAACATCCAACATGAAGTTCGCGTTTTGGAACCTGATTTATTGGAAAAGGCATTCAGGTTGGCAAGAAAAATTGAATGTAAAATTATGGCAATAAGGAAGCCTACAACTCACATATATAAATCTGGAAGTGTTACTACTCCTAGACTTCCACAACCTACAAGGTTGACACCACAACAATTGAAGAAAAAAGAGCAGAAGTGCTTTGCTACAATTGTGATAGAAAATAAACTAAAGGTCATAAGTGTGCTGAGAAGAAATTATTTTACATAGATTGTGAAGAGGAAGAAGAAAATGAACAAGAATCTTTAAAAGAAGAGGATATACACCAAGAACCAACCCTAGAAGAGGAAGAAATGAGTCTGACCATATCGTGTAATGCATTGGCGGGAATTACCACTCCTCAAACTCTCAAGATAAAAGGACATATCAAGAAGAAAAAGGTAATAGTGTTGATTGATTCGGGTAGTACCCATAATTTTATTCATTGTAAGGTAGCCAAGGAATTGAATTATTTCCTATACCTAGCACCATAATGTTAAGTGATGGTTGCAAATTGAGGAACTATAAATTGCTCTAGAAAATTCCATAATATCAAGCTAACCATGGGGGAATATGTATTGAATAGTCCAATGCTTTCCATTCCTATGGGAGGTGTTGATGTTGTACTAGGAGTACAATGGTTACAATGTTTGGGGACGGTAGCTTTTAATTTTCAAGAACTTTTCTTGAATTTTTTTTTAGAAGGAAAGGAAGTCGAATTATGGGGTATCGCACAGAAGCTGAGAAAGATAATAAGCTCTAATGTCATGACAAAATTCTGAACAAAGAACAACTAGGCTTAATTGCACAATTATGCTCACTAGATGTTCCAACATCAAAATCATCTATTTCTACAGTTCTCCAAAAAGTCTTGGACAATCATTCCAAGGTGTTTGAAACTCCCAAAGGACTCCCACCTATTCATGATCATGATCATGCTATTCAGTTGATTCCAGGAAGTGTTCCTCCAAACATCAAGCCTTATAGATATCCTTATGTCCAAAAGAGAGAAATTGAATGTATGATTGTAGAAATGTTAGAGGTTGGTATAATTCAACCTAGTCAAAGTTCTTTCTCTGCTCCAGTAGTATTGGTGCACAAGAAGGACAGATCATGGCGCATGTGTCCGGATTATAGGGAGCTCAATAAGCTCACCATTAAAGACAAATTTCCCATTCCTGTGATTGATGAATTATTGGATGAATTACATGGAGAAATTTATTTTACCAAGTTGGATCTTCATTCAGGATATCATCAAATTGGAATGAAGACTAGAGATATTCTAAAAACAACATTTCAAACTCATGAGGGTCACTATGAATTTTTGGTCATGCCTTTTGACCTTACCAATGCACCTTCTACATTTCAAGGGTTGATGAATTCCATTTTCAAACCCTTACTTAGAAAATTTGTGCTAGTATTTTTCGATGATATACTAATCTACATCAGGTCTTGGAAGGATCATGTTCAACATGTTGACAGGGTGCACAGAAACACTAAATATGGCCCGAGCAGAGCCTTTACAATAGGCAATGGAATTGTTGTTGCTTCATCAATAACCAATAGCTCCACTTGAGAAAACATTTCATAATCTTGGGGCTGGATATACTGCAGAGCAAACAATTGTAGTTATCATTCGTGCTCCAATTTATTAATATACTTTTTACATTGAACTGAAGAAAGGGAAACAAGAAAATGCTAGCCATCATACAATGCTTTGACATAAGAGTTTTGAGTGACAAACTTGAAAAAAAGAACTCATCCACTGATATTTATAATCATTTGAGTTATTCAAGTTAAACACAATGTCAAGAATCAAGATTCAATACCCTCTATTATCTTCATCACCCAATACAAGATTTAAATTTTTCCCAAAGAAAAGCTTATTAATTTGGCAGCCATTATTTCTCCCTGCTTTAAAAACCCTACATTTAAATGAAAACAAGCATTGCATTTCAACTACAAAAATCTATTAGTGTCCAAATGTACATGTGTGCATCACTTGTGTAGGGTATTCCTTTTCCACTTTCACATTATCCAAGAATGTGTGCAGTATAGTTCATATTTTTGTGATTTAGATTATCTTGAAAAAGGAAAGGTAAATTATTTCCCATGGAAAAAGAAGGTTTTCCCTTTTTACTACTAGAAATGGTACAACAAAGTTCCATTTCTACTCAAAACTCCTATGAAACAGGAACCAAATAAAGGCCATGTCCTCAATGGACATCATTTGGCTTTGAAAATGGCCATTGCACCATGTTGTTTCTTATATTACATCACAATAGTTTCTTAGGTCATTTCTTGTTTCTTGAGATGAAAAACAACCAAAGAAATTGTGAAGATCCTTTTACGAAATAAATGACCATTTCTTAATCATATCTCAACTATTTTTTATTTTATTCAGTGGTTGCTTACTTTGAGAGAAATTTGACACTTTTACAAGGAATATAACATAAAAACACAAAATGGGAAGGAATTGATGAGGTATATGACCTTTAGTTGTTGTCAATTAAGAATTGATAATACATGATGCATGTTCTGTACTACAAACTAGATTCTTTCCTGGAGTTAGGACACAGAGTATTGAATCAAAGTTGTAGTTTCTAACTTCTTGTATTAGTTCATCAATCTTGAAATTCAGACATTGCATGTATTCATTGCTTCATGTTTGAATAATTTGCATCATATTGTACAATAGGAAATTAGGAACTATGATTATTATTACTTTATGGATCTGTTAAGTTACTTTTAAGTTGGCATGGTTTAGTGTGAAATTATTCTAGTGTGCCCCTAGGCCCAGGTGAAGGAATGCCAAGGACTGAGAACCCTAGTTTTTAAATGGTATTGTTTCTTATACCCAAAAACCCTTCAACATCACTTCTTATTAGTTCTTAACAATAGTGTTGTAAACAATTTGAGAATTGATATAGCAAAATCTCGCACTTCTCAAGATAAAGTCCTAAAGCTAAAGTGTGATACGATGTGTAATTCAATAGCCCCATTGTCACCTCACCAACCTCTTTTCACTTTAGGCTAGCTCTCCTCCAACTCAAGGGGGGTTCTCCCTAGTAGATGTTAGGGATCTAATGGCCCAACCAAACCAAGTCAAGAGCCCCCTAACTCTCTATGTTTACTACTATCAATCAAAATATTTAACAATAGGGTCAGACATGCATCCTGAAGATAAAATTGCCAAGGTATTTTTGGGTAATTTCAAAGGGAAAGTCCCCAAACACATATAATCAAGGAATTATAACGTGATTTCAAACATTAAATATCAACAAAATATTTTAAAGGATATTGAAAGGAAAAAGGTGATGGAAGATAGAAAGTGCCTTACTTAAATGCTCCAAGGATTTTTCAATAGTTGCTCCAAAAGCTTCACTTCAAGGCCCTTCAAGATCGTCTCCAACAATGCTATACCATCAGCTTCAACAATGTTGTTCCAAATATGTCCTCAAGGTCTTCACAACAAGTTTACTAGAAGTTGCTCCAACAATATATTCAATAAGGTCTTCATTGTCAACTCGTCTCTTGTTTGGGTGCCTTAATGTGTAATGACATGTTTCCAGGACTGAATTCAATGCAAGGCATATTTGAAACTCTAACTCTGTCTTCTGGTGTCTTATTAGAAATTATTTCAATTTTCATTTTGTGTTTTCAAGTTAGATATTGTTTTCAAGTTTTTACATTTATAATTTTATTGCAATGTGGTAGACTAATCAGGGCAGTACAGGAACAACCCCGAGACGGGATGATCGCGGAAAGAGGCCAGTGGAAGGACATGTAAAGTGCCAGCATTGCTCTATCTTCAGGTATTTTAGTTATTTACATAATTGAAATAATATTAATTTTGTTCAAATATGCAAACACCTAGCCATGGTATGCCTGATGATTCCCTCTTTGGGGAAGAGCTTTTTTCATCCCTATCTCCAGTGCTCTTGTTGCGAAAAAAGGCACGAGATGCAAGGTCGGAATTTAATACTTTGATAGACGTCCCTCAAACACCTGAAAAAGAAGAGAGGATAAAACAACTTATGAGCCAGCTAGAAACATATCAGGTAATAATAAAAAGTCAAAAGGATATTTTTTTTGTTCTGCATGAGATGAATTGTGATAGTTTGATTTTTAATTTTAGCATTGACTAAACTAACAAAAATTTCTTTTGTATGTAGCGTTTTTTGGAACTTGCTGAACCCGGTGTTGGTGGTAGTGGGACACAAGGGCAAGAGATTGCACAACAACCCTCTCATACATCTTCTACTCCTTTAGGTGCCAGCCAAGAAACATACCCTGCCCAAGCAGACACCCAGCCAACTGCTGAACGTGTTGGCAGTGATGAGGTTGATATGGCAAACTACATTATTGCATTTCTTGTAGCTACACGTGTCAGCTCCACAGGGACCATTAATGGCACGTTGTTGGTGAACGATGAAGGTGTCCCTATAAAGCACGTACAACTCCTAGGTAAATTTTAATATTTTAACTATTTCATGTACTCTATCTAAAACATATTTATCATGATTTTTATTTTTAAATTAATGATAATATATTTTTTTTCTGTGTAGGAAACAATGAGTTCTACAGGTTTTTGGAGAGCCATGCGTTGGTAATTTTTGGCCCAACCATATGCATAGGGTGGAATTCCCAGAATTCCAACCTGAAAAAAGAACTTCTAGATTATCTAGAAGCCCTTTTTGGGGTCAGCACATTTGACAGAACAACAATGGCTCGGGTAGCCAGCAAATATTTGAAATATACTAGGGACACCTATAGGACGCAATTTCAATTTAACCCTAGATACGAGCGTCCTCTCACAGTTCCACAGAGTGAGTGGAGAGCACTCATCCATGACAGAAAAGAGAAAAGGGCAAAGAAAGAAGGAAAAATGCCAACTGGATCCACAAGGTAAATTACAACTTTAATTCAATAGCTTTAATTTTCTCTATGTCTAAAATAAAAGTGTGCTACATCATATCTGACTTCAATCTTTTGATGCTATGTTTCCTGACACCTCAAAGGCAACCAAAGCTAGGATTGAAAAAAAGAGCCATCACAAGCCAGGCCAGGGCGGCTACTTGAAATTAGCTGCAAGAATTGTAATTAAGTAGCTAAACATCTTATAATTAATTGTATCTCCTTCCAACATTTTTGTAATCCTATCAAATATGATTAAAAATACACAATCATATGTAATGTAGAGTGATGACTTCGGAACAAAAACTACAGAGGAATATAAAAATATCGCTTTCCATTTTGGCTATCAAGCCATAGTTGAACGTCGCAGAAGCTTGGGGCAGGGCCAAAGATCCAAAATGCCTGATAAGGTAAAACATTAACCTTTCAATATGTTTTTTTTCGTCCATAAATTTAATGTCTAACAACTTTGTTTAAATCAGGGGAGCAGCACTACCGATGAGGCAAATAACCCAGTTTTAGAGCCAGATGTAGATGATCCTCACGTGCAACCTAATCATTGTAGTGGAGACCAGGCTGACAATGTTACTATCAGTGAGGGCCGTGACGGTAATTAATTTCCACTTATAATTTTTTCTAATTATACCTTGATGGTTGTCCTTATAACTTTTTTTTTTTAAATGATAGAGAATGTTTCCCTTGAGGATCTTACCACCAAAGAGGAAGACAAGGCAACAATCCCAACGGCGACAACTGGTGCACCAGGTAAATAATCTCATTGCAATTTTTTTTATTAATATTACCGAACTAGTTCAATTATATTTAAAAACTGACAATTAAAATTTAATATTATCTATTTTTGTAGGCGATTCCTCGTTATTGGATGAGACCAGACATCGTGACTATGCAACTAGGTCAGCGGCGACAACTGGTGCACTAGGTAAATAATCTCATTGCAATTTTTTTATTAATATTACTGAACTAGTTCAATGATATTTAAAAACTGACAATTAAAACTTAATATTATTTGTTTTTTTAGGCGATGCCTCGTCACTGGATGAGACCAGACATCGTGACTACGCAACTAGGTCAGCAGTGCGGGTCGAAAGGCACGAAACAGGAGCAGAGCACGATGATATTGATGATGTAATTAGGAGCTTTATAAATAGGAAGAAGAAAAAGAAAACTTGATAATGTAAAATATTGTGTTATTATAAGACAAACGTTACCATACTTGGAACGTTTTTTGCGTTATATAAAAAACTCATTTATCATACTATTTTTATGTCAAGCATTAATTGCAATGTTTCCTTACGTACTTTTTGTTGAATTGTTTTTTTATTAGTTATTGAATATTTTTTTTTATGCTCATGAAAGTAAAAAATGAAATATAGATTGGGTATTGGGGAATTGAGAGTGATGTGGGGGGGAGGGGCCATAAGAGCTTCCACCTTCACGTGGTTGGCCCTGCTTAGTAGAGAATAATTTACTGGAGCGATTTAATCTTGGAGCAAACCTCCCTCGATCTAGCGTAGCAACAAAAAAGTCATTGTTGACTTAGTTTCTACTCTTTCAGATCGTGGGAGGCTTGTTCCAAGTTCATGCAACTCCAATAAATTGTTCTTGAAACGAAGAGGAGCTTATTCGGGTATGTTTTGACATTTTCAACATATGTTCTAACATTATCATAAGAATGCATCTTAGAGTAAAAAATACTACATCAATTACTTGTATTTATTGTATAGATAATGATGGATTTTGATTGACTTGGCAGTGCAGGTACGAATCCTCTTGCATCATGAGCAATACAACTTGTCAACCAGGGTCATGTCCAGGATATTTTTGCTTGTGCGCTTGACCAGGTTCGTAATGTCACATTTTGTAAGTTCCTTTACGGTTCATAATTCAATATTAAGCTTGTGCACGATTATTATCTAGGTTTTTTGTATGTGTTTTTTCATCTATTTGATTGTAAGCAACTATGCATGTTTCCTGTCGTTCACTATGATTTCTCCCATTACCACTCCCAGGATGAATCCGACTTTATTGTTACATAGGTTACTTTATTGTTACTATGATTTCTCCATTTATGATTTCATAGGTTACATCATGTAAAGTTGTCAATCTCAGGTTTGTGATGAGCTTTAGTTCTCCAGATTTGGGGCTTTTCTGATATTTTCTCCCTCATGTCATTCCTGCATCACCTCGTTGTTTGAGCATGCCAATTGTCTACCACTTGTACCAATTGGAACATGTCAATCTCTGAGTGGTGCCACATTTCACCTATTTTCAGTGAGAGTTTAGGGTTTCTCTAACATAGCTTCAGAAATCCGATTAAGTGCCTGCTTGAATATCGTCACATAATACTAATGGTTTGGATTGATGAGCATGTTTTGAATGGTTGGTTGATTCATAAGAACCACCCATGTAGTCATCTTGAGATATTTCAGAAGTTTTCTCGGGTTTCCTTTTTCACCGTATCTAGTGGGTGGGATGGTGTAGGGTGATCCATCAATACTGGTGCTCTTGTAGTAGGGAATTTGTTTTTGGGGATATAAAGGAGCATTTGATGTAGATATCCCATTGGATGCATTCATAGATGGGCACGAGAGGTCAAGAATTTAAATTAAAAATATGCAACCTCTAGCATGGCAACTTGAAGGCCGCGAGAGACACTAGTTAAAGATTGTTTTGTGCTGGCCTTAATATAGTCGTGATTTATTTCTATTATCTTAATGAAAATATATAGTCCGGTCTCATTAAAATGAGGATTGTGGTTGTATTTCTCTTTGGTTTTTTCTCTCTTAATGCTCCAGAAGTTTCCAAAAGTTGTGATAGTTGTTTAGTTTGCCTATTACAACTTAAAAGTGGTTTTTAGCAATGGGAGTCATGTTTTTTAAGGTTCATACTAATATGCAGATCTTGTAATTCTATATTCAGGATAAGAGAAGATGGCCTTTTCTTTGGGCAATATGACAACAATTGCCACATCTACCTCATTGGGTAACAATGGAAAGGGGAAGAAGTTGGGTGCAATGTTTGATAATTATGGCAGACAATTGTCTTCTCTTTTAGTTTTTTCACCCATTTCCTTTAATCGCTCAAGCAGAAGAGGGACTCTGAGATTACGCGACAGAGAGAAGGTATTTAATACAAGAGCTATGGAAAAGGAGTTGTACTTCAACAAGGATGGCTCAGTGACAAAAAAATTGTAGGTCAGAGAAAAAATTATGTTTAAAGGAAGGTCACCTGCATGTGAAACTTCACTACGGTGGATCTTTCCTTATCCACTTATATTCTATTTTAATGTGTTATTTTAATTTTTCATGGAGGTTTGTTTTGGCATATGGTCTGGCATTCAATTGCACACTTACTGAAAGCATTGTCAATTTGTCTTGCAAGTGGTGTGAACAAACTTGCTGATCTTGTTGGAGTCACCCTTGGGGTGATGGGAAAAATGTTGTCTTGGAGAGCAAGCATGGTTCTCCAAAAATAGTTAATGATGGTGTGACAGTAGCTAAGGAGGTAATTTGTAGATGTGTGCTCTGGTTTTCTTTTTAACGTTGTATTAGTTCCCCCTCTTAAATGTCTTATATTTGGTAGGCATAATTTGAAAACTCAAAGGTGAAAGGAAACATATTTGTTACCTAGTGGTCTACTTGGCTTATGGACTAGCCACATTAGAGTAATGCATAAAGCTTTTCACAACAATAAAAGGAAAGGGTTATGGCTGAGTCAAATTTTATTGTTATTGACAGTGTAATGAAATGTAACTCAATGCTATGCTTTTGGCCTTTTTATTGGTTGAATTAGAGGACCCAGTTGAAAATATTGGGGCCAAGTTGGTAAGGCAAGCTGCGGCAAAGACAAATGATTTAGCTGGGGATGGAACCACAACATCTGTTGTTCTTGCACATGTTGGAATATTGAAAAATTCCAGAACAATGAATGGAGAATAAATCTCCCTTCCTCTAACAGAGAGAAAATAAAAATTTCTTTGACAGGAGACAAAGTTTCAATACTTTGAAAACAAACTTCTATTCCCTTCAATAACTCAAAAAAAAAACTATTACACTTCTTCCTCACTGAGAGGGATTACAAAATTATGACTGCTACAAAACGCAGTGCATAAAACCAACTCACTATCTATTCAAAACAAACATACTCTGTCTCTAAAACACTCTGCTGTGTTTTTCACTTTCGCACTGCTGTGCATACACACTTAAAAAGTTACACTCAGTCTTTCACTTTTTACACACTGCTGTGTAATAAAAAATTTACATATTGTCTATAAAAAAAACTACCAAGTTTTTTTGTCCTTTTTATTTTTATATGCCGTAACATATAAAACATATTATAATAAACCCTCTTTTGAAAAATTTAAAATTAAAACTAAATTCTATGGCCCACCTTTCATTTGCATATGATATATATAACATATGTTTAAAACATATGTATATATTAAAGCATACATAAAATTAAACTATCAAAACATTAAAGAACCCTTTCCGTTGGACTTCAAAAGTCTGAAAAGATTGAATTTAAAACCAAATTCGCGTTCCAAAATGGGATGCTGACGTCTGCCTAATTTGTAACGTGAATTCTCAATCCAATGTGCCTTATAAAAAATTTGGGTCCAGTTTTCAGGTTTTCAGATTCCCTTCAATTTCATGCGATCTAATATTAATGCTCCACGTGTTCTCCTTTTGAATTTACAAAACTTGGGGGTAAATTTTTGTTTGTTTAATTTTTGGTTGGTGAATTGCGTTAATGCTGGTTGTTTTGTTTAAATAAAATCCTGTACAGAAATATGGCTGCGGCTGTCTACAAAAAAAACTTGCAGGAATTTTAAATGTTGAATTAAATTTCTGGATGGCGTGCAAGCAACCTCCAAAAAAAAATTTTGCTGCTGCATCCATCCTTCTGCTACAGCAGTTGAAGTTAAAATTCAACAGCACAGGGTTTAATAAGTGAGGGTGTAAAGGTAACTTTTTGTCGATAGTATTGGATTAAGATCATCTATTCATTTTTGTAGGGTCTTATGGTGTTTGGTTTTTTAGTTTTGGGTTGGGCTTATTGAGTCTAAGATAGTTTTTGAGTGAAAAATTTGCTATCAGGTATTAAAATTTTTTGGTTCTTTTGTCAAAATTTATGAGCTTGTTAGGAAATACAAAACTGACAATGGTTGTATCTTAAATTTGTGGAAAATAATTTGAAATGAAACCTTTTTGTTTAGGTTGTTGCAGCAGGTGCAAACCCTATTCAAATTACTAGGGACATTGACAAGACAATAAAGGCCCTTGTTTCGAAACTCAAATTTTTTTCAAAGGAGGTAAACACTTGCCTTTTGAGTAGGCTGGTTTTCCTTTTTGCTGATGGTTTGGTGTATCTAATTGAATTAGTTGCCTAAGGTATTTTTGGTTGCAAACTCCTTTTAATTTTTCATACAGTATTGGCCTTGTGGAATACATTTGATTGTGTGGTCTTGTTAGATCTACAACATTTGTAGTTGTTTAGTCTTATGGCCGAGGTGTATTTTTATTATGGAAATAGTTGATGCAATATTGTCATTTAATCCTTACTGCAGGGTAGCATGTTGAGAAGTTTCTTGTGAAACATTTGGTATTCAAAATGACACATGATCCTATACAGCATCATGCACTTGACTTCAAAATTCATATTCAAAGTGTGCCAGACAATTCTTGCAAAATTTCAAATATTTATGTTGTTTTAAACCATTATTTTTTTCATGTATTGGATGCTGAAAATGTGAAAAAGACTTTGGTATGAAACCAACTGGTGAATAATTTCCAGCAAAACAACCACTTCCAAGACATGATTTACAAGTAGAACATATGTACTTATGAAGCATAGAAAGATATCCTTGATGCATTGTCAATGTTTGGCTAGGGTTATTTTTGGAGAAAATAACTCCTTATTCCTAGAATAGTGATCTTCAATACAAGTAAATGCCAGAGAAGAGAGATCATCGTGTGACATAAACCTATTAACAAAAGTGAACGGGGAATGATTATTAATTATGGCATACTAAGTTGTCAGTGATTTTGACTATTTGTCTTTAACATGTAAAAATGTTAAATTCCAAACTTACATCATCATGGTTTGGCGTCATGAGCTTGACTAATTGTCCACCATGCTCATAATTTCATTGTTGTATTCATATCTATAAACAACGTTCAGATAATAATAAAAAATTTCTATAAGAAAAATCCAGACCTCCATGCTGCTGCTCCTTGTGAGACAAAGTCAAAATTGCATTACACAATCTAACACATAAGAATCTCCTATATCTTGGTGGTATATATCCAAATTCTTATAATAGTGTCTTCAAGACTTATGTTGACATTTCCAATGAGATATTTAAGCAATGAAAGATGAAGCCTTCTTCATTTTTGTATATGTAACAGTCTTTTATTAATATAAAGATTGATGGTTTTGTCTTTCTAAAAATGAAATGTAAAAATAATTTATTGTGGTCAATTGAAAAGTTTTTTTTTTAAAGCTTTTCATTATGGAAGGGCGACATAGATATATGCCCTTCTAATTGAAATTCAGACCTGCCCTTCAAATTTGATCATTGTGTGGGACCTTAACAAACAATAAAACTATTTCGCTGTGTGTTATATAAAACATATAACAAAACCTTTGTCAAAACTTCAAACAAACCCTTTAGCCATGGGTATTTCATCACAAATTGATCATTTTACCATGTACCTTCTTCTAGAGGAATATTCTTCCACTTGATTAGGTACTTCATAATGGTTATATGTCAAAGAGATACAAAATGTTTATCTATAACTTTTTGTGGTTCAAGAATCAACTTTCATTCTTCATCTAATTTTGGAAGTTCCATTTACATTGGCATATTTTTTCCCAAAACCTTTTTTAGGCAAGATACATGAAAAACCTTATGAATGCAAGAAGAAGGAAAATATAAATTCTATACAATCCTATGAATAATTATTTAGGGTCATAAAATTTTTGAGCTAATTCTTTATTCTTCTTTTTTCTTGAATGAAGATTGCTTATAATGCTATAATCTAAAAAATACCCAATTACCCTCCTCAAATTATTTTTCACTTCAATGTTGTTCCCCTTGTTGTTTTATCATGTTTCATGTCATTTAAAGGTTTTTCATAATAATTTTCAAAGTTTCTTTAGTATTTTCCATATGTGACTCTGTTTCCTATACTTTGGAATTATCTTGCAAAAAGTATGAGATACTAGGAGTTGGATATCCATAAAGGGCCTTAAATGGGGAAATTTTAGTAGATGTGTGATAGGTAGTATCATATTACCATTCTTCCTTGACAAACCCACTTCATCCATTAAGATTACTTTTCTAAAGAGTAACATTGTAGATAACCTTAAAAACATTTGTTAACTATTTTTGTTTGACCATTTGATTGTGTTTGATATGTCGAACTCATGGCAACTAGTGTTTCTCCACTCATATTAAATAATTATTTCCAAAAGTTTCTTATTACTATTACTTTAGGAAAACCATGAAGACTATGAATTTCTTTCACAGGCACTTCTGCCACTTGGCTTGTTGTTTATGTACTTTGAGCTCTACAAAAAAAATCTACAAAATTTGTCTATATAAATGACCACAAAAATGTAATACTTAGCTTTATATTTTAGTAACCCTATAATAAATCTATTGATATATCTTCTAGTCTTTGAATATGTATGTGGAATGGTTGAAGTAACCCTAGACATTTTACTATCTCTCTTTTATTTATTATGCAAACCTGACCTTCTCTTACAAAATTTGGAATATCTTTCTTCATTCCTTCCAAAAATATATTTTTTGATCCTTTGAGATGTTTTAAGGAACCTTGCGTCCTACCATCAGAGAGACATGGGACTCCCTTAATATTTGTCTATTCAAATATGCTTGCGTGCATAAAAATATTCTACATTTGCACCAAATTATATCTCTCTTTCACACCCAATGCTCCATAGAGTTCATCCCATCCTTTATAAATTTTAGGTTTTGCTTAGTACTATTGTCGTTTTTCCATTATGGCAAGCTTCTTCTAGCCACCTAGGAATAGAAAATGTAATTGGATATAAATTTGAGGCCTCTTCTATTTTGTAAAGGGCATCATGTCCTAAATTTTCCTTACCGTTTTTGCAGATTATCTCAAAATTAAAACTTTGCATTTTTTCTCCTCATTTTTGTTAATCTTCTAATGAAAATCATAGCTTCAAAAAATACTTTATGCTATCATGGTATATCTTGACTTTAAAGTACCTCCCAAGGATATACTATCCCCATTTTTTATTGCTTGTAATATTGCTTCCATTTATTTTTCATATGTAGATTTCACCAAATATTTTCTTTGAATTCCTTGCTTTTAAAAGCCAATGATATCCCTTATTGTGTTAATGTTACGTAAATTCCTTGTCCTAGTGCCTCATACTCTACTATGAATGTTTTACCAAAAGTAGGTGCAACCTATGTTGGTGTAGAAGACATGGCATCCATTAAAAGAGAGAATGCCAAAGTAGCCTCATCATTCCATATAAATGATATTTTCTTCAAAAGATATGCGAGTGGACTTGAAATGCATGCATAATTCTTAACAAATTATCAATAATATCATGTAAGTATAAAAAATCTTCTAAGAACCTTGATTTTCTTAGGAATAGGTCATTTTGTAATAGCTTGCATCTTTTGAGGCTCCAACTTCACTCCTTCCTTTAAAACAATATGAACCAAATACTCGGATTCTTATTTCCCAAAAGCACATTTGGATATTTTTACATAAAAATGATTGTTCTCAATAATTTATATAACTTTTCCACATGTTTAGTGTGGTATTCCCATGATTTATTATAAATATGTGTATTATCAAAGAAAACCAGCACAAATTTTATAAGATGGGATCAAACAAAATTGTTCTTAAGTCGAGCCAACTAGACTTCAAACGGTGATAAACCATAATTCAAACCAAATTCACGTTCCAAAATAGCCTGCTGACATCGGCCAATTTTGTGATGCGAAAACCAATTGAATTCCGCCCTAATCTTTTTCGGGTCTGAAGTAGGGCTGGCGTACGGAGGGAGAGTTGTGACGTGAATTTCTTATCAAATTTGCCCTAATATTTTTTGAGTTTGTATTTCCACTGCGCGAGCGGCCCAAAAAAATATCTGCTCTAATCAATTTCTGCCATGTGTCCTCAATCAAATGTTGCCCTGTTCCCAGATGCAGGTGCATTCAATGGCATTTAAGGCGATGGGACATGGATGTGGCGATTTCATATTAGTCGCATTAAGTTTTAATGCTATTCAATTAAGTTCAAAGGTTTTCACATCAAATCGAATTAAGTTTTAACACTGTTCAAGATCAGACCTCCACTCCTGTTAGCAATTCCGCATGCTCCAATATGATCCGACCTTCAACTCTAATTAATGATTAGAGATTAATTATGATGGGTGTCCTTCGATTGCATTGCAGTCGGGCCAATAAAATGGCGTTTTGCTATGGTTTTTCAGACGAGCCGGTTGTTGGGTTACACTGCCTGCTCACTATGACGAGAAGGAGAAGTGGCCAGTTGAACTGCTGCTTAGACCTTGCTGCATATCTGCATTTCTCTCGGTCTGGTCTGTGTTTGTCTTCCTCTATTTCTTGGAATTCTGCTTCTTCGTCTCCTCTTGTGTCCACTTTTGAGACTGCACCCATGCCTTGCCTGCGTTAAAGGATGCGTTGCCGCAGGGGGAGCACTAGAGGTCAACCCCTACGCGCTCCCTCTAGCCTCTCAACTGAGTCATCTTCCCAATCCAGTGATTATCACGCAGGTCGCTATCCAGATACTAGAAGTGGGCGGGGTCGGGTTCTAGGATCTGGCCACCGTATGGCCTCCCCTGCTCCTCATTTCCCCACCGCTTCACCTTCTCCCACGACGCGCACTGCCCTTTTTTCCTTTAATTTCTCTCTGAACCACCCACGAATCACAGCTTCAATTACTGTGGTATTCCGTGAGGAGGCCCAAATGGAAGAACAATGCACTTGTCAGGTGGGTTTGAGCTCAGAAAAAGCCAGCCAGGATTTGGGCCTTCAGGAGGAGAGCGGTGGCATGAATGTAGAGGTAGCACCTGGCAATCCTAGACCTTCTGAAGGATGGTGCCAAATCGTCGAGGAGCCACCAGAGGAGTAGTTTGGTTAATTTGTTTTTCTTGCTTCGCGGCCCACTTAATTGGGCTGCTTTTAGATTATATTACTATGCTGGACCTCTATAATATTTTTGAATTTTGTAAACGTTAGAGACTGGTTTCCCCGTATGAGGGCAGTCTTCTTAATTTTTTGATTTTTTGATGACAAATTTACCATGAGTTTGGGCAATGTTTTTGACTTCGGTGTAATTTTATTCCCACTATTAATAGATTAACTTTACTTAGAAAAAAAAATGTTGCCCTGTTTCTATTTTAAACCTGTTTTTTGAAATACAGAGCCATGTTTATATGATTGTTTATAGTCGAAGTGCTGCGGGATGGTTTATTATATTAATATTTCACGGTTGAATTATGTTCATAACAATTGGAAAAAAAAAATGTTGCCCTGTTTCTATTTTAAACCTATTTTTTGAAATGCAGAGCCATGTTTATATGGTCTACGTATTATACTCTTTCTCTATATATCTACAGGAACCTTTTTGCTATGAACAGGGTGGATGCTGTAGTGGGATACTAATGGAAACAAGTGAGCCTGAACCTTACATCTCGGATGCAACAGATGGTTACCAATTTTGGAATCAAGCGAGCCTGGGTTTCTGCAGATGGTTTTTATTTTCGGGAACAAGCGAGCAAGAACATACAATCGACCCTGGGTTTATACATATTTTTTCTCTATCATGGATGCTTTTTGTGTGAGGCGTATATCAACGGTACATGTCTTTGCACTATTTCCTGTATCCACTTTATGATACTATTATATGTGCTGATATAGTCTGATGGTCTTTTTATATTTTAGACATATCACACTCCTCACGTGATTAACATTTTTCTCTATTCAAGGATTCTGGGTACTTTAATTTGTATTTGGAACAATGGACGTCGGTACTCTATCTGTTGCTTTACTATTCTACATACTGCTATTTCACTTTCTTATAGATGCCTCGGGCATGTTTGGATGCTTTCTCAGATTGTCGATAATCTCCATGTGGACCGTTACTGGGTTTTATATCAAGTCCCTGTATGTGACATGGGGTATTTTTCTATCACTGTCTGGGGTGGGACTTCCACTTTTCTGGATGGATATTTGGGTTCCAATCTTCGGATGTGAAAATGTAATGACTTCATGGACTATTTTACTTCATATAATATATTCAAAACAACGTTTTTTCTCTTGTGAAAAAAAAATGATTAATGTTTATCACTCTGCCTTCAAAACTAGCGATGCTGGTCTATGTTGCTGGTTTATTGATATGGTTTGATGGTATTTTTATATTTTGGACATATCACACTCCTCACATGATTAGCGTTTTTCTCTGTTCAAGGATTTTGGGTACTTTAATTTGTATTTGGAGCAATGGACGTCGATACTCTATCTGTTTCTTTACTATTCTACATACTGCTATTTCACTTTCTTATAGATGCCTCGGGCATATTTGGATGCTTTCTCGGATTTGTAGATAATCTCCATGTGGACCGTTACTGGGTTTTATATCATGTCCCTGTATGTGACATGGGGTATTTTTCTATCATTGTCTGGGGTGGGACTTCCACTTTTCTGGATGGATATTTGGGTTCCAATCTTGAGATGTGAAAATGTAATGACTTCATGGACTGTTTTACTTCATATAATATATTCAAAACAACGTTTTTTCTCTTGTGAAAAAAAAATGATTAATGTTTATCACTCTACCTTCAAAACTAGCGATGATGGTCTATGTTGCTGGTTTATTGATATGGTCTGATGGTCTTTTTATATTTTGGACATATCACACTCCTCACATGATTAGCGTTTTTCTCTATTCAAGGATTTTGGGTACTTTAATTTGTATTTGGAACAATGGATGTCGATACTCTATTTGTTACTTTACTATTCTACATACTGCTATTTCACTTTCTTATAGATGCCTCGAGCATATTTGGATGCTTTCTCAGATTGTCGATAATCTCCATTTGGACCGTTAATGGGTTTTATATCATGTCCAAGTATGTGACATGGGGAATTTTTCTATCATTGTCTCGGGTGGGACTTCCACTTTTCTGGATGGATATCTGGGTTCCAATCTTCAGATGTGAAAATGTAATGACTTCATGGACTGTTTTACTTCATATAATATATTCAAAACAACATTTTTTCTCTTGTGAAAAAAAAATGATTGTTTATAGTCGAAGTGCTATGGGCTAGTTTACTATATTAATATTTCATGGTCATTGGAATGCCCACAATTCATAACAAATATTGGAGATTTACTGTCCTGTTTTAAAGTTTCATTTTTTTTTAAAATTGAACCCACCGTCGGTATACTGACGCCTTGTAAGCATCGGAATTGTGATAGCTTAAAAACGTCGGAAGAGCGACAGTATAAAAACGTCGGACGAGCGACGTTCAAAATATCGGACCACATTTTGTTGGAATTGCGACAGTTTACAAACGTCAGAAGAGCGACGTTCAAAACGTCGGACCACATTTCGTCGGAATTGCGATAGTTTACAAACATTGGAAGAGCGACGTCCAAAACGTCGGACCACATTGCGTCAGAATTGCGACAGTTTATAAACGTTGGAAGAGTGACGTTCAAAACGCCAGACCACATTTCGTCGGAATTGCGACAGTTTACAAACGTCGGAAGAGCGACGTTCAAAACGTCAGACCACATTTCGTTGGAAGTGCGACAGTTTACAAACGTTGGATGCCCGACGGTTTGGGAAATTTCAGAAGAGCGACGCTTATTTGGAAGTGACGAAAAAAGTGTCGGTAGTGCGACACTTTTTAAGTGCGTCGAAATTGCGATGGGATGACAAACCACGTTTTGCCCATCCTCGAATTGTCGCTCTTGTGACGACTATGTGTCGGAATAGCGACGAATTGGCCGTCGGAAATTGGGCCAAATTTTCTAGTGTTAACAGGGTATTATTGCAACTTTGTTCAGAGTTATGGGAGAATAATAGCACCTATAACAACATTATTGAAGAAAGATTCATTTTCATGGACTCCTGAAGCAACTAAGGCCTTTGAACATCTTAAAGAGGCAAGGTGCCTAGCACCGTTCTTAACTATGCCAGAGTTCACAGAAACCTTTATTATGGAATGTGATGCCCCAAGAAATGGAATTGGTGTTGTTTTAATGCAAGAATGAAGACCCATTTCTTTTGAAAGTCACCCAATCAAAGGAAAGTATTTACAGAAAGCTATTTATGAGAATTAAACATGCACTAAAGAAATGGTGAACTTACCTAATGGGAAGAAAATTCAAGGTAAAAACTGATTATGATAGTCTTAAACACTTTTTGGAACAAATACTATCTTTATAAGAGCAGCAAAAATGGGTCACAAAGATATTGGGTTATGACTTTGAAATAGTCTACAAAAAAGGGAAGCTAAATGTTGTTGGAGATGCACTCTCAAGAAAGAATGAAGAGGTGGAAGCATTTATTTGTGCCATTTATATTATCCAACCAGATTGGATAACTGAAGTAGGGGATGAATGGAAGAAGTACAAAGAAGTGTGGACACTCATTCAAAAGTTGCAGCAAGATCCTAGTACATTTGATACATTTAGTTGAAAAAATGGTTCCTTATAGTACAAAGATCGCTTATATCTTTGTAAGAATTCCCAACTAAAAAAAAATATTCTTTTGGAATTGCACACTTCTCCTTTAGGAGGACACTCAGGATTTTTAAAAGCTTATCACAGGGTGAAGAAAGAATTTTTTTGGGATGGCCTTAAATCTGATATTCAAAAGTTTCTGGCAGAATGTTTTCTTTGCCAGGAAAACACAGTTGAGACAATTAAGACCCCAGGTCTTCTACAACCTTTATTCATTCCAAATCAATTTTGGGAGGAGATTTCAATGGATTTTATCACAGGTTTACCTAAGTTCAAAGGAAATACTGTCATCATGGTGGTAGTTGATAGACTTACCAAGTATGCACACTTTTGTGCATTATCTCATCCATTTAAAGCAAGTACAGTTGCTACTACATTTATGGACACTATTCAAAAGCTACATGGAAACCCAAAGGTTTTTGTGACGACAGAGATCCCATTTTTACTGGAAATTTTTGGACGAAGTTATTTTCTTGTTTGGGTACTCAATTAGCTCATAGATCATCTTATCATCCTCACTCTGATGGTCAAACTGACATAGTGACTAAATTTTTGGAAGGATAACTTCGTTATTTTGTATCTGATAAAATAGCACAATGGGTCAAGTGGTTACCTCTCGCTGAATGGTGGTATAACACTTCCTTCCATACTGTGGCAAAAATGGCCCTATTTATGGCACTTTATGGATATCATCCACCATCCATCACATCATCTTTAAGAGAAAATTCTAAGGTTCAAGCAGTGGAAGATCACATCGAGCATCAACAAGAAGTTCTCCAATTGTTAAAGGATAACCTAAATTTGGCACAAAATCAAATGAAACAACAAGCAGATCAACATTGCAGCGAGAGAAGTTTTGATGTAGGAGACTATGTGTTTTTATGGCTAAAACCATACAAACAAATGTCCCTCAAGCAAACTAAGAAGGATAATAAATTATCGCCAAAGTACTATGGTCCTTACAAGGTGTTGCAAAAGATTGGTACTATGGCATACAAATTGAAGCTTCCTCCTTCTTTGCGAGTGCATCAAGTTTTCCATGTTTCATGCTTAAAGAAGGTTATAGGTGAAAATCTTCCACTTCAAACAATATTGCCAGAACTTGATGAGGAAGGAAAAATCAGAAGAGCTTACCCACTGAAGATTCTACATGGGAGGATAAGAATTTTATACAAAAGTACCCAGAGCTACTCAAGCATTGTGGACAACACTTTTTTGAAGGAGAGGGGCATATTAGGTCCCTATATTACTAGTTTAGTCCCTTATTTTTATTAGTGTAGCCCCCTTATTGTTATTGTTGTACCCCTGTAACCCCAATATTGTTATTATTGTGACCTTACATTGTTATTGTTAGGTCGGTTAGGATTATATTGTGGGCCCATGGACTCCTATATATAGAAGGAGGTTTTGGTCATTTGTATCATCCACGAATTGTTCATTTATGTACTATATTGGAGGTTGCCCCCTCAAGGTGGCTTATTTCTAAGGCGTTGATCTCTCTTTTCTTCTATTTTTTGAGTTGGTTTCATAACAATGACATTGTAATTTTATATAGAGATTTCATACCATATTCCAACATTTATCTATTGCATATTCTTTTCTTCCACAATTACTTCAAATTTGTTCTTGCCTATGTATTTGATTTGTTGTATTTCTAGTTTTAGATGGCTCACCTCTTGTGAATGTTTCTCCTTTAACAAATTAACAAATTTTCTAGTTGCATTTCTTGTTTTACCTTCATAACCTAAGCCTTCATTCTTTGGTCGTAAATATACTTGTATGGGATTTTGAATTCCTTGGCCTCTTTTGACTAGACCCTTTACATCATAACTCATTTTATTTAAACTTTTGGTACCAATTCCTCTTGTATGCTTCTCAAAGTAATCTAGTTTATCATCCTCAACTTTATCAGGATCATTACTCGAAGCCTTATAACAAGAAATACACCTATGTACATCATTACTAATCAAAATACAAGTATATGTTTCTTGAACTAGGTCGCTAGTATCACAAACTGCATCACACTTGGATTTCACTTCATTTCAAGTTCTAACAAAACATTTTCTTTTATCACTAATTCTTATTGAATTGATCTATTAATTTGTCATTTTAATCTTGAATTTTGAGAATATCATCTACCCATTATTTAATAATGTTAATATTTCCTATAAAATGTTGATAAAACTCACAAATCCATAATAAATTTCATAATCTCATAATCTCTGGATCTTAATTAAGAAACTCCTCTTATCATGGATTTTTTTTTCCAAACATCATTAATCATTGAGGTGGTGTTAAAAGAATTCAATTTCATAATTAGCAATTTGTAACCTTGCTTAATTTTAATATGATAATTTTTCAAACATAAGTAAATAAACATAGACCCATCATTCAAAACAATGATAAAGGTGTCAGGTGCTGGTGAAATGTCCAGGCCTGCTGCCTTAAAGCACTACGTTGTTTGTTGTAGAAATATCTGCGGCCGTCCCTATGTTGGCAGCCACGGTCGTTGGTTGGAAAACTTTATATATCATTTTGATACATACTTCATCACCATGTTCCTCAGTTTTGGTTGGGTTAACCTTGACCGATTAAGTTCCATCACCAAGGGCTGAGGAACTAAATATGAACCTAACCCAACAGATATGGATGGTCATCGTTATTGAATCTGATTGTTCGCATACAACATTGATGGACTACAAAATCATGTAAGTGTTGGCGTATATAAGTGGCAACCTAGGCTATTTGAACAAGGTAGAAAATGAGGCCGTAAATTTTGAATGAAATTTGCGAGACGAAGCTGGCGGGGCAGGGTGGAATTTTTACTATTTCTTACTTTATTTTTTTGAAATAGGAAACCTATCCAATCATCTCTGCAATACAATAATTGTCATCACCGTAGGTAGTATAAATGTTTGACGTTTTGCAAATACCTAAAACATAACAAGTTTCAGTTTCATTACCATGATTCTTGAAGGCTTATGAGCTAGGTCAGGAAGGAAGAAAATGATGCAAGAAATTGTAAATAAAATTTGCGATCATAAGGAGTTGGTTAATGGTAACTTCGTTATTATTTTCCTTGAAATAGAAGGCAGGTCCAATCCTGCAGATGCCATCTCTGCAAATTATGTTGAGTTATAAGCATTGGCACATGGCTATATTTATGCATCAATAATTATAAATATATAACATGTGTTACAATATCTATCGCACATATTGTGTTGCTGAAACACTCCTTCATAGACGGCTGAAACACTACTTCATAGACATACATGGAAGGTTGAAATGGAGTGATTAACTTGAGGTTTCCACGTGATAAAGTTGAATAAAATAATGTTCAGCATTCCTTGACGTTGAGGTTGATGATGAAAGAATCACGGTAATAACAAGGAAATTTAAGATGAAGTTCATTGCAAGGAAATTTTAGCGGTTAAGACGCTAATTTTCCATGTTTTTTTTAAATGACTTTTTTTTTTTTTTTTAGGAAATTTATCAAAAATAATAATTTCATTTAAGGTTATGCAAAAATTTGGGTATTTTTACAAAAATATCACTTAAATTTTTTATAAATTTTCTATCAGAGAATAATCATATTAACGAGATTACTAAACTTTTAAATAAATTTCCATCTTTGAAATTCTCTGTAAAATCTTTTATTATCTTAAAATCTGCCCAACCACCTCTGTAATTCAATAGTTGTCATCACTATAAGTAGTGTAAATATTTTATCTTTTGCAAATATCTAAAACATAACCAGTTCTAGTTTCATTACTATGATTCTTGAAGGCTTATGAGCTACGTTAGCAAGGAAAAAAATGACGCTACAAATATTTTAAATAAATTTGCAATCATAAAGTGTTGGTTAGTGATAAAATACTTGATTGAACGAGCATGTTGTGTTTGAGATAATGCCTCTATTGTGCTTACTTAGTTTAGATTGGGTTGTTGAGGAAGTTGAGAGATTCTCTCAACTTCTCTCTCTAAGATTAGCATTAGTTTAACTATATATATTTGATGTATCTCTGATTATTGAATATAGAAATTAATTGTTTTGTGTGTTATTCCTATGTGTTCAATGGCTCTCTCCAATTTCTAATATGGTATCGGAGCAAGTTCTGGCTTGATTCCCTCACGGGAAGGCCAGGAAGATGTGAGAGCAATGATTGATAGTAGAAGAGTAGATAGTTTATTTTCTAGGTGAAATTTTTTTGTGAGTTTGTATAGGGGCGCAGTGATTGGTTGAAGAGTTTACAGAAGTATTTATTTAAGCTGTCATTCCCTTATCCTTCCGTGGATCGGTGTGTTGCATGGATCGTATTTGAAACAGAACGAAAGGCCGCAGCTTCAAACTCCAAGAGAATACGCTCAAACCATTACAGGATTTATGCGGCATTGTATTTAGGTAAACATTTTATTGTTGAACCGAAACCTACTCTGCTTAAGCTAAATCTTCGCGTGGGTTGTTACTGCAACAACGACCGTAGTCGTGAGGCATCTGTCCTATTTTTGTCGAAAATCTTGGCAGATACTAACGAAATATATACACACATCTTAATGTGGTCATAGGAGTTGCTTGATTTCCAGGGGATCGAAATATTCAATGCACACCCAGCAGATATTGAGTCTACAGTTTTCAGATCTCTAGCATTTGTTCTGGGACCTGGGCAGGTTCACTTCACTAAGATCGCCATTATATACACATGGAAGCCTTGTTTAACCTTCGATGTGACCCCATATCATTTCGACATTAAACCTTTCACGGTGTCATTTGCGCCTTTCACATAATTTGACCGTGTGTTGGTTATTGCAATGGCACCGTATGTGTTTTATGACCTATGGCTCGTCTGCTGCTAGGCCGTCCATGATTTCTATGCTGAATTGCAGAGTCTGAACATTCCGGTGACTTCAGTTTGTAAGAGATACAGTGAAGTCCTAACGTGTTCAACAGCCTTAAAGAACAAATTAGGTCCGTTCCAGCCTCCCATTAACGGTTTCAGCACGATTGAGTGCCGGTAAATAATCTGTTTATTTAATCCTCGATTTTGGGGCAAATTTTGTTCAATCTCAGTGCTATTTGCGTGGACAGTTCAGGATCGAGCGATATTTTTTTTTTCTGTTCAAAGCAGAAGTCAGTAATTTGCAAGTGTGTGGAATATAGTGTGGAGTTTAAGCCTATATTTATTTATTGTTATGAGATTTGTGTATTAGAGAACCAATTATTGAACAAATTAGCATTATTTAAATTAGTCGTTCTTGACGTCCTACAGGGACGAGAGAACAATTGACTAATTTGATTGTGTGAATTTGTTATACGCTAATCTTGTTGTGCCACGGGCCAAGGAGCATCAGTTACAGGTTACAGTATGAGAAGCAGGTCAAGTTGTTAGATTAGCTCTTGAACACATTCAGTATTCAGACCATTTGCCTAGCCACTGATGGATAGCCGAAAGCGAAATATCCGACAGATGGTGATTGGTCCATAGGATGGTTCATCACTTGTCAGCTCTATCGCGGAAGCCCCGACAAGCCGAGTTGTCAATATTGTTAATCTTGCAAAGTTCATTATTGCTAGTCAGAAACAAATGTATTTTAAATGGGTTGATTGGTAGCTCGAAAATGGTGGAGAAAAGAGCGTTTCCTATGAGATCTCAGAGTGGGTACAAATGTTAATGAAGACCAGGGCAGACAAATGTTTGTATTAAATTAGTATGTTCTTCATTTTTGTATTGTAGGCATTAAAGGGGGGTGTTTGAGATAATGCCTCCATTATTGTGCTTACTTAGTTTAGATTGGGTTGTTGAGGAAGTTGAGAGATTCTCTCAACTTCTCTCTCTAAGATTAGCATTAGTTTAACTATATATATTTGATGTATCTCTCATTATTGAATATAGAAATTATTATTTTGTGTGTGAATCCTGTGCGTTTATGCTCTCTCACAATTTCTAATATGCTAGTGGGGCTGCCGGATAATTGAAATCAGTGTTGCTTATGGCGGTGCATAAACTACCTTCGGGACATGAAATCGATTCCATATAGATAACCAGTTGTCATCACTATAACTAGCGTAAACTTTTGACATTTTTTTTACAACATGACCAATTTTATTTCCATGATTCGTGAAGGCTTATGAGCTACGTGATCAAGGAATAAAATGAGGCCATAAATCTTAAATAAAATTTGCAAGATGAATACCTCCAACATGACCAGTATTATTGCGATGATTCGTGGAGGCTTATGAGCTACGTGAGCAAGGCAGAAAATGAGGCCATGAATCTTAAATAAAATTTGCGAGATGAAGGTGGCTGGCCATTATGTAAATTTTTATTACTTCTTGTTTTGCTTTCTTGAAATAGAAGATGGTCTACAACTATAAGATCGGTCCAATGTTATAAATGTAGCATGTGGAATTCAATAGTTGTCATCACTCTTAGTGTAAAGTTTTGACATTTTGAAAGGATCTAAATGGTTGTCATCACTATTAGTGTAAACTTTTGACGTTTTGCAAGTATCTAAATAAACGAAATAGAAGACTCCGCGGTCCAATCGTGTAGATGCCACCTATGTAAGTTCAATGTTGTAATGTAAGCTTTTGACCTATTCAAATACCTACTTTTGACCTCTTCAAATACCTACTAACATAATCAGTGTTATACCGTGATTCTTTCATCATCAACCTCAACATCAGGGAATGAGGTACAAGACTCTTTCCAACTGTATCACGTGGAAACGTCCAGTGCATCAGTCCATTTCAACTTTTCATTTATGTCTATGAAGAAGTGATTCAGCCGTCTTCATGTATTGTTTCATCAAAATATGTGCCATAGACATAGTGACCCCATGTCGTATTCTTATAAGTATTGATGTATACAAATATTAGTCATGTGCAAATGTCCATAGCTCAACATAATTATATTTCAAAGAGGAAGATAGGTTCAAGGCATGATCAATCAATAAATCATCATCAAATCTTAAGCTAATGTAACGTCAAAAGTCCATGTATATGTTAAGAAGACAAGCTGGAGCCGAACTTAAAATCATGACCTTTTTTAATTACAAGGATCAATTATCAATTTCTTAGTGAAAGGCTTCAGTGTTAATGTGAATTTCCTTTGGACTATGTGTGTTCCATAGGGTTAATAAGCGTGAATGATCTCTAACGCGTTGTGGATATTTTATTGGAATATCTTCTTGTGATAGATTTTGTAATGATTTTTAATAGATTTTGTAATGATTTTTAATCTTTTTGGATATTTTATTGGAATAGATTTTTATAATAGATTTTTTTAATGATTTTAGTATTATGGATATTTGATAGAGATAATTTATTATAATAGATTTTATATTTTATGAAAAAATAAATTTTAGAATTAATATTAATAGATTAGTAATTAGATAAGAAAATGAACAAATAATCTATATACATGAATATAAAATTTATTTTAAGAAAATCAATCTAATAGAAATTTTATGTTGTGAAGACTATGTCTTGTTGTCTTTTTTACACTAATGCAAGTACAAACAAAAGAGAATTCATTATGGAGCCGTGTTTGATACTATGGAGAATGGGTTGAATGACGACTGCAAAAATTTTATCTTCTTTTTTTATGCTCTGAAATTCCACTTGAAGATGATTTTCTTAACAATGGAACGAGTAAGATATGAAAATACCTTCAACATGTAAAAGGGAGGTCTGAAACATGCATAAAAAAGGGAGAACCTCAACCGTAAAAGAGAGGTCTCAACCTGCGATGGTTTAAGGATTACCACTAAATCTGGAATGCTTAATACAATTCCTTGAACTCTTCCAAAACTGGCAAGAAGCTAAAGTCTTTTACTAGAGGAAGTGTCCCCAACTCTTTGAAAAGGGAAAATTTCAAACTGAAAAAGGAGGTCTCAAACCTGCATGGATGGTTTAAGGTTGACCACTAACCAAAGGCATGTTGAAGGGCATATCTGTCTCTGGCTACAACTTTGAATCTGGTATGGAAGGTTGTCGCTCATGCTCGTTTGATATGGCTTTGAAACTTGTAGATGACCATCACTTCCCCCTTATCAGATAGAAGATGAGATGATAGAGAAAAATCAACTAAAAGGCTATTCAATACTCTAGAACAAATTTTTTCATACGAATGAAATATCTTCTTGGTTGTTGAAGTCCATTTCCAAGAAGTGATCCATCCAAGTAAATCTTTTTTCTTGCAAGATGGCTTTTTTTTAAGCATTTGTTTGAAGAATTAGTGGTTTTATGACCATGCTAACATGGATGATGATCAAAAAATTGATATTTCATATAGCCAACTCTATCTCAATGTTGCCATTTAACATTCCCTTGTTGTTTTTTTGGAAGAGGAGAAGAATCTAGAACATCTCAAGGTGAATCGCCATGAAGAAATCCAACACTCTAAAATTGGATGGGATTTGAGTAATCTAGAATATGAAAGGACACATCCTTTTCATATCTAAGACTATTTTTGTGCTTGTTATGGACAAGCCATTCCCAGGGTTTAATGATGGGCTTGGAAAGCGTAAGCTGAATTACTAATTCTTTCTGAAAATGTGCTCCTTCATTGGGTACTAGATCAACATTATTGATTTTTTGTTGATGGGAGTCTCTCTCAATGTTTTGAACAAAATAAGGTTCAAAATGATGACTCCAATGGTGTAATTATGCTGGCTAAAGCTTAGATTCAAGCTCCAAAAAATATGTTTTCTCCTATGTATTTTACAGATAGGTTTTAATATCAAAGAGAGCGTTCTTGGTAATTTTGATTGTATCATGATCAATGGAATGTATCAAAGTTTTCAAGAACTCTAATACTTCAGTAATTTTGGCCATTTTCATCGAACAAATAAGGTGAATCTCACAAACACTGCTTCCAATAATGAAGAAATTACAATAATTAATGCATTCACCAAAAATGGACAAGCAAAGATGAAATGTTGGAATAAAGACAATTAGTATTACCAACGTATTTGACTTCAGGGCCTACCATATTCTTGATCTCAAGCTATATAAAAATAAACCAAGTCTCACACACACATATAATTAGCTCAAAACCATAAAAAAATATGATTGAACATGTGAAATATGCAAGACTTCAACATATTCAAAGGAGCACAAAACAATTCCAAGTCATGGAATTTCAACCACCCCCACTCAATTTTGAAAATTACAATGCAAAGGATATTCCTTATGCAATTCTCAACCCTCAAAATTAAAATGATCATGCCAATGCACCAATACCCGACGCACCTCCACGTTATTTAATAGTTGGATATTTTCTCTCAAACAAAGCAAACAGTTCACACAAGGCTAGAAAAATATCAACACACAAAGAATAATAGCTTCAAAATTGCATTCAATGCAGACTAAAAGGTTCAGTAATTACATTTTGGAGACTAGAGGCATGGCATTTTTGTGAGGGATAACTCTATAACTTTCAAAAATAATTTCTCATCATGATTTATCGACTATAATTGACACAACAAGGAACACCATATAACATGTCCAATGCACCATGATATTTTACGCTCTAACAATTGGATCTAGTTTAGTTTCTCACTCAATCTCACTTATAAATCTCCAAAAATAAATTATTTTAGGTGAAACCCATCTTCTCCCATCCAATAGCCCGTGTAGTATGGGAATCACACTTCCAACGATAGCAGGAACGACTCCAGCAATGCCAAGAATTAATGGACTGGGTCGTGAAGCCAAATTTTCATGCTTTGATCTTGAGATATTTCCTTTATTTTATGTATAACTTTAAAAATGTTATGAGGCTCGAGAATTTTAACGTTGAACTGGTAGTCCTAGTGAGGCATTATAGAAAATAGTGGAAATCAACTCTTAGACAATAGTGGAGATCAAAATTTACGTCATTAGAATGCACACAATGTTTTAGGACTTGTGAATATTTAAACTGGTCAAATTCTCATTTAAAAAATGATTTTGTGATTAATAAACCAAGTCGTTTTCATCATGTCATGCTTTGACTGAGTAGAATGCGGGGAGTTACAAAAACACATAATTGGTGCACATAGTAGCATTTTGTTGGAAACAGAGTAGAGGGTGTTCGTACCAAATAAAAGAGTCTTAAGAAACTTTGGTCATTGATTAATACACGTACGAGGAGATTACCTTGTCCTACCAAAGTTATCAAATTTAATCCTTTGAACTAGTAAGGGCTTCCCTGCAGCTTCTGAAATAATTCTTTTCCAAAATGACTCGAAATATTAAGTTCTCACCATCAAGTAGCTCAGAATTACTGATTTCGTCCCTTCAAATCACAATTAAAGGCTCAAAAAGATACCAATCCCCATAAACTGCTCGAAATACACAATTTTCATCACTAAATGTTCGATATCACCGCAATTTTTCCATTTCAGGAAAATTACAATCGCTTTAAGAGATTTAACTAACAAATTTGTTCAAAAATTGAATTACGTTACCTTATTTTGAGCTTCCAGCTGTCAAGCTCCATGGTCTATTTTGTGCAGACTTTATGTTCTCAAACATTTTCTTTTGTGATAACTGAGGATGATATGATTCCAGAAATGGAGACGTTACTGCAGAGATATCTAGCACTCGAGTAGATGCAACGATATTATTTGCCTAGTGGCGACCGGTTTGCATTTTACTTCAGCAATGAAATGTTTGTCATCCTTGCAGGAGGACAAGTTTGACATGCTGGAAAAACAAAAGCCAAAATTAGGTGTACTATTGAAATAAGAGGTTGAGGACTATTTCAGAGAAGAGTTCAAGATTCCAAGAGAGGCCAATGTAACATGATTTCTAGTAATAGGGAATATAGCCTTTAATCAACACAACTCTATGTAATCATTTATTATGTGTTCCAACGTTCAACCAAATGGATCGTTCACTAGTGTTCACTAGGCAATGAGTTTAAAAAATGAGCCGATAATCAATGGTAAATTCAAGAACCGATTTCTTATGATTCAACTGTAAGGGCTGAAAAATGGAGACAACATCCAAAAATGAGAAGAAATATTTTTTATTAGGTTAGGCGCACATTGAGGGAAAGGGTTTCTATTAGACAACAAATTTAGTGGAGTGTTAGGATCCCTATGGACAGGTGCACAATGAGAACGCTGAAGTTATGGCTCAGAAGATATAGACAATAGGGTAGAATTGACAAGCACAAAGAGGGCATAAAAAAGTGGCTCAAACAACATTGAGCAAGTTAGGAACATACTCACTCTCATACCATGTTAGATACACATGGAATGCGAAAAAACATGAATGCTAAAACAATAAATTTCCTTTACTATTTGTATAGATGTACATTTATAATACATTCTCATGACTCTTGGATTCATCTTCCGAGGTCTTTTGGACTTCCTTTGACTGTTCAACTTCCACACCATAACCCTTACAGGATTAGGTGTCCAACAATATTTAATTAATATGTTAGTGGAAGAGTTCAAACATGGTATGATGAATGAATTTGAAATGATTGATTCGGATAGATATGTTGTTTTCTTGGAATATAAGTAAAAAAAATGGATGACAGTATATTTATCTCACAAGAAAAATATGCTACATATTTTCTTCACAATTGGAATATGGAAAATAGTAAACCGATGAGCACACCCATGAATGTGAACAAAACGTTTTCCATAGATTATGGAGCTCAAAAGGTAGAGGCTAAAGGCTGTAGTATTTTGGTGAAAATTCTTATGTATCTTACTACTACTAGACCTTATATTATTTAAGCAATGAGTATGATTTGTAGCTTCATGGAAAGTCCAAGTAAGATTCATTTCGGAGAAACAAAAAATAATTTTGAGGTATCTCTTTGGAACAAGTAATTTTGAAATTTGATATACTTTTAAAAATAAACTTGGGTTGGTTGGTTATACATATAATGATTGGGTTGGATCCCATTATGATAAAAAAAATTACTTCGGGTTATGCTTTCATTCTATCATTAGGTGTTGTATCATGTTATTCAAAGAAACAACCAACTATTTCATTATCTTCTATAAATGTGGAGTAAATTGCAGTGGAAACAAAATGTGAATCACTTTGGTTGAAGAGAACCTTGACAGGTCTAAAATAAGAACAACAAGTTACCACAGTTATTTATTGCGACAATATATATATGACTTAGACATAAGTAAAAAGCTAGTGTTCCAAAGTCACGTCAAACATATTCATGTCAAATATCATGTTTGAATGCACATTTCCACAATTGTTTGTATTGTAGGCTAGAATGTCCATCCTACTTACATAGTTTAGCTCTAAAATTATATCTACAATAAAATATCATTCCATAAGGAATCATGTGGAAAAAGGAGAAATTGGAATAACTTTATGTTAAATAAATGATTAACTTGCTACTATATTCACCAAGCCACTTCCAAAAGGTAAGTTTCACTATATCAAAAAGATATTTGGAGGCACCTCATTAAGCTTTAAGGGTGGGGAGTTCAAAAAATGCTTAATATACAAATGCTAACAAATTGTTACCACATTTTTAACAATTTTTTAGTTATACTGGAATAAGTTAGAGTTCAACAAACTAGTAGGAAGTCACAATTAGTCTCATCTAATTACTTGGAATTAGATTGGGATGATTATTAGCAATTTTTGTAGTTGTATAAATGTGAAGGAAATTTTCTAGTTGTAGAAATCTAAAGGCTATATATGAATGTATTGATTGATCTAAGTATATGAAGAGGAATTTCAAGGAGAACAAAGAAGCTCATGTGTTGAGATATTTAATGTTTTCAGTTCAATGTTTGTATTAATTATTTTATATATATCAACACTCACTACATTTACAACATAAGTTAGTTAAATTAATTAACTTAATAATAATATATAACATAGTTAAATTAACACTAATTCCATAATAAAAAAATTTACAACTACAATGTAGATTGAAATGAGAACTTAGAAAATATAATTTATTCCATCATCAATTGGAATTGTGTTCCAAGATTCCTCACTATAGAATGGAGAAGGAACACATTTAATAAATGTAGATAGACATGTTTTTTAATGTGGTTTCCATAGTTTGATAATAATTGGCAACTAGTACACATAATTCCAATATTTCCATTAACAACTACAATAATTCCAAGAAAATTGTTAACCACTCAATATATGATTTCCAAGATTCTTGGTAACTCCTAGTGAATTTAATATTCCTTCGAATATCAAAAAAGAATTGTGATGTGGGAGTTATAACAACCTAGTCGAAACTTGTTAATAATGCAATCTATGATTTCCAATATTCTTATTAACTCCGAGTGAATTTAAGATTCCTTCTAATGTCAAATAAGAATTGGGAGGTGGGAGTTATAACAACCTAGTCAAAAGGAATCGCAAGAGAAATTTAATAGTGCTTGACTTCCTATATCCATGATATCTTCAATGTAGATCTTCAAATATTTTGTGGAAGATCAAATTTTCACTCATATAAACCAATAAAATGCCTCGTTCATCTTCACGCTATTGAGATAATAATTTGAGATAACTAAAAAATAAATTGCACCTACCCAAATTAAATAAAAGAAATTGAAATTGCTTAAAACTAGATTTATGAACATTGAAAATTCATTATCCATTGCTAAAGAGTTAAACAATATAACTTATATTTGAATATATTTTCCCTAGTCAATGGTAGTTATTAAATATTGATTTTCGTGCATCCACAGAGTTCTCACATGGATTTGCAAAAATGCATGTGGAGTAGCAAAAAGAGTTAACTTGTTATACAACAATCAACAAACTAAACCGTTTTTCGAAGATAAATACAAAATATTGTATTTCTCTAACATTTAACTATAATTCATATGGACTACTGAGGAAATGTAGTGGAAAACACTTTGGGTTTAAATGCATTAAAACTAATAGCATTATAGGTAAGGGAAAAGGATTAACAATAAAATGCAATTGATTAAACATAAGATTTAATTGATACTAATAGGGTCATAGGTAAGACTAATACGGTAGGTAAGAAAAAAGAGATTAAAAATCAATAGAACAAGGCGTAAAAGTATAATATTTCTATATCCCAACAAGAATATGAAAACTAATCTATACTCCGAAGAATGTCGCCACTCCAAAATGGATGTCCTAGAAATGGTCCATCATATTATTCATATGTTTCTCCAGGGATTCCTTGACAAAAACTTTCTCTACAATCTCTTGGCCATTCATCCACCATGGGAAGTCACTTGAATTAGTGATGGAAGTATTTATTGGAATATGTTAATTGAAGACTCGACAATATGTAACTTGATAAAAAATTAAAACAAGTTGATTTAATAGCACTTATATCCATTAGATTGAGAACAAATGGAAAACATGAAATACTAAAAATGTAATTCAAATTATTAAACACAATAAGATAGTGAAACCAATTATATTAATGAGTAATTAAAGGACGGCAAATGCAATGCACATATAAATACAAATAGATAGAATAGCAATATTTTATCATTGAACAAAGATGCAATTATTACTGTCATTCACAAGGTTACTATAACAAGAGGATAAAGTTGCATCTTATAATAATTCTAAGGAAACTTAGAAGAAAAAAACATAACTTGAGCATGGTTAGGGATTGGCTAGAATGTTGAGCTTAACTACTTTATGTTCTTTGAGAAAAAATGATCCTTTTGGAGAGCACAATTTTTTTTTTTTTTTTCATTAAGATGAAGTTAATAATAATGCAAAAGACGATGGGAAAACACTAAGATAACAATAAAAAGTTCTCTTTACACCTTCCATATGAAAATAAAACATTACAACCAACAAAATGGTAGAAATAATTCAAATCAAAACTATTAAACAAACATATCAATCCTATACACTATACACCACACCAATGTATGAGGAAATTAAAAACATATAAAACTAATTACCAACTTAAATACACTTACTAAACCTATAATTGATCAATATGAGACAAGTTTTTGACTCGCATCCTCATAGTTATAGTTTTCAAAACCTTAATTAATTTCCAAAACTTAACAATACTTAGAACGAAATGAAAATAAACTTATAATAAAATAATAAAACTAGAATTATTTGTTATATAAAATCCCAAACTTAAATCTTTATTTAATAAATAAAACATATATATATGTCTGCTTTTAACACCAAAAAGCATCCATGTAATAATAAAAGTAATAATAAAATAAAACACACTTATATCTCCGCATACCATTAAAAGACATCCAAATTAAATTAATATAATAAGTTGATGTACCTTGACTATAATATTCATATAGTAATGATTACTAATATTATGACATGGCCTAATTTGCATTAAAAACCTGCATTAATGGTTAGAGATACATAATTAATGAAAAATGAAAAAATAAAATAGAAGGCCTATATGCCACAGAAGCACAATAGAACAGAAAACGAAAATCGTCTATCCACAAATGGTCTAACGATTGGGCATAAAATTAATGTCACACTGACTTGCCCAACAAAAATGCATGAGCTTACAATAATTTCAAGTTTGCACAATGATGGTGAAAAGGAATACATCGAAGCATTGGGTGGCTATATCTTTATATACGTGGAATTATATCTTAAAATTTCATTTTCCCTTTTCTTGGAAATATGAGTTGATGTTTATATAAGGAGTTGTCTACCTAGACAACGAAATAGTTCGGACGGCAATTTTTTGCAGATCCCATTGCTTCAAATTCGAAATCGGTGGTTAAGGTGTTGGAATCCATTTTTGACAGTTGAAATGGATTCAGCACTACCAAAAACCCTTAGAGCACTCAAAATACTAAAGTTTAACAAGTGTAAACATGATTCTGATAAAATCTTTGCCGAATTCTGGGCCAAAACGTTGCCCGAGAAGACTACAGCTTTATATAATGTATAGGTGGAGAGCCTTTTCTTTTGGATAGATATAAGTTTATAATTGATTTCTACTTTAGTTTTTTACCAAAATTGAATTAGAAATTTAATAAGAAATTAATTAATTAATTATATCTGTATATATGTATGTGGGGTTATTTTTTATTATAATAATATTTTGAAATAGTATTTTTGAATTTATTTAACTTTTATGAAATATCTTAAAATATTTTTAATATTATTTATATTCATTGTAAAAGTTTTTTTTTTCTTCCATTTTAAATAATTATAATAAAATAAAAATAATTTTTCATATTTAAAAATCTTAATATCTTTAATTATATATATATTATTTTTTTATTATAATAATAATAATAATAATTTAAAATAAAATTATAATTTAGTTATTTATTTCTATTTTTAAGATTTAATTAATTTTTATAATTTATTTATATAATGAATACTGGAAAAAATCACCACTTATCATGAATTACGAATTCAGTATGTATATATATATATTATTTTTTTATAAGATTTAATTAATTTTTGTAATTTTTATAATTTATTTATATAATGAATACTGAAAAAAAATCACGACTTATCATGAATTACGAATTCAGTACTTCTGATTCATTTGTTCACTATTAAAGGAAAGATGAGAACATGTTTATGGAAAGTTACATAAACTTATAACAATCGAAGCATAATGCACGGCCTTAAGAGGATGGGTGTTCCAATCGAATTCTACGAGAACCATCCATGTCTTCTGGAAAAATTATGCTACGTGTCAATATGGAGGAGAACGTTGTCAGTCTAGAAAAAGTTAGGTTTTAGTAAAAATGTGCATAGCCTGCCACCTATAACCATGACCAAGTTGTACTATCCGTACCTGTCAATATGTTGAAATAAGTAATGTATGTACGCCATGTCACTGTTTCTCGAAAAAAGTCTGCGATGTGTATTGAGGGTGATGGGAGTGGAGAAGGCTATACACTTACGGGTATGTAGGTGAACTGTCCAGGCCTGCTCCCTAAAAGTATTACCTTGTTGGCTGCACAAATATCTGCGGCCGTCCCTATGTGAAAACTGTTGGTTGTTTGGGAAGATTTATATGAAAATAAGTGGTTTGTCAATGCTCATTAAATGAGTAGGATTGTATATGTTCATATTTGAATTTTGGCAGGTTATTTATCCATCTAATTGTAGGTACATGTAATTCCATTTATTTAATACCTATTGACAAATCACTTATTTGTTGCAACTTACAACCAACACACATTACCATGGCTGTCCATATGCTCCAATAACAGTGGAGTTGCTGGGCAAGCTTTTATATATAGAAAAGTACAACTAACACACATTACCATGTTGTTGGTACAAACATAAGAGGCTGTCCATATGCTCCAATAATTTTAGCAGACTGTTGATGTTGGGCAAGCTTATATATATATATATATATATAATTTTGAAAAGTTTCTCAGTTTTGATGGGGTTAATTTTGGTAGATTAAATTGGCCTAGTCTAAAGAGTCCACAAATTAGTTTGGAAAATAATAGAAATTCCAGCAAGATTATGATCAAATTTGGCAATTTTTTTTAAAATCTTGGTTACACTGGTAAAAATTCAGGATTTTGGGTGCCTTATGTGTTTTCGATGGTGCTGAATCCATTTCCTCCATAAAAAAACAGATTCTAACACCCCAGCATTCCGAGTTTTTGAATTTTTTTTACTCGATTCTGCTAAGAAATCTGCAGTCCTGCAGAATTTTTAAAAACTTGATTACAATTGTAAAATTTCAGGATTTTCGGTGCCTTTAGGATTCTTGATGGTGCTGAATCCATTTCCACCATCAAAAAATAGATTTGAACACTCCAACATTCTGAATTTTAATTTTTTTTTACTGGATTCCCACAAAAAAAATATCTATTCTAAACAAAGTTGTCACATTAATAGACAAAACAAATTAAATTTTATGAACAAACTAACTAAATATCAACCTAACCCAACAGCTCTGGATAATCATCCTTATTGAGTCTGAGTGTTCACGCGACCCAACAGATCTAGATGGTCATCCTTATCGAGTGTTCACCTGCAAGATTGATAGACTGCACATCACATAAATGTTTGCGTATAGCCCCAGGCTTTGAGTGGGAACCTACCTTGTAAATGAGGTTGTAAATTTCAAACCCAACAGATCTGGATGGTCAGCCTTACTGAGTCTGAGTGTTCACCTGCAAGATTGATGGACTGCAAATCACGGAGGATCATCCTTATTAAGTCTGAGTTGTTGGACAGTGCGCAGCAAATTGAATAAACACAACAACATCAAACTTAATCATGCACACAAAGACAAAGGTTTACCGTGGTTCACCCAAACCTCCTAGGCTACGTCCACACAACATAGGCATCGGCAGTCTTTATTAATCAAAACAGGAGATTACATAATTCACACACACTCCAAAACAAACGTATGGATACCTGTTATATAGCAGAAGAATCTAACAGCCTCATAAATTCTCTCATATCAAATTTAGGATGCATTAACTCCCTCCCAACAAACTGGAGCTAATCTAGGAATTAATTCCTAATTTTTGTCACCTACTAAGATTTTTGCCTATTTTACTCAAAACAGAAAAATCTCAACAATCTCCACCTTGACAACAATTAGCCTGATGCCCTGTTATTTATTATTTTATCTCTTCTGCAAGCCAAGAGAAGCCAAACACCAACGCAGCTTCTCCAACAAAACTGGTTTCGTGAACATGTCTGCACAGTTTTCCTTTATATGCACCTTTTCAAGAGAGACTCCCCTTTCAGTAATAACCTGTCTTACAAAATGGTACTTAATTGGAATATGCTTTGATTTACTATGATAGGCCGGATTCTTAGCCAAATGTATTGCACTTTGACTATCACAAAGTAACCTGATGTTGTCCTGTAACCTACCAAACTCACCAAGCAAACCTTTCAACCAAACCGCCTCTTTGCAAGCATGAGAAGCGGCAATGTATTCTGCTTCAGTAGTGGATAAAGCAACAATGTTCTGTAGCTTTGACATCCAGCTAATAGCTCCACCTGCAAGAGTAAAGACATACCCTGAAGTTGACCTTCTCTTATCTAAATCACCTGCAAAATCGGAATCAACATATCCACAAACATATTCACTGCTCTTATTGTAAGTGATACAATAACTACTTGTGCCTCTCAAATACCGAAGCACCCATTTCACTGCTGACCAGTGTTCTTTACCCGGATTTGCCATGTACCTGCTGACAACCCCAACTGCATGTGAAATATCTGGTCGAGTACAAACCATCGCATACATCAAACATCCTACTACATTGGCATATGGAATTCGAGACATATAATCCTTTTCTTCTTCTGTATTAGGACATAAACTCGAAGAAAGCTTAAAATGGGAAGCTAAAGGGACTGACACAGGCTTCACATTATTCATACCAAATCTCAAAAGTATTTTCTCAATATACTTCTGTTGTGATAGCCACAGCTTACCATTGCTCCTGTCTCTGAAAATCTCCATGCCCAAAATCTGTCTTGCTACTCCTAGATCTTTCATATCAAATGTCCTTGCCATCTGAGTCTTCAACCTGTTGATTTCTTCAATGCTTTTGCTTGCTAAAAGCATATCGTCAACATACAACACTAAGATAATGAACATGCCATTTTTCAATTGCTTGAAATACACACAATGATCATATTCACTTCTAACATATTTCCGACTCAACATGAAAGAATCAAACTTCTTATACCACTGCCGAGGCGACTGCTTCAGGCCATATAATGACTTCTTGAGCCTGCAGACAAATTTCTCATTGCGATGCTGAACAAACCCTTCCGGTTGTTCCATATATATTTCCTCATCTAAATCTCCATGTAGAAAAGCAGTCTTAACATCTAGTTGCTGTAACTCTAAATCAAACAAAGCAACTAAAGCTAACACAATTCTAATTGAAACAATTTTAACCACTTGTGAAAAAATCTCATGAAAGTCAATGCCTGCTTTCTGAGAAAACCCTTTTGCAACCAGTCGCACTTTGTACCTGTCCTCCGTATCATTCACACCTCGTTTCACCTTGAAAACCCATTTGCATCCCACAGTTTTCCTGTCTTTCGGAAGCTCAACCAGATCCCATGTTCCATTCTTACTTAAGGCCATCATTTCTTCCTTCATGGCTGCTTTCCACTTGTCACTTTTCGAACCTTCTATTGCTTCCTGATAGCACAGAGGTTCATCATCGTTAGCGGTCAAAGCAACTGAAGTAACATAATCATCATACCTTCTCGGTGGCCGTTTGATTCTTGTCGACCTCCTTAAGGATGTTTTTGGTGCTTCCACAATTTGCTGACTACCACCTGTAGGATCTTCTTCATGACCACCATCTGAGACCTGTTCACGCTCTATATCTGAACCCTGTTCATAACTAGTATCTGAAACCTGTTCATGACTAGAATCTGAACTATGGTCATCATGACTATCATTAGAAGTGCTATCAAACTGAATGTGCTGAAAGTCAGATACATCATCCTGTTTCAATCTACTATCTACATCTAACTGTACAAGAGAGGATTCATTAAACCTTACATCTCTGTTGATGATGATTTTGTGGGTAGTAGGATCCCACAATCTAAATCCCTTTGTTCCATCACCATACCCAACAAAGATATACCTTTTTTATTTTGGATCTAATTTAGTTCGCTGATGTTTAGGCACTAGAGCATATGCATCACAACCAAACACTCTGAGTTTAGAATAATCACAAGGGTGACCTTTCCATACCTCTTGCGGAATCTTGCAGTCTATCGCCGTCGATGGAGATCGGTTTATCACATAACAAGCTGTTGCCACCGCTTCCGTCCACAACTCCTTTTGCAACCCGGCGTTACTCAGCATACTCCTTGCTCTCTCTAGAAGAGTCATGTTCATGCGTTCAACAACTCCATTTTGCTGAGGAGTATAAACCGTGGTCTTATGTCTCTCGATCCCTGCATCCTTGCAATAGCTGTCAAACTCCTTGGAAGTAAACTCACCACCATTGTCGGTTCTTAAACACTTTATTGTTCTACCAGTGTTGTTTTCTACCAATGCTCTAAACTGTTTGAAAACTGAAAAAACATCAGACTTCCTTTTCAACATGTAGACCCACACCTTCCTAGAAAAGTCATCAATGAACGACACAAAATATGACGAGCCACCATATGACGCTGTAGGGGCTGGACCCCAAACATCTGAATGAATATAATCAAGTATCCCTTTACTAGTATGTTTGTCTGTTTTAAATTTTTGTTTACTTTGTTTTCCAAACAAGCAATGCTTACAGAAATCTAACTTTCCAGACCTTAGATTAGGAAGTAACTTGCGATCAGCCAAAATTTTCAACCCTCTTTCACTCATATGCCCTAATCTTTGATGCCATAAGTGAATGGAACTACTGTCATGTTCAGACACCGTAGACACATGAACTGACCCTGTTCTTCCTTCTAACTGAAACAGATTTCCTACTTTCTTAGCCTTCATTACTAGTAAGATACCTTTATAGATTTTCATAACTCCACCTTGAATTACAGTTTTATATCCATTCGTATCCAATGCTCCTGAAGAAATTAGATTTTTCCTTAAGTCTGGAACATGTCTCACATCTGTTAATATTCTAGTTGTGCCATCAAACATTTGCAGTTGTATACTTCCAATCCCAACAATATTAGATGTGACATCATTACCCATGTACACGACTCCATCATTAACTGATCTATATGTCTTAAACCATTCTCTATGAATACACATGTGGTTTGATGCACCGGAATCTAACAACCAATGTTGACCATGATTTGACAAATTAACTGATAACACTTCGTCGCTCATACCTGAACCAGATGCCGAACCTGTATCTGTCGTGTTTGCTTCCTTCTTCTCTGTCGATGAAGCTTCTTTAGAAGATTGTTGTCGCTTCCAACAATCCTTCTTCAGGTGTCCAGTTTTCCCACAATGCCAGCACTTCACCTTTGTCTTCTTTCCTTTAGACTTTGAACGAGAGTTGCTATGCTTACCCCCGGAGTGTCTCTCTCTCGAGCGACCTCTGGCCATCATTACCTCTGATGTAGAGGTGTCTGCATTCGACTTCTTCCTCGTCTCCTCAGCCTCAGACAACAAGGCTCCAACCATATCGTTCTCAAAACGGGAACTTTGAGTTTTCGCCATCTTGTATCAGCAAAAAAACACAATAATCTCCAAAAAAACCAACTTTTAAATGAAGTTAATCTCAAAAAACACTGCCTATGCCTTTAAAAAACAAACTGATATCTGCCCTTTGTACTTCACATACAAAATTTCTGCAATGTGCACTTATATGTATGTTCTTTCATACCATATGCAAATGGTATACTCAGATTCAATTTTTAAATGCCACCCTTCACCTTAAAAAAAAAAAAAAAAAGACCTTTCACCAAAAGGCATATTACAATTTCAATAAACCTTCAAATCGACCTTCGCCTTCACATATATTTCATAACAGCATTTAAAAAAGACTTCAAATCGACCTTCGCCTTTCTTTCATACCATATCCAAATGGTATTCAACTCCACCTTAAAAAAGGCCTAAATACCATATACACATGGCATATGCCTTGACTCAATCAAATTGTAATGGAATACCATATACACATGGCATATAGATTTATTATAACATTGGTTTTAAATATCGATTTTAAATACCATGTGAAATGGCAACAAAGCCCATACCATCCGCCCTCTAATACCATTCGAGTTTTATATAATGCACTCCTTCAAAAAAATCGATGGCATATTACTTCAAAAATGATGGCATAATAATCGATTTCAAATATAATCGATTTATATATATTTGACCTTCCAAAATCGATTTATGAAACTCCAAATCGATTTAATAATCAAAACAAATCAGCGTTTGTCCAAAGCATATCAAATAGCTTTATATAAAAAACTGCAGATCGACTTTAACTGCAAACTGCAAATCCACTGAAAAAATTCCGATACCTGTCGCCGTTGCCAACTCAGTCCACACAGGCTCAGCTTCTTCCACCTCCAGCACGCACCAGCAATCCACGCACCACGCACCAGCGACTGACAGTCAACATGCAGGTCCACACGTCAGCTGAACACGCAATTCTGGAAACTACGCACTGATACCAATTGTTGGAGATCATGCACATCAAATCAATCAAATACGCAGCAGCAGTAGTGGATATACTACCACGCAGCAGTGCATCAGCACAACTACGCTCCACGCAGCTTCTTACGCAGCATCGCCAGCGTTCGACCGGCGCCCATACGGACTCCACGCACCAGCGTTCAACGCATTCCAACAGAAAGCTCCGATACCACTTGTTGGACAGTGCGCAGCAAATTGAATAAACACAACAACAACAAACTTAATCATGCACACAAAGACAAAGGTTTACCGTGGTTCACCCAAACCTCCTGGGCTACGTCCACACAACATAGGCATCGACAGTCTTTATTAATCAAAACAGGAGATTACATAATTCACACACACTCCAAAACAAACATATGGATACCTGTTATATAGCAGAAGAATCTAACAGCCTCAGAAATTCTCTCATATCAAATTTAGGATGCATTAACTCCCTCCCAACAAACTGGAGCTAATCTAGGAACTAATTCCTAATTTTTGTCACCTACTGAGATTTTTGCCTATTTTACTCAAAACAGAAAAATCTCAACATGAGTGTTCACCTGCAGGATTGATGGATTGCAAATCACGTATATGAAAATTTTAAGGGTTAATATGGGTCAATTTCCATTAGTTTTACTTAAAAAATAGTTAATTTCCTAAAAGATAACCACTTTGAGATCCATGACCATGAATGTTCAAGGCTTATGACCTACGTTAGCATGAAGAAAATTGACGCAATATATCTAAAATTATTTTTGCCAGAAAATAAGGTGTTGGTTAATGGTAAAATATTTTATTATTATTTTTGTTTTTATGAAATAGAAGAATAAGAGGGGAGTTGTCTACCCACTCAACAGAATAGCTAGACAATAGTTTTTTGCTGGAATCAGGTAATTTGTTTTTCAGAAAATCAACTAGTTAACGTCTTTGAATTGCATTTTTTATGGTGAAAATGGATTCAACACCATCAAAAACCCTTCGGGCGCCCAAAATACTAAAGTTTAACAATTGTCACTCATATTTTCAAAAATCTGTGCTAATATTTTTCATAATATTACTAGAATTTCTGGGTTATTTTGTGGGATTTTTAGACTACAACGTACAAGAGTTGTCTACCCACGCAACAAAATAGCCTGGAAGACAGTTTTTTGCTGGTATCACGTGAAATTGTTTTCAAAAAATTAGCTAGTTAGAGTGTTTGAATTGCATTTTTTTTACAGTGGAACTGGATTCAGAACCATCAAAAACCCTTAGGGCACCCAAAATACTGAAGTTTAACAAATGTAACTCGGATTTTCAAAAATCTTTGCCGATATTTTTCATAATCTTAACGGAATTTTTGGGTTATTCTATGGGTTTTTTAGACTACGACATACTAGAGTTGTCTACCCACGCAATAGAATAGCTCGGACGACAGTTTTTTGCGAGAATCACGTAAAAAAAATTCAAAAAATAAGCTAGTTAGAGTATTGGAATTTCATTTTTTACGGTGGAAATGGATTCATCACCATCAAAAACCCTTAGGGCACCAAAATACTTAAGTTTAACGACTGTAACTCAAATTTTAAAAAATCTTTGTCGATTTTTTTCATAATATTACCAGAATTTCTGGGTTATTCTGTGGGTTTTTTAGACTACGACATACTAGAGTTGTCTACCCACACAACAGAATATCCCATACGACAGTTTTTGGTCAAAATCAGGTAAAAAAATAAAAAAAACAACTTTTTAAAGTGTTTGAATTGAATTTTTTATGGCAGAAATGGATTTAGCACCATCAAAAACCCTTACAACACCTAAAATAATGAAGTTTAATGACTACAACTCAAATTTTCAAAAAACAATTCCGATATTTTTCATAATATTACCGGAATTTCTGGGTTATTCTGTTGTTTTTTTAGACTATGACATACGAGAGTTGTCTACCCACACGTAGAATAGCTCGGGTGGCAGTTTTTTATCAGAATCAGGTAAAAAATTCAAAAATTCAGCTAGTTAGAGTGTTTGAATTGCATTTTTTTATGGTGGAAATGGATTCAGCACCATCAAAAACACTTAGGGCACCCAAAATACTGAAGTTTAACAACTGTAACTCAGATTTTCAAAAATATTTGTTTATATTTTTCATAATCTTACCAGAATTTATGGGTTATTCTGTGGTGGGTTATTCTGTGGGTTTTTTAGACTACGGCATATGGGAGTTTTCGACCCACGCAACAAAATAGCCCAGACAACATTTTTTTACAGGAATCACGTAAAATTGTTTTCAAAAAATCATCTTGTTGAAGTGTTTGAATTGCATTTTTTATGGTGGAAATGGATTCAGCACCATCAAAAAACCTTAGGGCACCTAAAATAATGAAGTTGAACGACTGTAACTTGGACAACTGGATAAACCGAAATCGTTGTTGTGGACATGAAATCAATTCCACAGGGACAACCATTCAATTGTTGTAATGAGTATAACTAGTGTAAACTTTTGACTTTTTGTAAATGCCTACAACATGACCAGTTTTATTTTCTTATCTTCATGATTCTCGAAGGAGGCCTATTGCAGATTTACAAAATATCTTGGTTATAATTCAGGGTTAATTTTCCATTAGTTTTATTGAAAAACGTTTTGTTAATTTCCTTAAAATTATTTGCCCAAATTTTATATAGAAAATTATTTTACCTTGAATCTTTCAAAAAGTTAACTAATTTTCTATTTTTTTGAAATTATTTGTCTAAATAAAGTCTAAAATCTTTTGAAATTTGAATTCTCTATAAAAAATACTAGTTGTAGTTCCAATATTACTAAATCTTAAAATAAGACAAATATTAATCTTTAAAATTTTGGCTCTAGAGGATCTAGTTGAGATGAGGAAATAGTGGATCCGAACTAGAATTTAGTTCTGGATCATTTTTGTATAAATACGTAATTTTAAATAGGAAATAGAATAGAGAAGAGGTAGGAAAGAGATATGAGAGGAGTTGAAGGTCAATTAGGGCCATAAGGCCGAGAAGGGCTTCATTATTGTAATCAAGCTAGAACACATATATTGTAAATATGTTTGCTTGTTTCGTGATGAAAGAAGTACTTTGTTCGAGTCTTTTCAGTTGTTTGGAGTTTATTCCCTCTAGTTGTGCATAATTAAGTCATGCTAAATGAGTTATTAACCTTGATTCCATACTGGGCATGAGCGTGACATAAATATGTTGTTGGTGCGGTCAAAGCTCAAGAGGGATTCACACACAAAGGAAGCATGCGTCGAGGTCAAGAGATATTTGAAGGTCTCGTTATCATTGAAATGGAACCATTTTGATAATAGAAGAAATGAAGTTGTTGATCATTGATCAATTATATGATCAACGATCATGAGTTACCATAATATGTAAGGAATTGGAAGCCGAAGAATTGAGTTAGAGATAGAGATGAGATCAGAGTTGTGATGGAGGTAGACCAAGCATTGAAAGACTAGAATGGAGAAGTGAAAATACTTATTTTTTTCAAAGTTCCAATAAAACTATGTTAGTTAACAAGTGCCAGAAGATAAAACTAGCAAGTGATGGGCACTGGGACATGAGCCTTAAATAGGAACGTTCAAAGGAGCACACAGAGAAAAATATCAAGTGATGAGAACCAGGGTTTCATGGAACTATGCGTATCACCCAAAGTTTCCACTCCGACAACATTTATAAATGCCTTTTCCTCATTACGAAAATGCTAATAAGAGTCGGCTGAAACCATTAAGGTGGATAACCAAGTGGGGTACGCCTGAACATACTTACCGTAGGGCTTTGTAAACCTCCACTCAATGTAATAGGGTCAAAGTATTTAAATGGAGGAGAGAGTGGGTCTCGCCCGTAGGGTTCTACCCTGACAGGATTATTATAGTTGCTGTTTTTATTGCACGTTGTATAAAGGAGATGAATTTTGTGAAAAGTGGGCTAGTTGGAAAGGCATTAGCCCAAAGATTCAAAGGGAAAGCAATTAAAAGGAAAGGTGACGTTTGAGGCTGAGTTTTATGCATTGGCATAAAGCAAGGTTCCATGGGTCGAATATAAAGGAGCTAGGTTGTGCGCTGGCAAGAGAAAGGCAATAAAGAGGAGCTAAACATGCATGGAGAAAGGGATCTGGTGTTAATATACATAACAAAGGTTGTGATAGGAGTTTTGACACTAGAGAATAATAAAAGGGACACACTCAAGTAAAAGCCACTATTATGGCAGAAAAGGGGGTCGATATATATATATATATATATATATATATATATATATATATATATATATAGAGAGAGAGAGAGAGAGAGAGAGAGAGAGAGAGAGAGAGAGAGAGCTACACTAATTATAAATGAAAGGGTTTGTATGTGTAGCCCTTTTGACCCCTCCCACTTATACTTAAATCCTCCCATTGTTATATATAAAGGAATTTATATCCCAAGGGTTGAAGGAAAGACTTATTTTTAGACAGGACTCAGACTATGGGTAGCAAGCTCAAAATTGGGCTTGCATCATGATGCAGGGGCATTAGACACTAACCAGCAATATAGGAAGTTTTGTCCACATGTTGTAGCTAGGAGGGTTCAAAACATTTGAATTGTAATAGCTAGGTGTCAATACCTCAACTGACTACTTTATTTAGATCAGTTAGGGTAGGTAGAAGTTGAATAGTTAGATTCGATCCATTTGTCATGTTCAATTAGATGAATTATTGTAATAAGGCGTTTGATTTTCTAAACAGTCCTCACAGAGGAACTGAACAGACAAATGTTTCTGTATATAACTGTAATCCCTCGGATGGACTGAAAAAGGGAGAGGAGAGAGGAATAGTAGAGGAGATTTCTGCAATAAAACTCTGTGTGTTGATGATTGCTTCCAGTTAAATGAATTTCAGTTCTGTTGATTATCTAACTGTCTTGAGTCGTTATTTGTGAGGAAATTCGTTTGATTGTGAGGTGATTGGACACTATCTTGTATATAACTATTGAATTGAGTCATTGTGCAGTTGTTATATCTCTGTGTTCGTTGTTCCCTTGAATTGTTTGAATAATTGAAATCTCAACCGCGGACGAAGCGTGGTCGTTGAACTCTGGTTAACGATAACAGAATTCCTGTTTAATAAGGAAAATTACGTTTGTTTGTCGATTAATTGGAATTCCCTAACTGGGCTCAGAACCTTAGTTAACAAACGAATAATATACGAAGGAGAACACAAACCAGACGTACACCCGTGGTCAAGCACTGTACCAAACCCGTGAGTGGATTTACGAAGGCGGATTGCCCATATCGCACTGATTTTGGTGAATATGTGGTATTTCCTGGTTGGGGAGTGATTCTATAGAGTGTTCGATGCATGGCAAAGTGGACCCCCGGAAAACCACCGTTTAAACCGCGCCATCGCACGTTATCGTTCGTACTAGGACGCCGAGCGATATTGCTGTGTGCCATTGATTTTGGAAAGAGCCATCAGACGGTGGTCGCTTGCTGTAGATGCGTGAACGATAAACGAGGTGTGCGAACGATAAACGAGGTACGGTGCATGCATTTGATTGGTTTATTGATATATACGTGGGCCTGGGGCCGAAGGGCTATTGCGACGTCAATTGGTTATAAAGTGTTGGACTATTATTATAAGGTTCAGAGATAAATATATAAGATGGGTGATATTATTTAACCTTCGGAGCTGTGAAAACATTTATTTGTCAATTTCTTTGAAATTGATAAATAAATTAAGAAAGGAAAGTAGATACGTGGAGTACAAAGAACGGGGTTGGAAAGGAAATGTTGACGGAGCCAAAACCACAGTTGACCAGCTCTCCTTGGGGCTAGATTTCAGTTTTGTTGCGTCATTTGTGGTATCAGAGCCAAGTTTTTGAGTTGTTTTGTAAAGAGCTGACATGGCAATCCGAATTGGTAGAGGTGCTGGCAAAAGGAGACCTGTTGCCAACGCAGAGGTGTTGGAGATTTTACAGAGGTTCGAAGCCAGAGTGGATGCTATGGAGCGAAGACGGACCAGAGACCCTGAAGACATTAGTGAACCTGAAACAGAAGAAGCTGAAGAGAATGTTGAGATTCCTCCTGACATGAGGCTCCTTAGAACTGTTCTGGGGTCTATAGTTAAGCCCAAAAACGAAGTGTCGAGTTATGCAGGGGGACTGAATCCAGAGGAGCTGGTGGACTGGATAAACGAAATGAACAAGTGCTTCGATTATGAAGAAATAAGTGAAGATAAAAAGTTCAAGTTTGCAATGACAAAGCTGAAAGGACATGCTGCACTTTGGTGGGATGGAGTGCAGGCAGAAAGGAGGAGAGTTGGCAAGCAACCTATCAAGAGCTGGACGAATGATGGCTAAATTAAAAGGTAAATTCTTGCCTAGTGATTATCAACTGACATTGTATAGGAAAATGCAGAACCTTAGACAGAGGTTTCTGACAGTAAAAGAATACACAGAGGAATTCTACAGAGTAAGCATAAGGGCTGGGCAATTCCAAGACACACTAGAGAAGACTGCCAGATATGTGAATGGTCTCAAGCTGGAGATCCAAGATGAGATTGGTCTTCTTTCTCCTAAGACAGTGGAAGAGGCCTATCAGATGGCCTTGAAAGCAGAGGAGAAACTCCTGAGGAAATAGTCTGTCAAGAAGAGAGGTACTTTTCGTGGAAACGGAAGTCAGGGTGGTAGAGGAAAGCCTACTACACCCAGGGATGGAGCTAACAGTAGCTCACCTTAGAATGCATCTACAGAGGATGATCCAAGGGGCAGAAGGGGTTCTTACAGAGGGAAAGGAAGAGGAGGCAGAGACAAAGGCAGAGGTAGAGGATTGAGGTGTTATAGATGTCAGCAAGTGGGACATAAGCACTATGAATGTCCAGAGAATGTGGGTGCTGGTCCAAGGAATGTTGTTGTTGCCCAAGCCGGAGAAGAGGCAGAAATTGAAGAATAAATTCTTCCAGAGAGGGGAGAGTCCTTAGTGGTAAATAAGGTCCTATTGAAGCAAACCAAAGAGGTCACTGAGCCTGCACAAAGGAAGACTTTGTTTAGGAGCATATGCAAAGTCCAAGGGAAATGCTGTCAGCTAGTCATTGATAGTGGCAACACAGATAATCTGGTTTCCATTGAGGTAATATAAAATTTGAAGTTGAAGACAAGGGAGCATCCAACTCCCTACAGGGTGTCCTGGCTACATAAAGGGCACCAGCTGGTTGTAAAAGAGCAGTGTGAGATAGAGCTACAAATGGGCAAATATAAAGATAAGGTCCTATGTGATGTAATGCCCATGGATGTGTGTCATATACTACTGGGTAGACCTTGGCAGTTTGACAGAGCAGCAGTGCATGATGGTAAAAAGAACACTTACAAGTTCTTCAAGGATGGGGTATATCATACATTGATACCCATGGAAGAAGGAGAGCCATCCAACAGAGCGATTGATCCAAAGACCTTGTTGCTGAGCGGGAAGGAATATCTGCAGCAGATAGAAGAAGAAGAGGTAAGCTTTGCTTTAGTTTGAAAACCTAAGGTAGTTCTTACTTCTACAAAGATTTCTGATTTGCCAGTAGAAATCCAATAGATGTTAGACAATTATTGTGACATTATTGTGGATGATTTACCTGATGAGCTGCCACCTGTGAGAAAGATCAGCCATCAGATATATTTCATCCCTGGTTCAAGTCTGCCAAATAAGGCAGCGTATAGAATGACTCCCAAGGAAAATGAGGAAATCAGGAGACAAGTACAGGAATTGGTGGACAAAAGATTGATTAGAGAAAGTTTGAGTCCATGTGCAGTACCAGTAGTATTAAGCCCAAAGAAAGATGGAGGCTGGAGGATGTGTACTGATTCCAGAGAAATCAATAAGATCACAATCATGTACAGATTCCCTTTACCCAGAATTGAGGATTTAATGGATTGTTTGAGTGGTGCTAGATATTTCTCAAAGATAGATTTAAAGAGTGGATATCATCAGATTAGAATAAGAGAGGGTGATGAGTGGAAAATTGCCTTTAAAACAAATGAAGGACTGTATGAATGGATGGTAATGCCTTTTGGGTTGTCAAATGCACCTAGTACTTTCATGAGACTTATGAATGAAGTACTGAAATAATTCATTGGTAAATTCGTGATAGTGTATCTGGATGATATATTAGTTTTCAGCAGAACTAAAGAAGAGCATTTAAGGCATCTTAATCATGTCTTGAAGAAGCTACACCAAGAGAAACTGCTGATAAATTTGAAGAAATGCTCATTCATGAAGGAAGAGTTGGTGTATTTGGGTTTTGTTGTTTCTGCAGAAGGATTTAAGATGGACCCAGAAAAATTTAAGGCAATTGTGGAGTGGCCTTCACCTAGAAATGTTTTTGAGGTAAGAAGTTTCCATGGACTTGCTAGTTTTTACAGAAAGTTTATAAGAAACTTTAGTAAGATCAATGCACCCATAATTGAGACAATAAAGAAGAGAAAACAACCATTTAAGTGGACTGCTGAAGCAGAGAGAAACTTTAATGTTTTGAAGCAAAGGATAACGTAGAAGCCTTTTTTGATTCTGCCTGATTTTATTAAACCATTTCAAGTAAAGTGTGATGCCAGTGGAGAGGCCATTGGAGCTGTGTTGAGTCAGGATGATAGGCATGTAGCCTATTTCAGTAAAAATATGAATGACACCAGAAGAAAGTATTCCTCTTATGAGAAGGAATTCTATGCAATTGTTCAGGCACTGAAGAAGTGGAGACATTATTTGATGTCCAGGGAATTTGTATTGTATTATGACAATCATGCTTTGTAGTATATTGTACAACAACCCAAGTTGAAACATAAGCATGCTAAATGGGTTGAGTATCTCCAAGGTTTTAATTTTTTTTTGAAACATATAAGTGGTCAAGCCAATAAAGTAGCTGATGCTTTGAGTAGGAGGCACATGCTTGTTCAAGAAACAAATTTTGAAGTTGTAGGGTTTGAATTTCTCAAAGAATTGTATAAAACAGATCCATATTTTAAAGAAGCATTTGAAGCATGTAGTAACCCTGTTTTAACAGATAGAAGCCAGTGGCTGGATTATTTCTTGCAGGAGGACTTGTTATTCAGAAGAAATCAACTGTGTGTAGCAAAATGTTCCATGAGAGAAAATTTGATCAAAGAGAAGCATAGTGGTGGACTTGATGGACACTTTGGTACTAATAAGACTTATGAGCAGCTGAGTCACTTTTATTACTGGCCCAAGATGAGAACAGAAGTGGACAAGTTTGTGAAGTGTTGCAAAATATGTCAATATGCTAAAGGAAGGAGCCAGAATGTAGGGTTGTACACTCCCTTGCCTATTCCAGACAGGCCTTGGGACTTGGTGAGTATGGATTTTGTTCTAGAATTTCCCAAGACTCAGAGAGGGAATGATGCAGTCTTCGTTGTAGTGGAAAGATTCTCCAAGATGGCACATTTCATTCCATGCTATAAAACTAGTGATGCCACCCATGTTGCTAACTTGTTTTTCAAAGAAGTTGTTAGATTGCATGGGTTGCCCAAGAGTATTGTTTCAGACAGAGACACCAGATTTGTGGGTCACTTTTGGAGGACATTATGGAAGAAACTTGGTACCAAACTGAGTTTCAACTTAGCTTATCATCCTCAGACTGATGGACAAACTGAGGTAGTGAATAGGAGTCTGGGAAATTTGTTGAGAATTCTTGTAGGAGAGCATCCCAAGCAGGGGGATCATACTTTGCCGCAGGAAGAATATGCATATAATGACTCACCAAACAGGAGCATAGGGCAGAGCCCATTCCATGTTGTTTATGGAATGCACCCCAGGGGAATATCGGAATTAAGAAATTTGGGAAAGGCAGAGCTAAGGAGCGCAAATGGTGAGGAATTTGCTTCAGAGATCTAGGCCATACATGAACAAGTGAAACAACAACTACAAGGCAGCAGCATCAAATACAAAAGCAGAGAAGAATTGAGCAGAAAAGAAGTTCATTTTGAAGTAGGAGATCAGGTCTTGGCACACTTGAGAAAGGAGATATTCCCAAAGAGGCAGTACAATAAATTAAAGTTCAAAAAGATTGGGCCATGCAAGATACTTAGAAAGTTTTTTGCAAATGCTTATGAGATTGGATTGCCACCTGATGTTGGAATATCTCCTATTTTTAATGTTGCATATTTGTACAAGTATGAAGATGATGGTGCAGAAGAAAGAGCAGCAGACAAGGAACAGATTGAGTGGAAGGAACAGCTACCTCCAACACAACCATTGCAACTAGAGAAGATATTGGACAAAAGAGTGTTCAAAAGGACCAGAGGACAAGAGTACTTTCAGTACTTGATCAAATGGAAGGAAAAGCCAAAGGAAGCTGCCACTTGGATGATTGAAGGGATGTTGCAGAAAATAGGCAGATCAGTGGAAGAGCTTATGGACAGGAGCCCATGAAGAAGATTGCCCTCGGGAGTTTGATGCAGGGGCATTAGACACTAGCCAGCAATGTAGGAAGTTTTGTCCACATGTTGTGGCTAGGAGGGTTCAAAGCATTTGAATTGTAACAGCTAGGTGTCAATACCTTAGCTGACTATTTTATTTAGATCAGTTAGGGTAGGTAGAAGTCGAATAGTTAGATTCAATCCATTTGTCATGTTCAGTTAGATGAATTATTGTAATAAGGCGTTTGATTTTCTAAACGATCCTCGCAGAGGAACCGAACACAAAAATGTTTCTGTATATAACTGTAATCCCTCGGATGTATTGAAAAAAGGAGAGGAGAGAGGAAGAGTAGAGGAGATTTCTACAATAAAACTCTGTGTGTTGACGATTGCTTCCAGTTAAATGAATTTCAGTTCTGTTGATTATCTAATTGTCTTGAGTCGTTATTTGTTAGTAAATTCGTTTGATTGTGAGGTGATTGGACACTGTCTTGTATATAACTGTTGAAATGAGTCATTGTGCAGTTGTTGTATCTCTGTGTTCATTTTTCCCTTGAATTGTTTGAATAATTGAAATCTCAACCACGGATGAAGCATGGGTGTAAAGCGTGGTCGTTGAACTCTGGTTAATGATAACAAAATTCACGTTTAATAAAGAAAATTACGTTTGTTCGTCGATTAATTGGAATTTCCTAACTGGGGTTAGAACCTTAGTTAACAAATGGAGAATATATGAAGGAGAACACAAACCAGACGTACACCCGTGCTCAAGCACTGTGCCAAACCCGCGAGTGGATTTACGAAGGCAGATTGCCCATATCGCACCGCTTTTGGTGAATAAGTGGTATTTCCTGGTTGGGGAGCGATTCCATAGAGTGTTCGATGCGTGGCAAAGAGGACCCCCCGAAAACCACCATTTAAACTACGCCATTGCACGTTATCGTTCGTACCAAGACGCCAAGTGATATTGCTGTGTGCCATTGATTTGGGAAAGAGCCATCGTATGGTGGTCGCTTGCTGTAGATGCGCGAACGATAAACGAGGTGCGCGAACAATAAACGAGGTATGGTGCATGCGTTTGATTGGTCTATTGATATATACTTGGGCTCGGGGCCGAAGGGCTATTGCAACGTCAATTAGTTATAAAGTGTCGGACTATTATTATAAGGTTCGGAGATAAATATATAAGCTGGGAGATATCATTTAACCTTCCGAGCTGTGAAACATTTATTTGTCAATTTCTTTGAAATTGATAAATAAATTAAGAAAGGAAAGTAGATACATGGAGTACAAAGAACGAGGTTGGAAAGGAAATGTTGACGGAGCCACGACCATAGTTGACCAGCTCTCCTTGGGGCTGAATTTCAGTTTTGTTGCGTCACATCATGTCATATCAAAGCATTGAAATCTCTAAAAAAGAAGATTAAAACAAAAAAAAAGAAAATATCTGGAAGTGGAACAACGAACGGAGGATGCTCGATTAGACTAGTAAGAGGTCTGAGAAAAGCTCATTTTTTTTTTTTTTTAATAATTTGAAGATTCTTAAACACACAGTGAAACTATAAGGAAAGCGAAGAGTGTTGACTACTATGAGCATTAACTATTGCCACAAAAAGGAAAAATTAATAGCAGGATGCAACTTTCGAAAATGTAGAGAAACAAGTTTAGAGGTTGTTTTATGTTGTGTGAAGAATTTCGTTTGAGGAATTTGCAATTGAATTGGAAATTAATTTCCCTATGGGCTAAAATGTGAAGTTGGGTTACACTTTTGTGAGAATCGGGGGCAGAATTTTTTTTCGGCAATAGTTTCGGCCGAACTATCCAGAAAATTCGGCTGAACTCGTTTTTCCATTTAGATTGACGACACACTAATGGCATGGGAAAATAGATTTTTTGTCAGAGATGGGAAAACCGGCAACAAAAGTTCGACCAAACTTGTAGTTCGGCCGAACTTGTAGTTTGGCCAAACTTTTACTCTTAAAAGAGTTCGGCCGAACTATTTCTTATAAATATATCACCCACGAAGTTCATTGTTTTCTCATGTTTATGTTTCTTTGCTTTGTTTCTTCGCGCATTTCCTCTGTTTCTTTGCACATTTTCTGTGTTTTTGTGCTCTGTTTCTTCGCGCATTTTGGTCTTTATGCTCTATTCGTTGAATTTTTGTGGCACTGCTGCTGGTCTGGGGCTACTTCTGCTTTGTTGGTGATTATCTACATCGACGTCAAGCGAATCACCAGGTAGGAATTCTTTCTGTTGTTGATTCTACACCTGTGCATGGAAGTTTAGATCAAGTTGAAATGTAATTCTTGATTTATTTGGCTCATCTCTATTTTATGATTGCAAAATAAGTAAAATTAAATGTTTTTAGCTATGGAACGTTGTCTCAGTGTATAGCTATTTTTGTGTTTTTTGATGGATAAGAATGATATTTCAGTAATGACAATGGTATTTCCCTTGATCTGTGCCATCAGTTGGTCATCAGTAGGTAGCTTGAGATCATCCTTGGTCTGCCTAGATTCAGTCAACAGGCTAACAAAACCATCCCCAGAAATGTCGATTAGCTCATAAACAGTGTGAAAAAATTCTTGTTGTTGCTATGGATCTATCAATTTCATCCGCTCTAGCTCATTCTTAGCATGTTATGGCACACACTAAGATAGTTGGAGAGAAACTAAAGTTTCTCTCCCGGTCGAGCTCCTTGGTTATTATTGCGCCCAGGATGTCGCTAGTCGGTCAATAGCCCATATATCGCAGTCACATTGTTAGAAGGTTCCCCCTTGCCATACATAGCCAATATGGATTCTCATTAAGTGCTCACCATAAGTTCATTGCTAGCCCCGGTCAGCCAATAATCTATTAGGACTAGAAATCGCTGGATCAGCAGCTCCTCCGGAATGATTGGTAATACCACTTAGGGGTGGATAGACCGTCCACCCAGTGCCGCTACCCACTTCTACCGAGGCTGGGCTTAATGGGAGCAATAATGAAGGTGAAGCTTGCCTCTTCCCCAGAGTTTTCTTGGTCATCAATACGACCTGTCTCTAATAGAACCAATTTTATTATCTGAACAATTGAGATTCTCCACCTGTGCATCGAAGTTTACCACCCCTATTAAGCTAATTCTGTTACTAAGCCTTCTCTCGATTCCTCAATGCTGGAATGTGCAACCTTTAGTTTTTTTTGTAATCACTCATGGTGTGGATAGACTGTAGCTAAACGGCCATAATTATGCTTTAAATTTCATTACCTTTCACTGTAAGGTGTATGTTGAATTTTTGGTAGTATGATATGCATTCGGTTGCTGCATTTGTTACTGTTCTTGTGGATCCATATATTTCATCCACTCTATCTGATTCTCCAGCTGTGCATGGAATTTTACCACCACTGTTAAGCTGGTGCCGTCACTGAGCATTATCTCAATTCCTCAACGTTGGAATGTGCAACTTTTACTATTTTTTTTAATCGCTCATGGTGTGGATAGACTATAGCTAAACGACCACAATTAGGCATATGAGGGTGAAGGGAACTTCGTTTTACAAGAAGAATTATTGAACTAGAATGATCTACTGCTGTAATGTGACTACATATTGTCATTTTTGGATGTATTTCTGTATGAGGCAGAATTTGATCTTTTATACTTGATAACTTGTTATGGGTATATCAAGAGGAATTTGTATATGAACTGTTATCAAAATATGAAACTGGGTTTTTTCACCTTTGAAAAAAGAGTTGAAATCATTCTAAATTCATATATGTTCAGTGGTGTCACTGTTTTACTTCCGATATTATGTTGCTTACCTTGATGAAGAGGTGGAACTCTGCTGGGAGGCCTCTCTATTTTTTGACCCTTTTCTCATACTTTCAAAGGTCGTTATATGTTATATGGGCTATATTGTATAGCTATTAGACTACATATCTTCATATAGAACATGCAAATAGTATGTTGGAAACCAAACATAATAGTAGACTACATATCTTCATATATAACTTGCAAATAGTATGACGGAAACCAAACATAATAATGTATTAAGACATCACAACTTGCTAATTAGTTATTAGACTACATATCTTCATATAGAACTTGCAAATAGTATGATGGAAACCAAATATAATAATGTATTAGGACATCACAACTTGCTAATTAATTATTGGACTACATATCTTCATATAGAACTTGCAAATAGCATGATGGAAATGTGAACTTGCAAATAGCATGATGGAAATGTGAACTTGCAAATAGTATTTTGGAAATGTGGATCTCATGACTCTTCATGATTAATGCTTCTAGAAACCAAACATAATTTAATGTATGAGGACATAATTTAATGTATTAGGACATGCTCCTTTAGGCTTGGTGGAATTACCTTTGCTTTTTATTTCTCTCTCACACACATATATATATGAAGAGATGATCCCATTTTCTTTTTTATTCATAGATCAAATGTCATTTAAATACAAGATTTATCATAATGTACAATGATTCATTCCATATTATTCATAGATCAAATGTAATTTAAATACAAGGTTTATCATAATGTAAAATGATTCATTCCATATTATTCATAGATCAAATGTCATTTAAATACAATATAATAATGTACAATGATTCATTCCATATTCATTTTTAGATTCAGAAGGATTCATTTAAATACAATATTTATCATAATGTACAATATTATTCATAGATCAAATGTCATTTAAATACAATATTTATAATAATGTACAATGATTCATTCCATATTCATTTTTAGATTCATGAGGAGCTTTTGAGAATGTTATGATAATGCCAATAAAGAATGAGCTAGACTCATCTTCAACATCTATTAATTAGATATGAAAATTTATAATACTACCGTGTACATTTGAGAATATTTATTTACATGTATATATAAATTATATATGTACATGTATGTACTTATTTTTTTTCATTAATTTTTTCATTAAAAAATGAATCCTTTAAATGATGAACCTAGTTAATGCTTCTTCTTCATGAAGAAGACTACTTGACCTTTCAATTTGAATTTGATGATGGTCCTTTGTTATCTTTCTTGACTACTTAAAATTATTGACACAATCATATGCTTCTTGTTACTCTTTTTATTCCTTTTTTATATTGTATTCTCCCCCTTAGATATTGTGTACTCTCCCACATATATATTGCACTCAATTTTGATGGTCCTTTGTTATCTTTCTTGACTACTTCAAATTATGAAATTATTGACACAATCATATAGATATTTCATTCAATTTTGATGGTCCTTTGTTATCTTTCTTTACTTCAAATTATTGACACAGTCATATAGATATTGCACTCAATTTTGATGGTCCTATGTTATCTTTCTTTACTTCAAATTATTGACACTTGATCATATAGATATAATATAGATATTGCACTCAATTTCATAGGCTCTTCTTTTGAAGTCAAATATATTGTATTCCCCCCCTCAGAGATTGTGTACTCTCCCACATAGATATTGCACTCAATTTCATAGGATCTTCTTTTGAAGTCAAATAAGTGACAATAATTTACAAGAACTATCCCTAATTTGTTTCTCACATGTTCAAATGGTTCTCTAACAAGATAATTTATAAGAACTATTCCTAATTTGTTTCTCACATATTCAAATGCTTCTCTAACAAGAGGCTTTGTGGGTATGTATTCCATATTCACTATTTTCTCAAAGACTTGTTATGTGAGGAAGTTGTACTTTATGATGATATGTAAATAGTGATTGAGGGAAGTAGAATATTTTATTTTTGAAACTATTATTACACTTCTATTGAAACACTTAATAGATATATAGATTTACCTTAATACCTTGTAAAGCCCATTTCATCCAAAACACTCAAAAAGAAACTTACCTTACCTTAATATCTTGTAGAGTGCATTTCATCCAAAACACCCAAAAAAGTGTATTCCACTTCTACTCACTCAAAAAGAAATTTACCTTAATATCTTGTAGAGCCCATTTCATCCAAAATACTCAAAAAGAAGTAACTACTATGTATTCCACTTCTACTCTAGATAGAGAAAGTAATGACTCTTTCTTGCTTAGCCATTAAACCAAAGACTCTTCTAAGTAGAATTACACATTGTCCACTTGTACTTTTCACAAGCCTAGTTGAATCTCTATATGTTGTCAATATAAATTTCTCACAAGTAAATTTGTCAATGTAAATTTCTTAACTTCTACAAGTTTTATAGGTAGAGTATATAAAGGGCCAGGTAGCCTTTGGATCTCATCTTTTATGAAAGGTGACATATCTAGTAAATGCCCCTACAGTTAATCTCTAGAATAGATCTAAATAGAAGTTCTTCATTTTAATATCCATAAAACACAACCACTTTAAGGTAAACTGTGTACATGTGTCATTTCTCCCACAAACTAAAGGCTTCCTCCCATTAATTTTAGATGTGAATTCTATACCATAAACTTTTTAAGTCAAACTTTAAGATAAACCATGCACATGTCATTTACCTCATGATCTTGTGTCATTTATCCCATGCATTTGCAATAAATGTCAATTTATTTTTTATTGAATTTGTTTTTTTTTTCAGGGATAAGAAAACCATTAAATATGGTTGAAAAATGGAAATTATGCATAGAAGTTTCTTGCTATCCCAATCTAGGGAAAGCAATGATTACATATGTGATTTCCAATATTGCGACTAGCAAAGTTGTCCAAAGGAAAATGAATATATCGGGAAGAACAACAAACAACGAGGCATATTATATTGGATTGATAGAAGGCTTGGGAACAATGATGGATTATGGATCAAATGGAATTGTAGTTTTCACCAATTCTGAACTTGTGTGCAACCAGATGAATGGCGTGTGCCAAGTTAAGAAGGAGAGGCTGAAAGAACTGCATGGAATAGCAAAGAATATTGTTAGCCAATTTCAATTTTTTAGTATAAGGCATTGTACAAATGTGAAGAAGATGTATGCTGATCTATTGCGTGGGGCAATGCCAATTCAGGATTCATCTATCAAAGATGAATTAGAATTATACAGAGCAATGCCAATGCAAGGTTCATCTCTCAAAGATGAATTTGTTTTGAGATGCTCTTCTTCAAAAATTCAAGATTCATCTCTCAAAGATGAATTAGTGTTGAGACACTCTCCTTCAAAATTTATTAATAGACATTGTAACATATCTTGGATATGTGTGTGTTGTGTATTTATAAATGTGTCTTTTTTAATGACCATGTGATTTTTTCACTTATATACCAAGTGTGCTCCCACCACACCATTTAAAGTGCAACTTGGTGAACTTCACATTTGCAACAAGTGGTGAATTTCACATTTTTATAAAATTAAAATGCGGGGACTTCAACAAATTTTTGTTTAAATGCAGTTTCACTTCTTTTGTAATGACCATGTGTTTTCTTCAATTTTATACCAAGTGTGCTCCCACCATGTGTTAATGACCTTAGGGTTCAATTATTTTAACATGTATACATGTGTACAATTTGTAATAAATACATGTGTATGTACATGTATACATTTATTTGTATATACATTAATCTAAAAAAAATGTATCATTATATGTTAAAACACCATTTGTAGTTGTCACGCATGATGAGTGATGAAAATGTTAATATCACATTCAGGACCTCTGGTTCAAACAATGCAAATGGGTCTCACCATGAAGATATGTTGGCAAATGTTAGTGTTTTTTAAGTGATATTTTTAAAATAAATAACTGTGTACACATGTACATGTATGTATATATAATGATAAAATGTTTTAACATATTTTGATTCCATCCGATGTTTTTGGGATGGCAGTACCTTCTTCTTCCTTGGGAGATGTACCTTCTACTTCCTTAGGAGATGTGCCATATCCACAACAAGTATGGACAATATATATATATTCCACCTCAAAATGTTCCATTAAAAATTGAGATATATATATATATATCTATATCTTGAGTTATTTTAAATTTTTTGAATTTTAGGTTCTTGGAGATTTTCATTTTGAGCCTTTCTTAGGGGATGTCCCAAATTCACCTACAGAAGTATTCAATTTTTCACTTTTATATATATATATATATATATATATATATATATATATATATATATGTGTGTGTGTGTGTGTGTGTGTGTGTGTGTGTGTGTGTGTGTTTTTTTAATTTAGTTATAATTTATAAATTGTTGTTTATTTAATAAATTGAGATCACGATCTTGAGTTATTTTATACTTTTAAAATTTTGAATTTTAGGTTCCTATAGAAGATTTCTTTAATCCATGGACTCTAGCGATAGAGATAGGAACATCCACACCATTTCAACCATTTGGACAAGTTCTCTAACTTTTTTTTTTAATATTATTGAAAATAAGTTTATGTATGTACATGTGCATTTTCATTTTAAATTTTTCAATATATATATATAATTGTACATGTATATTATATAGTTTACCGTTGCAGATGTTCCCATGGGAGGGGAACTTGTAGCAGGTGAACAAAATGGAGAGGGAACCTCATGAGGTATTGCAGGATTTTTTTTATATTTTATTTTTTACATGAAGTTCTATATATATTCTCACTCATTTTTAAAACATAAAATTTTAATGTTCAAGTACATGTGCATTTTGTACAGGTTTCCCATGCTTCGCATGATAGTGCGCGGATTGAGATCCTGATAGGGAAGATGCTACATCCATCTTTGTTTGATGGACCTAATTTGTAGATTTGATTTCAAGATTTAGATAGTCTTAAATTTAATTTTTTATATATTATCTAGATGCACAGTCATATATGTATATAACTTGATATAGTTTGATACTTGTGAGATCTACAATTTTTGGACATATTTTATGAGATCTACAATTTTTGGACATATTTTATTACAGTGTTAATATAATTTGTTTTGTTCCAAAAAGTTAAGTTTTGGATGGTTTTAGTACTTTTGGCATGTAAATGTGAAGTAATGTTGTTATATAATTTGTTTGGTTTTTAAAACTTTTAAGTTTTGGATAATTGAACTACTAGTAATGTTGTCATCTATAAATTAATGTTTTGCTTCTGAACTACATTTGGCATGTTATGTAATGATGTGTTATAATTTGTTTTGTTTTTAAAATTTAAGTTTTGTTTTTCTTCTGAACTACATTTGGCATGTTATGTAATGATGTGTTATAATTTGTTTTGTTTTTAAAATTTAAGTTTTGGATGCTTGAAGTACATTCGGCATGTGAAGTAATGTTGTGATCTATAATTTTTTGTTAAATAAAAAGTTAAGTTTTGGATGGTTTCAATCTACATTTGGCATGTGATATAATTTTAAATGTTTTTATTGGATAGTTGAACTATAATTGGCATGGCATGTGAAGTAATGTTATGTATGATATACTCAAGAAGTTTTTAAAACTCAAGTTTTGGATGATTTCAATCTACATTTGGCATGTGATATTTAATGTTAAATGTTTAATGTTTTTATTGGATAGTCAAGAACTACAATTGGCATGACATGTGAAGTAATACATGCATGTGAAGTAATGTTGTGATCTATAATTTTGGATGGTTTCAATCTACATTTGGCACATGTGATATAATGTTAAATGTTTTTACTGGATAGTTGAACTATAATTGGCATGGCATATGAAGTAATGTTGCATGATATATAACCAAAAAAAATTTAAAACTTAAGTTTTGGATGGTTTCAATCTACATTTGGCACATGTGATATAGTATTAAATGTTTTTATTGGATAGTTGAAATAAAATTGGATGGCATGTCAATTAATGATGTGATATAATCAAAAAGTTTTTAAAACCCAAGTTTTGGATGGTTGAAGTACATTAATCATGTTAAGTAATGTTGTGATATAATCAAAAAGTTTTTAAAACTAAGTTTTGGATACCATTTTAATCTACATTTAATGTAAATCCCTTTAATTTTGATTTAATGTTAAATGTTTTAAATGTAAATCCCTTTAATTTTGATTTAATATTAAATGTTTTAAATGTTTTGATATAATGTTAAATGTTTTGATCTAAGTTTTGGATGGTTTCAATCTACATTTGGCCTATGGAAGATTCCCATGCATAGACATCGGATGCATTGCAGAAGGGGAGGTGGGGGTAGGGGTGGAGAGGGCAGGAATGCTAGCTCTTGCCCGCCTATTTCAATCCATGATACAGGCAGCCACCCTTCTTCGGCAAGTAGTGTCGCACAATTTCACTTCACCAGTGCTATGGTCAGACCTCGAATTATGACGACCATTTCTGTCTTTTTTTCAGGAGGAGCCATAATATGAAGGTGCCTCTGGTTCCAGGAAGTGGCGGAGAAAGTCCACCATCCCAACCCCTCAGCCCCAAGACACCAGGAAGTTGACAACTCTTCCAGTCAAATCTGGTTTGACAAGCTTCAGCAGTGATGGCACAAGCAGCGATAACTCGACCTGTGTGGAGAAAAAGCTCAAAGACGACTTTGGCTCCTCTTCCACTTCGGATAGCTCCTCCCAGCACTCCAAGGGAGTAGATGATGATCCAGAGGACTACAGTTGTCCAATTGTGGAGGAGAATCCTCCTACACACATCAATAGCTAACCTGATGTCAGGTCCTCTTTATCTTTTTTGAACTTTTGTCATGTTTTGCAATCATTGTGCTTCTGAATACTCTATGTCTGTTGGTTTCCTGATATTGGGCAGCATCTTCTGGGCTAGTTTCCCGGTTATGGACAACCCCTCTTCTGTTTTTTTGATTCAGATCCCCTTTCTAAGTTTTGGATGGTTTCAATCTATACATTTGGCCTATGGAAGACTACCATGTAAAGTATTGTTTTGATTTAATCAAAAAGAGTAAAGAAGTAGTTATATGTAAATCCCTTTAATTTTGATTTAATGTTAGATGTTAAATGTTTTGATATAATTTTAAATGTTTTGATCTAAGTTTTGGATGGTTCCATCTACATTTGGCCTATGGAAGACTCCCATGTGAAGTATTGTTTTAATTTAATCAAAAAGAGTAAAGAAGTAGTTATATGTAAATCCCTTTAATTTTGATTCAATGTTAAATGTTTTGATATAATGTTAAATGTTTTGATCTAAGTTTTGGATGGTTTCAATCTACATTTGGCCTAGATGGAAGACTCTCATTTTATCTCTACATACTCTTGTTTGAGTGAAAAAGTTTCCAATAGGAAGAACATAGCTTTTCAATGCAACTAACCATATCAATTGAGCTCTAATTGAAAAAAAAGTAAAGAAGTAGATATATGTAAATCCCTTTAATTTTGATTGGAAATATAAGAAGTACATATATGTTTGTTGAATTCGGGTCAATGTCATTAATGTGATCAAATAGGTAGCCTTGTTGATTTATAAATTGGTAAATTAATGACATTCAGTTAATTGCATTCTAGAACATAGAACATATCACATGCATGCACCAAAACAATTTGTACATGTGCAAACACTTGCACAAAAAACATAAGCAACTCTTGAATTTTAGTTGAGTACTGGAAGTTCTAAAACATATTTAATCCAAAAAGAATAAATTGTTGGGCAGTTCAATCAAAAAAATTCCAATGGAATGCCATCTTCAATAATCTATTCATGATCGGATTTTGACATTTTCCATTTCTTAATTGTCGCTTTTTTCTTTAATTGAACCTCTATCAACTTTATGCGTGTTGCACACACCGAGTGACTATATTGACAACTTATGAAATCAAGTTCATAGTCTTCAAAGTAAACAAAATCCCCACTTTGATTAGTTTGTCTGAAAAAATAACCTTTCAGTATAATAGATCCTCTTTCATATTGAAATCCGTGATCATTATAGTTTTCTAATAATTTCATTTTTCGTTCAATGCAACGCATCAAATAATACTTCACATTTTCATCGTTGTCAATAGGTGCAATTACAAAAAAAACATCTCCTACAAAATAAAACAAACTTAACAAAATTATACATATTTAAATTTATTTCTAGATCTTTAAATCATTAGAGAGCAATTCAAATGTTACCTTCTCTAACAAGATCAGATACTCGATCACCATCAGATGATATTGTAGTTTCCTCTGATTACATTTCTTCAAACATTGCAACAGACATTTTGCCCTTTGTATTTAGCTCTATATGTTTCCAATCGTTTACATACATATTGTTTTCACAAACGTCATTGGATTTTGTGTTTTCTATGCAAACATGACAAAAACAAGAATATTTTTTTTTATCCAATGCAAACACATTTTTGGAAGACTTTATTTTAATTGAATACAATTTTCAAGTCCCTTTTATTGTTTCAATGTCATTTCCAATTGATCTATCTACATCTTCGATCCCAATATGATAGAAAAACCTTTATATGGAAAATTCAAAGAAGAATGTAAATATGATATCAAAATACAATCAAAGATAATCATTGCACGATAAAATTAAATTTCCAATAAAAATTAAATTGAATGTACCTTCGCACTTCCCTTGATGGGTTAGTCTCATGGCTTAGAGCAACGATGCACCATTGAACAACTTCTTTCGTGTCCACAAGTCGGCTTGCAGAGGGGTTTCATTTGATATCTTCGAAGTGCTCGTTTTATGCATGCCCCTGCATCATCATGTTCTCCTTTTCCATGGCCAGTATCAAAGAAATTCCAATAATGTTCAATGCATGTTTTCTTATGAAGATAGCACAACCAAAAGAATGATCGTGCAAATTTGAATTGACCTGCACATCCGTCTGATCATATCCAATGTTCATTGAATGTTATTCCACGATTTTTCAAGGAATCATAAATTTTTCCAAAAACAATGTTGCACAAAATATGTATCATGTGTATGATCGTTACTGATATAAAAGTGATATTCTTTAATGATATGTCAATTTTCACTCATGCTTTTTATATGATCGATGTTTTGTTTAGCGTGTCTATATAGAATATGGACAAGCATGGAGACTTGGTCAGAATGATAGTATTCACTCTAAATTTATTTTTGTGGAACAAATGTGTAGTTTTCTACAAAATCAATCACTGACAAAATGGTCCCTAGTGGAAAAAATTCACGAGATTTTTTGAATCGCAAGTCTTGCCATCAAGCTCTATGAGAATTTTTGGTGTATTTGTAAATTTCTACCTCAAACTTTCTCAAAAAGTCTATCACAAAAATTCCGTCTTCTCATAATTCAATTCTTTTAACACTCTTTTCACCTTGAATTGATGTATGGATATATTCATATCTCTTCCATTTCACTTTCATGTTGGAAAATGATTGATCATTTATATCAGTATGATATTTGTTTTGAAATTTAGTCAAATTTCCACAATCATCACATTTTTTACCACCAACACATTTATTTTTGTAAAATAGTTCATCGCTTTCTCTTTCACATAGAATTTGAGATATGAAATTACGGATAGTGGAAGGAGGAGGTGAATCCTTCCATAATGTTCTACCAAAATCAAGGAATCTGTCATAATATAACTCAAATTCCACATGATAATGACAACAACAAGTGTCGCGTACGGTGATAGGTTTTACATAACATGGTTTTTGTTGAACAGAAGCACTGATTGAAACATGAATTTCACGATTCTCTTCTTTTAACTTGTTGAATAACTCTATCTGAGTGGTTTCCAAGAAATATTTTTCATGTTCTTCATATTGATTTCATGTTATTCTTCTTCACATCACATGCTTTACAGTTGGCGAAGCATGCGAATTGTTCTTCCAATATTCATAACTATTTTTTTAATATTTTCTCCAAGTCTATCTTTGTATGATTAACTACAAATAGCTCTCCAACAAGTGAGTTCATCATTTACATCTATTTGCAGCCGAAATTTCTGATGTTTGTGCAAAGTTTTTCGTGACGTTCCTAATGCTCGTGCCATAGATGTTACCAAACAATTCTTTTTAGCACTTGATGAAACCATTGCCATATGTATTCCTCTACGTACAGTTGAAACATTTTTCTATCTAGATATCCTAATTGAATTTATAGCACTACTTATATTTTGTATCACATTTTCCTTCATTTTTTTTATCTTTGGTTGATTTTTGAATACCCAGTAGTGTCATAGATTCTTTTAATTTCCTTACTGATAGGAGAGATTTCAACATTTGAGCTTGAATTGTCACCTGCCCCTTTATGAAATATGTTTAAAAAATGCGGTTAACACGATATCGTATATAATGGTCAGGTTTTTTATCTCCATATGTGTGAGTGTCAACATTTTCTAACATCTCATCATTGACACTGATTTCATTTGTACATATTCGAATAAATAGTACGTAATAAGTTTACATATTCAATAAATAACTAAATTAATAAATATATGTATAATTTAAATAATGCATGCATGTGTTCAATATATATATACCTTGTGATTCAATTTCTTCACTTGAATTTCTTTAAATATTTTCACCATCTTCAATCATTGGTTCAATATCTCTTTCACTTTCTCTTTCAAAATTTTGTATCTCATCATCAATGTTTTGAGGAATATCTCTCTTAGTTTACATTGCAAAATATTTTTCAAATTAGTTCATCAAATAAAAATTAAGCTTCACATTTTACACTAGGAAAATTTTAAATATATCAATAGATCATAATATTTACATTTACATACCTGCTTCAATTTCTAGTTGAGGTTTATTTTCCCCTTCAATATTTGAGAGTGATCCTATCTTTCTTTTGCGAGATTGTCTCGTCTCTTCTCTACGTTCCTCCAGTTCTCTTTTTCTATCATATTTTCTCGCACAATTCCTTCGATTTCCCATGATAATAGATTATGAAGTTCAAAAAATTTCCTTCAAAAATTTAGACAATAACTCAATTAGAAAAATCATCACAAAATATTTAATTTAAACAAAAACTCATTTTAAAAATTTTGCAAAAAATAAATACTCCAATCCAAAACACTTTAAGAAATCCGAGAAAAAAATGTCTTATAAAAATGAAACGAAGCTCAAAATATTTACTTCAACTCAAAACACGTACTCTAAAAAAATGTCACTTCAAAAGATGCCTCCAACTTAAAAAAAAATGTCACTTCAAAAAATACTTCAAAAAATACTTCCAGAAAATGTCTTTTCGAAATTAAGCCCAAATCCATACTTTAAAAAAAAAACGAAGCACAAAAAAATCCAAAAAAATGCATTACATACCTCCAATAAATGTCCTTTGAATGTACGTCCAAGAAAATTCCTTAAACTCAAAATAATTCTTTACAAAATCAGACCGCCTCCAAGAAATGTCCTCCAAGAAATGTCTTTAAACCCAAAACAATTCTTTGCAAAATCAAACCACCTCCAAGAATTTGAAATTAAGCCCAAATATATACTTTAAAAAAAATGAAGAACAAAAAAATCCAAAAAAATTTATCACATACCTCCAAGAAATGTCCTTTGAATGTACGTCCAAGAAAACTCCTTAAACCCAAAACAATTCTTTGCAAAATCAAACTGCCTCCAAGAAATGTCTTCCGAGATTTATGAGAATTATATTTTTCATAAATTTGAAATGCTTTTAGTTTGAAAAACATATATGGAAAATCATAGCATCGAAGTGCATATAATTTTCAACAATATGAGGATTTGATAGATTGAAGAATACATCGGTATGAATAAGTTGACACCCCTTAGATGACCATCAATGATGTGAAAGAGGAAAGGAAGCAAGCAAGAGAGATTGTGACAAGAAGGTAGCAACAAAGTTAAAATTTTGTGGAAGAAGAGGTGAGGACAAAAAAGTTGTGAAAAAGAAAGTGTGCAGGTGAAAGTGCAATAGCGTGAAGCAAATTCAAGCTGAAGAGAAGGTATGATCTAGAGGAAGAAGAAAAGGTCCTTCTGCAGATAACTAGGAGAAGACAAATTCCAACAAGTATTAGCTTGGTAGAAGTTGTTGCAGGAAGTTCCACAGTAACTATGGGAAGAATTTCCTATAGATAGAGACAAATATAGAGAGAAAGAAAATTATTGTTGTAGCTCACAGGTGAACACAAATATTTCACAAATAGAGGAAGAAGGAAGAAGTAAAATGACTATAGATAGTCATGCATTCAAAGATAGGTCATAGTTGAAGAAGAAAGATGACAAGGCCGTTGGAAAAGGAGAATGAATGTACATGTTAGGAGAGTAGAGAGTGCTCGAGTGAATATTTAGAGGTAGAAGGCAACACAAATAGTAGGATAAAACTAGGCATAGAAAATCTGAGTATGGTATTTAGAAACAGATTGATCGAGTGAGATTATTGTAGTGACTTGAATGAAACTCATAATGAGAAAGGAGAAACTCAAAAAGCTAAGATGCCTGGGACTACTGATGTTCATATGAAGGGTTTGAAGGTAAGCCATAAGAAATCAAATTCTATAGAATTTAATAGATAAGTAGTTGAAATTAAATTGTATCTAGAGGTTTTGAAAATAATTCTACATAAAAGGTGAGGAAGACCATGGTTACACATAAACTCTTTGGAGTAGATTAAAGTGGAATTGGTTGTAGGTGAAGATGAGACAAATATTAAATGGTCATTTGATGAATAAAATTAAGGATTTTAAACAGAGGCTAATTGCTCATTTGGAATGAAAAATGGAACAAAAACAAAGAAAAATTGTTGAAGATAATATTTGTACACCAGAACAAGGGCCAATTCTTAGAGAGAGTGATGAAGAAGAGGTTAATGAGAGGCTAGCTAAGAATCTCACATATTATGGGAAGAATCAAGATCAACATGGAAGAACGATGGTCGAGATGTTGATAGAAGATAAAGGCCATATTGATTTTAGTTTTAACAATTGGTGTTCGAATGCAAGGGTTATTGTAGATGAAGGGAAAATCCTTGATTTTGTTCTGTGTAGAGAAAAAGGGAAGTCACTAGAAAATGTTGAATAGACTGAGGAAAATTCAAAATTGTCTTTCGAATTTAGTCAAAATGAAAATATGGAGGAATAACTTGAGATCAAAGAGCACATGTGTGTCGATACTAAGGATAAAGAGGAGAAAGTTGTTACTATGGAATAGGAATATTTGATGAGCAACATAGAAATTTAGGGTTTCATGAGGGAAAGATGTTGAAAGCAACAAAGGATACTTCAGGGTATCGCATTTTTAAAACTAGCTGTTGGTTTGTGTTTGCAGGTAATGAAGATGTGCAAGAACTAGTGATTACTTGAATTGGTGAAATACAAGAATCAGTTAAAGAGGACTTGCAAGATTGTAGTGGAGTAAGAATGGAAAACATTACAGTAGACCTGATATTTTTAGAAGACTGGTTGGAGAATCCAAGAATAATGAATTGGAGCAGTCCAATTGTGTATGAGGTCAAGTTTTCCATGAATCAAATGCAACAACAAATGGACAACAATGATCACGAGTTCCAACAGAAGATGGAAGGAATAGTAAGAACAAAGAACAACAACAAAATTTAGCAAAGAACCAATGACTTGTGCCATCCAAGAGACATGTTGGATGAGGAAATAGAAGAAATGAGGAAGTTGATGTCAAAAAAGCCCCACCATAAGAGGTATTTAGAGCATTGTAAAATGAAGGACAACATAGTGCAAATGGAAGAAGAGACTATATCGGCAAGGAGGGAGGATAATTACAACATAAAGTTTGGAAACTAGGAATAATAAAGAAGGTAGCAACAAAAAATACAGAGTAACAACATGATAAAGAGAAGGACCTATTATAAAACAAAGTTTGGGATCTAAGAAAGGTTTGTTTCAACAACACATGGTCAGGAGGAAATGAAATTTTTTCACATTCGGAGTATGATGCAAGAGTATCTTACCTCAAGGTAAATATGGATTTTTATTAAGATAGCAGTATATTCATTACCAAGGGAGTTGGTTCCCTAATTGACTGCAATTATTTAATTTTTGTATTTCCTATGTTTTTAGATAATTCTAGAAAAAATATGTATTTATAAATAAAATTGTAATATGATTTATTATTTGGGAGAAGTCTAGAGAATATTGAGAGTCTTAGAGAGATTTAAGGATTAGTCAGATTTTTTGAGAGAAATATGGATCTATAGGATCTAGTTTAGGTGACGAAATAGTGGAACTGAACGAGAGTTTAATCTCGATCCTTTTTGTACAAATATGTAATTTTAAATAGGAATTAGAGTAGATAAGAGGTAGGAAATATATTCAAGAGGATTTGATGTCTAATTAGGGACATAAAGCTAAGAAGGGATTCATTGTTGTAAACAGGCCAGAGAGGGCCTATTGTAAATATGTTTGATTGTTTCATGACGGAAGAAGTACTTTATTCGAGTGTTTTGAGTTAGTTGGAGTTTATTCCATGTCATTGTGTATAACTGAGTCATGTTAGATGAATTATCAACCTTGGGTTCATATTTGGTAGGAGTGTGACATAAATATGTTGTTGGCAAGGTTAAATCTGAAGATGGATTCACACATTTATATATATCACTTCTGGATGAGAGTAGCATAGAAGAAGCACTTGTGGAGGTCGCGAGAGAGACAGAGGTCTCATTATCATTGAAATGGAACACTTTTTATGATAGAAGGAATGGAGGTGTTGATCATTTATCAATTATATGATTAATGATCATGAGTTACCCGAATCTCCAAGGAATTAGAAGCTGAGGAATTGATTTAAAAACGAAGGTGAGATTTGATTTACAGCAAAGGTAGACCAAGTATTGATAGAGTAGAGTGGAGAAGTGAAAATACTTGGTTTTTTCAAATTTCTGATAGAAGTCCCTCAGTTGACAACCGTCGGGAGATAGAAATGTGAAGTGACAGGCATCAAGACATAGGCCTTAAACTGAAAGGATCAAAAGAGAAGATAGAGAGAAAGAGTGGGTGATGAGGACAGGGCTTACCTAGAAATTTGGATCTTGCCTAGAGGTTCAACTCCGATGACATTCAAAAATTATTTTTCCTCATTACATTGGGCTAATATGAGTAGATTGGAAGCATTAAATTGGAGGACCAAGTGGGGTCCTCTCAGAGGAACTTATAGTAGGGATTTGTAAAGCTCTACTCATTGTAAGCTCTCTAGAGTATGGAGATAGTGGGTCCCACCTAAAGGGTTATACCTCGATGTGATTATTATTATTACCCTTTTAAATGTGCCTGTGTATAAAGGAGCAGGCTTGTGTGGCAAGCGGGCCACCCGAAAGGGCTTTAGCTTAGAGGTTTGAAGAATAAGCAATTAGAAGGAAAGGTCGACATTTGAGGTTGGGTTTTATGCATTGGACATAAACTGAGGTTCCATGGGTGGAGTATATGTGAACCAAGGTATGCGTTGGATAAATAAAGGAAATGAGTAGGAGCTAAATAGACATGGAGAAAGGGCTCATGTGTATATATATATAGGTTGCTAGAGGAGATTCCGTGTTGGATAATAATAAAAGGGAAGTGCTCAGGTAAAAGCCACTATTGTGATAGAAAAAATGGGTCGAGATATATATAGAGGGGTCTATGTTGATTATAAAACATCTTATATATGTAATCCTTTCAGCTCCTCCCACTTATATTTAAATCATCCAACTATTGGAAATCAAGAGATTTTTATCACAATGGTTGAAGGAAGCACCCTTTTTTAAACAAGACTGGGACTGTGGGTAGTAAGCTCAATATTGGGTTTGCATCAAGATAACAAGGTGAAATAGTTTATTATTTCTCCCCTTTTTTCCTGGAATAGAAAACTTGTCCAACCACCTCTGTTATTCAATAGTTGTCATCACTATAAGTAGTGTAAAATTTCGCCTTTGACAAATAACTAAAACATAACCACTTTTAGATTGATGACCATGAATGTTGAAGGCTTATGAGCTATGTCACCACGGCAAAAAATGACGCAAAAAATCTTAAATAAAATTTGTGAGCATAAGGTGTTGGTTAATGGTAAAATATTTTATTATTTCCTTTATTTTAATGAAATGGAAGGAAGGTCCAATCACGGAGACGACATCTCTATAAACAAGGATATTGGTTGGAATTGTGCACAAACTAAAATCATTGTTGTTGATGGATAACCATTCAATTGTTGTGGTCATTATAGCCAATTTAGACCCATCTTAAGTATGGATATAACATGAGCTTAGAGGAATCAAATTTCTTGAGGTGCAAACCTTTTTAGAGTGCAAAATACAATGTGTTATTTTTCATTGTTTAAATTGTATTTTTGAATGCTAAATAAAATATATATGACCAAATAAATAAAATTAATTTGGGTATCCACATAAATTAGTTAACATAAATCTTCAAATAGTTTATTTAAATATTTTAAATTATAAGATTTAAATATCTCCTTCACCCATTTTTTTACTTTTAATTAATTTACTGCATATTCATTTTTACTTCTAATTACTTTATTACATATTCATTTTAAATTAAATAAATAGAGACTCACAAACAAACCTACACATCCCATCCCCTCATATTAAAATACCCTCATATTAAAATGTAAAATAAATCTCTCCACTCAACTAAACTTTTGACGGTTTACAGATACTTAGTACATAATACCTACAGCATAAACCCTTTATTCTTGATTTATAGATGAATCCGATAAAAACATTTGACCTTCCTCCCGGCTATCCTCCACACTATCCAATTCTGAAATATTTAAACCATTTCCTATAAACATAAATTTAACACTTTAAACGCTTGTTTCCATGATTCTCGAATGCTTATGACCCACGTGAGCAAGGTGGCGGGCCATGATGTAATATTTTATTATTTCTTGCTTTGTTTTCTTGAAAAAGACCGGTCCAATCTTTTAGACGTCACATCTGCAGTTTAAATGGTTGTCGTCACTATTAGTCTAAACTTTTGACCTCTTACAAGTATCTGAAAACGAAATAGAAGAAGGCTCCAATCGTGTAACTGCCATCTTTTTTACTTCTTCAAATACCTACCGAACATAACCAGTGTTATTACCGTGATTCTTTCATAATCAACCTCAACCGCCAGTGTTATTACTGTGATTCTTTCGTAATCAACCTCAACATAAAGGAATGATGAACTTTACTTTATCCAATTTTGTGACGTGGAAACCTCAAGTGCATCAGTCCATTTCAACCTTCCATGTATGTCTATGAAGGAGCGTTTATGCAGTCTTCATGCAGTGTTTCATCACAACATGTTTCATAGACATAGTAACGCCATGTCATATACTATGTGTGCCCGGTAGGGTTTTGAGCGTGAATGATCTGTAATGTTTTTTGGACCATGTGTGTGAGGTAGAGTTACTAAGGGTGAAAGATATGTAAAGATATGTAATGTGTTAGTGGATCTTTTTGTTGGATTACTTTTTTATGATATATTTTGAAATTATTTTTAAAAGTGTTACGGATATTGGATTGAAATAATTTATTATAAACACATATTTTTGTTGGACTTTTTTTATATAATAAATGTTTTTTTTTATAAATTTCAAAATTATTAATAATAAATTAATAATTAAATAAAATAATGAATTAATTTTAAAATGAGTATATTATTTATACACATGAATATAAGATATATTTTAGGAAAACTAATCTAATAGAAACTATGTCTTGAAAGTGAGATTTGAAAAATCTCACTTAAAAAGTGAGGTCTATGCTAAGGGTGAGGCTTATGTTATGCTCTTTTTTCAGTAATGATGAAATGCAAGTATAAAGAACAGAGAATTTACAATGGAGTTTCCTTTGATACTATAGAGAATTGTGTAAATGACTACTACAAAACTTTGTTCTTCCTTTTCTATGCTCTGAAATCCCACTTGTACTTGATTTGCTCAACAATGGCTCAACTATCATATTAGAAGAATGGAATGTCATTGCTCTCTTTTTAGAATAGTGATTTAAGGTTAGGATTTTTTCATATATCAATTCTTAATTAGTGTTATCAAAGACCAAGCAAGTGCTTATTTCTACATGTATAAGTAATGGGATAACATGACATCCTATTGGATCTCTATCACTTTTCAAAGGGAATAATTTCCAGACAAAAGCTATGATTGAGATGATTTTCTCATTGTTGGAAAGTTCTCATTGGGTAAAGTGTTCAAATTGTTGGTATTATAAGTATATAGAAACAAATATACACCCAAACTTGGCAATATAAACCATCAAATATTACATTGTATTTCTTTCCAATAATAATTACACACCCTCACATAGTCCAATACATTACATGGGGCTTCCTATATAGAACTGAGGTGCCCATAAAAAATTTATAATATGGCTAATTAGCTCAACTATCTCCATAACTATCTTCTCCGTATCTCCAAGAAATCAATATCTCCACAAGTTTTTGATTTGATTTCATGTGATCTCCATCCTTAACTTCTCTCATTATGACCTCCTATTTGGTCATAAGTAGACTTCTAGAGTAAGTCTACTTCCATTATTAATAATTTTGTCATATCATAATGATATCATAAGTATGAATTATTCCTTGTACTCCCACTTAATGAATGCTTATTATTCAATCTCAATGACTTTTGTTTTCTCATCTTAGTCTTCCACACTTTACATCATATTTAGTGTTCTTCATCTTCATATGCATCTTTACATGACATTATGTTTCTATATCAACAAGTGTTGCTTCATTATCTAATAAGTCTAGATCTTGACTCATTCATTTGGACTACATGATCTTCATATCAAGGATTTCTTTAGCTTACCCTTTACTATCCCCTTTGTTTTCTATGCATTTCACATTAACCATTACATCATATTTAGATTTTTCTTAACACACCCTTACCTCAAAGTGGTTATATTTACCACAAACCATTCATTAAATCAAGTGATTTCTCTTAACCAAAAACCTCCATCTCTCATTACCAAGTGGTTATTGGTGTACAAAGAACCAATAAAAAATTACACATTCTTTATTTGACTCAAGAAATGACTAGATAAACTCACAATTTTTCCTTAGTGACAACTAACCTTTTGGCAAACAAAATTGCTCATGAAGTTTTTATGAGATATATTATTGTACATTTGAAGGCTTGATCTTGTAAAATATTTTCAAGACTTTTTGTCATCCATTCACATCTATCCAATCACATTGTAATTTTATATAAATATTTGATATCTCTTTAGTCCAACACTTATGATGATCATGGCTTGTAATAACAGAAATATTCCAAGGATGCATATTCCAACATGTATCTAGTACATATTTTTTTCTTCCACAATTTCTACAAAATTTTTCTTGCTTGTGTATTTTATTTGTTGTATTGCTACTTGTAGATGGTTCATCTCTTGTCAATGTTTCTCATTTAACAAATTTGCTAGTAGTATTGTTTGATTTACCTTCATAACCTAAGCCTTCATTCTTTGTTCTTAAATATACCTGTATGAGATTTTGAATTCCTTGGCCTCTTTTGACTAGAACTTTTACATCATAGCCCATTTAAAAAAAAAAAATGGCACCAATTCTTCTTGTGTGCTTCTCAAAATAGCTTAGTTTAGCATCCTCAACTTTGTCAAGATCATTAGTCAAAGCCTTATAACAAGAAATAGATGTATACATACATCATTACCAGTCAAAAGACAAGTAAAGACAACTATAAGTCTACATATGTACATCATTACCAACCAAAAGACAAGTATAAGTCTTTTGAAAGGGGTCACTAGTATCACAAAGTGCATCACACTTGGATTTATCTTCATTTAACTATTTCACTTCATTTCAAGTTCGAAGAAAATATTTTCTTTTGTCCCTAATTCTTATTGAAATGATCTATTAATTTGTCATTTTGATCTTGAAATTTGACAATATCCTACCTATTGATGATCTACCCATTAATTTAATGATGTTAATATTTCTTCTAAATTGTTGATGTTTTGTGTAGTGAAACTCACAAATTCATGATAAAGTTCATAATCTCTTAATCTTAGTTCAACAACTTTGTTTATCATGAAATTATTTTTTTCCAAACATGACCCAGATCTTGTTGAAGAAGTTTAATTTCATGGTTAGCAATTTCTAGCCTTATTCTTCTCTTACTAATTTTTAATATATTAAATTTTCAAACATAAATAAATAAACACAAAGTAATACACAATAGTTCACACACCCATTCTTCAAAACAATGATAAAGGTGTCAAGTAACACTATGTTGGTGATCCTTCAAAACAATGATAAAGGTATCAAGTAACATTTTGTTAGTGATGGTGAAATGTCCAGGCCAAGCATTGCCAGCCCATGTTGGCTGTAGAAGTATCTGCGACCATCCCTATCTTGAAAATGTTCCAGACACAGTGGTTGGCTGGAAAACTTTATGTATATCATTTTGATACGTACTTCCAACCAACATCACAATGTTGTTTGTAACAACATTGGTGGCTGTCCATATGCTGAAGTAACTTTAACATACACAGTTGTTTCTTTGCATGATTATATATATATATATATATATATATATATATATATATATATATATATATATATACATATATATATATGTATATATATATATATATCTATATATCTATATATATATATATATATATATATATATATATATATATATATATATTATATATATATATATATATATGTATTGTGTGTGTGTGTGTGTGTGTGTGTGTGTGTATGTGTATATGTATCGAATATATGTATAATTTTCAAAAGTTCCTCAGTTTTGGTGAGGTTAACCTTGATCGATTAAGTTCCTTGACCAAGCATTGAGGAACTAAATATTAACCTAACCCAACAGATATGGATGGTCATCCTTATCGAATCTGATGGTTCACATATAATATTGATGGACTACAAATGACATAATTGTTGGCGTACATTAGTGGCAACCCACGTTTATTCTTTAAAGCTCATGGGTTCCCTGAACAAGGTAGAAAATGAGACCGTAAATCTTGAATGAAATTTGCTACACAAAGTTGGCTGTGGGCTACGTCTCTTATTATTATTTCTGGAATCTTTGATTATTTTTTGCTTTATTTTCTTGAAATAGAAAACATGTCCAACCTATAGGAATTTATGAAAATTCCAGAACAAATCACAGAGAGAATAATACTCTCCTCTTTAACACAGAGAAATATAAAATTTTACTCACAAGGATAGAGGTTCACACTTTGAAAAAATTCTATTCATTAACTGAAAACAAACTGTTACACTACTTCCTCAATAGAGGGCTTACAAAATATTCAGACTGCTTCAAACATAGTGCTAAAACAACTCTTTGTCTCACTATCCAAAATAACACACTCTGTCTCTTACAGAACAACGCACCACTATGCATGAAAAAAATTACACTCTCTGTTCTGTCTTTTACAAAATGCACTGTTGTGCAATATCAAACTTTTACACTCTGTTGTGTGTAAAATATAAACTTACAATTCAAAACGTTTAGCCTTTTCAGGCTTTTATATATCTGGCCCACTACATAAAACAAAACTATATTAAAACTAAAACTTAAATTAAAACTATGTTGGGGGCCCATAATGCAGGTGCATATAAAACAAACTATAGTGATATATATATTATAAACTACATAGTTTATAATATATAATCATACTCCAAAGAACTATTACAAAGAGCGCATATTTAATATGTTAAACCATAACATATCAAACAGGTTTAAAAGTAATACATCCTCGTGCAATAAACAAAAACATAACATACAACCTTTACAAACTTCAACCTCCATCGTGCGATAACCTTCGGACTTCAAAAAAATTAAAACATATTGCAGTGGGAAAATCGTGTAACACTTTGGCTGACGTCACAAGGAAATTTGTGCGCGCGATGAACATTGCAATTGTCCCTATAGCCATATCGCGTTCGATTTTGGGCTTGGCGTACAGTGGCAAAATGTGACGTGAAAAACTTATACATTGTGCCTCATAACCTTTTCGGGTCTTTCGTTTCAACCTGCAAACAAACCAAATGAAAAACTCGATCGAATCATATTTCACCACGTGGTCTGGGGACCACTGTCCTTCAAACAAAACTCTCCCGCGCTTGCAAATAAACTCCTCCTGTGTATAAAATAAACATTTCTTTGTTTTCTTAACGTTCTGCTTTGGATGTACAGAGGCTGATCTTTTAAACCTTCGAAAGGACTGTTGTGTTTTTTTTAAACGCTGAATTTGACTGTTCAGCAACAATAGAAAGTGACGCTCATGACAGGTTTACTTCAGATAAATTTAGAAGGCGACAGAATGTACAAGAGTTGTAAATAACATTTCAACACTCCCCCTTAATTTCAACTGTTGGGTTATCAGTCATACCCAGGCATTTTCTCAAAAATTAAAAACTCTTCTGCCCCAATGGCTTGGTCAGAATGTCTGCAAACTTCTCCTGAGTTCTGCAGTATTCTAAAACAATTTCGCCATTGTTTACCAATTCCCTGATGTAGTGAAATTTTTTGTCAATGTGTTTCGTCCTCTTTTGAAACACGGGATTCTTTGATAATCCAATAGCTAAGCTATTGTCACAAAAAATCATTGTTCATTTTGCTTGCTCTTGGCACAAACTTCTTAGCATCCTCCTCATCCAAATTGCTTGACACGCTACTGTTGTAGCTACCACATATTCTGCCTCTGCTGTAGACAACGCTAGAATAGGCTGTTTTTCAAAATCCCAAGAAATGGCTCCTGAACCCATGTGAAAAACATAACCAGAAGTGCTCTTCTGATCATCTACACTTCCAGCCCAATCATTGTCAGTGTATCCTATTAATTCTAAACATTCTGAAGCAGTATATAAAACTCCATACCTTTTGGTTCCTTTAACATACCTCAGAATTCTCTTCGCTGCCTGCCAATATGCATCCTTTGGCTTATCCATGAATCTGGGAATCAAAATAATAGCATGCATTATATCAGGCCTAGTTGTAGTCAAATACATGAGGCTTCCAACTATGCTCTTGTACAAACTAGGATCGAAATCCTTGCTGCTGTCCTCTCTGCTGAGTTTTAATCCCATCACTGTGGGAGTGATTGTTGCTTTGTTCTCCTGCATATTAAATCTTTCCAGCACTTCATTAACATATTTTGCATGTGAGATAAAAATCTCATTTTCATATTGTTCTACTTCTATTCCTAAGAAGTATCTCAACAAACCCATGTCAGTCATTTCAAATTCTTCTTTCATGATTGTTTTAAAATTTTCAATGAGGTAATCATCATTACCTGTGAAAATAACATCATCAACATATAAAACCACAATCAACATTTTACCATCCTTTTATTTGATGTAGAGGGTGGGTTCTCCCTCACACTTTTCAAATCCATTTTCAAGTAGATAGGAATCTATCCTACTGTACCACGCTCTTGGCGCTTGCTTTAGCCCATAAAGACCTTTCTTCAACTTGCACACTTTGTGCTCTTGGCATTTCTTTTTGTAGCCGAGAGGTTTTTCAATGTAAACCTCTTCCATTAACACTCCATTTAGGAATGCTGACTTCATGTCCATTTGGTAAAATTTCCACTTGTTTTCTGCTGCTATGGACAGCGCTGCTCTCACGGTTTCCATTCTAGAAACTGGTGTGAAAGTTTCCTCATAATCTATCCCATGATTCTGCTTATATCCTTTGACAACAAGTCTGGCCTTGTGTCTCTCTATTTTGCCTTCAGCATTACTCTTGGTCTTGTAGACCCATTTAACTCCAATGACATCTTTACCTTTTGGGAGTTCAACTAAATCCCATGTCTTGTTTTTTTCCATGGAATTAATCTCCTCATCCATAGCTTCTATCCATTTTGTATCTTTAATAGCTTCTTCAAAGTGGATAGGGTCATCAACATGACAATATAAAGCAAACAAAGAATTCATACCTTCATTTGCTGCCTCTTGTTCATAAATTTCATTCAAATTTCTGAACCTTCTACCTCTTTCATTTGGTGTACAAGTGCTTGAAGAAGCATTCGAATTTCCTCCTTGTGGTGTGTTTGGAGAAGCACTTCCATTTCTTTTCAAGGGTGTCTCTTGCTGCCCTTGTGTTGGTGCTGGTGTTTGGGGATGTATTTCAACCAACTCATCATCATTTTTATCATGAGATAAATAGTGTTTAACATTCACTGTTTTCTCTATGCTTCCATCCCAAGCTTCCTCCTCAATGAATTGAACATATCTGCTCACAATAAACTTCTTAGTGGATGGGTTGTACAACTTGTAAGCTTTGGATTCCTCACTGTATCCAATGAAAATACATTTCTCCCCCTTGCTTTCCAACTTCTTCCTTAGCTGATCCAAAATGTGTGCATAAGCCACACATCCAAAAACTTTCATGTGTGTGACACCTTGCTTTGTGCCACTCCATGCCTCTTCCGGCACATTGTTCATAACTTCTTTTGTAGGACATCTATTCAGGATGTACGCTATACAATGTATGTCCTTAGCCCAATAATCATTAGGCAAATGCTTTGCCTTTAACATACTCCTTACAATGTACATTATTGTTCTATTCTTCCTTTCGACAACTCCATTTTGTTGCGGAGTATATCTAGTTGTAAAATTCTTGTGAATCCCATTTTCTCTACAAAAACATAGAAAATATTTAGAGATATACTCACCTCCTCTATCAGTCCATAGGACTTTGATATGCAGCCCACTTTGGTTCTCAACAAGTGCTTTGAAATTACAGAATCTTTCAAACACTTCACTTTTTTTTTTCAAAAAGTAAACCCAAGTTTTTCTAGTAAAATAATCAATAAATGTTAACATGTAATGGCTGCTAGCAAGTGATGGAGTTTGCATCGGTCCACACAAATCTGAGTGGACAATCTCTAAGGGTGCTTTTTCCCTTATGCATTTCCTGGAAGGAAAATTTTCTCTGTGTTGTTTCCCCAAGATACAACCTTCACAAAGGCTGTCCAGTTTCTCAATCAATGGCAAACCTCTTACCATTCATTTTCTGTTCAACAAGTTAAGACCTCCAAAGTTGATATGTCCAAATCTCAATTTCCACAACCAATTTTCGTCTTTTGGTTCGCTTTGGAAAGCCTCTTGTGTCACTGCTACTATCTCTTCTTCATTCTTCAAATTTTCTCTCATTCTGAGAGGGAACATCCTGTTCCTTGTCATCTTCACTTCAACAATACATTGTTTGCTAGGTGGTTTATCCATGATGGTACAAACATCATCCTCAAAGAAAACATTATACCCCTTTTGAACAAGCTGTCCAATACTTAAGAGGTTACACTTCATTCCTGGAACATAATAAACATATGCTATGGATTTCTTTTCACCTTTCCTTGTTAAAACATTTACTTCTCCTTTTCCCATAACAGAAACTTTACTATCTGTCCCTAGTGTGACTTGTGACTTCACACTCTCATCTAGCATAGAAAACATTGCTATGTTTCTTTTCATATGGTTACTACAACCGGAGTCTAGAAACCATAAGTCTTCATTATTTTCATTAGCCATATTACAAGCTAAAAATAATTTGTCTTGGCTGATATTTTCTCTAGTAAAATTTGCATTTGTTCTATTTCCCATATCATGCTACTTCTTTCTACATTCATTAGAATAATGTCCATATTTTTTACAATAGTGACATTAGACATTGGATTTATCATACCTTTGTCCTTGAGCATGATGCTGGCCACTTTGTTGGCTGCTACCTTGGCCTTGGTGCTGATTTGGATTGTTGCCCCTTCCTTGAGGATTTGCTAGACTATTTCTTCCACCTCTATTTTGGCTTCTTCCTCTTCCTCTTTTGTTTCCTCTGCCTTGCCCTCTTCCTCTTCCGAAATACATCTGGGTCTTAAATGCATGCTCCAGAGATGAGTTTTCATTTCTACCCAACCTCTGCTCATGGGTCATCAGTGATGCATGTAGCTCATCCACTGAAAAATTTGTGCGATCCTTATTCTCTTCTATGGTGGTGACAATCACATCGAATGTTGAAGGTAGACTCCTCAAGATTTTTTCCACAATTATCTTGTCTTCAAGAGTCTCTCCATGAGACCTTATTTGTGTGACCATTCCAATCACATGTGTGAAGAATGAGTCAATAGTATCTGGCTCTTTCATACAGAGAGTCTCAAAGTCTCTCCTCAGCAACTGAAGTTTTGTTTTCTTCACTTTTTCCATGCCTTGATAGGCTATCTTGAGAGTTTTCCATGCTTCTTTGGATCTCTTAGCTGCTGTTATCCTATGAAACACACTCTCATGCACTACTTAATACAAAAAATAGAGGGCTCTCGAATCCTTCTTCTTATTTCTCTTCAATAGTTCCTTCTCTTCTCGTGTTAAATCATCAAGCTCATTTTCATCTGCTGGCTCATAAAAGCCATCCTCAACAAGTTCTCATAAGTCTTGGGAAGAAAATAGAGCTCTTATATTTATTTACCAGTAGTCATAATTTTTCCCATTAAATTATGGGAGCTAGGTATTTCCAATACCCATGCTAGCGCTAGCTCCAACCATTCTTGCACTCTTAACTATGCTTCAAAATACTTGAATGTGTATTTAAAATAATTAACTGTCTTCAAAAGTAACACAAAAAATTGTATAGAGAAATACCTTGGATTCTTCTTGACCGAGTCTTCACACTGTTGGAGAAGTTGCTGCAACAATAACTCCTTCCTTCAGCTTCTTTAACCTTCAAAGAGACTGGAATAGGTCTGATACCATGTTGGAGTTTATGAAAATTCTAGAACAAATCACAGAGAGAATAATACTCTCCTCTTTAACACAGAGAAATATAAAGTTTCACTCAGAGGGACAGAGGTTCACACTTTGAAAAAATTCTATTCATTAACTGAAAACAAACTATTACACTACTTCCTCAACAAAGGGCTTACAAAATATTTAGACTGCTTCAAATGTAGTGCCAAAACAACTCTCTATCTCACTGTCCAAAATAACAAACTCTGTCTCTTACAGAACAACGCACTACTATGCATAAAAAAAATTACACTCTCTGTTCTGTCTTTTACAAAATGCACTGCTATGCAATATCAAACTTTTACACTCTTCTGTGTGTAAAATTACAATTCAAAATATTTAGCCGTTTTGGGCTTTTATATATCTAGCCCACTACATAAAACAAAACTATATTAAAACTAAAACTTAAATTAAAACTATGTCGAGGGCCCACAATGCAAATGCATATAAAACAAACTATAGTGATATATATATTATAAACTGCATAGTTTATAATATATAATCATACTCCAAAGAACTATTACAAAGAGCGCATATTTAATATGTTAAACCATAACATATCAAATAGGTTTAAAAGTAATACATCGTCGCGCAATAAACAAAAACATAACATACAACCTTTACAAACTTCAATCTTCATCACACGATAACCTCAGGACTTCAAAAAACTTAAAACATATTGCAATAGGCAAATCGCATAACACTTTGGCTGACGTCAGAAAATTTGTGCACGCGATGAACATTGCAATTGGCCCTATAGCCATATCGCGTCCGATTTTGGGCTTGGAATACGATGGCAAAATGTGATGCAAAAAACTTATACATTATGCCTCATAACCTTTTCGGGTCCATCGTTTCAACCTGCGAACAAACCAAATGAAAAACCCAATCGAATCATATTTCGCCACATGGTCTAGGGACCACTGTCGTTCAAACAAAACTCTCCCGTGCTCACAAATAAACTCCTCCTGTGTATAAAATAAACACTGCTTTGTTTTCTTAATGCTCTGCTTTGGATGTACAGAGGCTGACCTTTTAAACCTGCGAAAGGACTCTTGCGTTTTTTTTAAACGCTGAATTTGACTATTAAAAAAAAATAGAAAACTCCAACTAATTGATAAACAACTCTGGCTAAATTTTATGAAAAAGCCAACTAAATATCAACCTAACCCAATGATCTATATATAGATAGTCATACTTATTGAGTCTAAGTTTTCACCTGACCCAAGAGATTTGGATGGTCATCCATATTGAGTCAGAGTGTTCACCTGCAATATTGATGGACTGCAAATGACATAAATGTTTGTGTATCGCCACGGGCTTTGAGTGGCAACCTAACTTGTAAATGAGGTTGTAAATTTTGAAATGGAAAATTTAAGGGTTGATATGGGTCAGTTTCCATTAGTTTCACTGAAAAAATAGTTAATTTCCTAAAATATAACCACTTTCAGATTCAGGACCATGAGTGTTGAAGGCTTATGAGTTTTGTTAGAAAGAAAAAAATTGATCTAAAATAATTTTTGCGAGCATAAGGTGTTGGTTAATGGTAAAATATTTTACTATTTCCTTTATTTTCATGAAACAGAAGGAAGGTCCAATCCTATAGACACCATCTCTACAAACGAGGATGCTGGCCGGATAGCTGGATAAACCAAAATCATTGTTGTAGACATGAAATTAGTTCCATAGGGATAACCACTGAATTGTTGTAATCAATATAACTAGTGTAAACTTTTGACTTTTTGTAAATACCTACAACATGACCTGTTTTATTTTCATGATTCTCAAAGCTGGGCTATTATAGATTTACAGAATATCTTGGTTATAATTCCAGGTTAATTTTTTATTTTATTTATTTATTTATTTATTATTATTTATTTTTTTAATTTAAATTTCTTAAATAGATTTAATAGTTTCTTTTTACAGCAGCCTCCATATGGTTGCTCATGGCAGCACTATCAGTGTCACCAAAACCAAAGAACACATTGAGAACCCCATGGGGTATTCCTGCCTACAATTACAAATTATGAAGAGACCAACTCCCATTAAAGAAGTATTAGATTGGATCTACAATATCTTGACCCTACTAAAATGATAAACATATAAATACCTCAGGGGCTAATTGACCCTATTAAAATGATAAAAATATAAATACCTGAAAGGCTAATTTACCCTATTAAAATGATAAAAATATAAATATCTGTTGAGCTAATTGTGCACAATACATTGCACTTAAGGGAGTCTGCTATGCAGATTTGATAACCACCGTACATCCAAAGGCCAAATGCAGGAGCAACCTTACTCAAAAACATCACCAATGGAAAGTTCCAAGGTATAATATGACCAACAACTCCGATGGTCTCATACAAAGTATGAGCCTGATAATGTCCATCAATATTTAACGTTAGTCCATGAATCTTATCATTTGGTCATGCACATATTCATAGATAAAAAAATTATTGAAATCTGTAAAGACTACATGCATACATATTCATAGTTACAAATTTATCAAAATCTTGAATACCAAATCCTCATTTGGAGTACAAAAATGGCCTTCATCATGCCACAAGGTAAAATCAAAGAATAATCGAGGCATGTCCATTCTATATTATTTCAGTATGAATCAAAATGTTCAAATTCAAGAATCTGCAAGTGTTGGCAGAGCATGATAAAGTATCATGGAAATACCGTGAGAATTTCTGAAGTTACTACAAAAGGACACCAAAATGTTCAAATTCAAGAATGTGGAAGTGTTGGCAGAACATGATAAAGTATCATGGAAATACAGTGAGAATTTCTAAAGTTACTACAAAAGGACGCATATTAAAAAGAGAAAATGAAAAATGGTAAAGAGGGAAGAAAACTATTCAAATAAAGGATTGATATAGTCATAAATTCTTATAGATGGATTTTCTTCCTCAAATAAATATTGACTTACCTCTTTGGAGTCTGTGTTGACTCAGATACTCATAATTGTATTAATCTGGGGTCAATAGCAACAAAGAAAAAATGAAAAGTTTCTGGCAGAGAACATGAGATGATACATCATGCACTTGTGCAGACATATTTGTAAGTGTGCTTGAAAGTGTTCTGAATTTCAATTGGGAAACAATATTACTTGCAAATTTCTCCCCTGCTTCAGCAACATTAAGAAGCCATCAAGTTGCAGAATTGCATGCTAGTTCTTCTTTTTCGAAAAGTTTTATATCAAATTATGGAAATATAGCAAACATTACATAACAAAAACTTTTCTCAAAACAAGTACTATGTGTGGAAAATGCATGCTAGCAAATGGACTTTCCTAATGATGATTATTAGAACTTGTACATAATACAAATAGTAAGTTGAATGACAAGCTATAAAAATGAAGAACGATGCTGATCATTGGATTCCCCTCATGGTTTCTTCCCTTTGCTTTGAAGAGTTTTGCTTTAGTCAACCACAATGAACCCATTTTAACAAGGAAAGAATCTTGAGATGAGAGTTAGACAGAATTCAACCATTAAGTAAGCTACTTCAGTACCCTCAAAAGCTTACAAGGCACAAGGAACTTCAACACTACAAAAGAATGAAGTGCTTTGGGTATAAGTTCAATAGGCATCTTATCTTGGTACAATATTCTACTGCCATTAGAGGGGGAGATGAAAATAAAATCTAGAAAGCTATATCTGTTGGTTTACAGAGAAGGATAGATATAGAGGCTAATAATATCATAACGAATTAGGTTCTAGAAGCTGTCAATTGGATCTCCACCTTACATGCATAGACACTGAAGATCCCTCGAAGAAATCTAAAAGGGAATTTTCCAAGTCTTTTGGTGAGAATTTGATATACATTTAGGAGTGCCTACCACTTTCCAAATGGTTCTTAAATCGGCTATAGAAAGACCTATATGCTGGTAACAAATTCTTTTCTATAGATATTCGAAGTTCCTCTCGTAGCTATGCATCAGGAACAATCTAAGTAGATTGAGACCTATGCTCTTCCTCAAATGCATCATTGAATCTCATTGGAAAACGTCATCTCAATATCAGGAAAAATCTTTGAAAGAGTCTCATACAGATCAAGGATCTTGAACAACTTCTTAGGAGACCTCCTACTAATGGCTATAGCTTCACTGAAATTGAACAACTGAATTGTTGTTTTGAAGAATAAGAGTGATCCAAACCAAATTCAGAGACAACACAGATTGATCATCTGAATGACTTCCTCTATCATAATCCCCAATCAAATCTATTAACCTTACTTTTTATTTTTAAAAATTTAATCATATTTTTTCATAGTATTTAATTACATTCATCATTTTCTTATATAAATTGTTAATTTTCATATTTTTTATTTTTATTATTAAATAATGGCATTAATTTCAGTATAAAAAAATTATTATATTTTAATATAGATTAATTTTAATATATTATTTAAATATTTATTTGATAAATAATAAAAATTTTAACATAAATTAATGCTAATACCTTATTTAAATAATTCTCCGATTGGGTCATTATTTCAAGGTAGGCAAAAGCTTTCGGAGGGCCCCAGCCGCCCCTGCGCCTCCAAGTCATTTAAGAGGGGTTGGAATGGATTGCCACTCCCATAGAGAGAGGGCATGTAACACTTTAGTTCACACAAGTCTCTAGCATGGGTGTTCTTTGGATATTTACATGCAATGGATATGGACAAGTTTTTCTGATTAAGTTATTGGGATATGCCCCACTGATGGGTGGGAGTGAACTTTCCCCAAATATTTAATCTGTGATGGGAAAATTATGTGAACCTTAGAAACACTAGATTTAACCCAGGAAAAAAAAATCACATTTAGATCACTGGACAAAGTTTGCCATAATAATTTAGAGTAAAATTTGTTGAGGTTCATATTACATATAAAGAGCGCAGGAAAATCATGTGAAGCTTAGAAACACTAGATTCAACCTAGAAAACAAGACTCACAAATTTAGATCTCTGGAAAAAGTTTTCCATAAAATAATTGCCATAATAATTGATAGAAAAATGTGCTGGAGTTCATATTACATATAGAGAGCACAAAAATAAATGTAAAAGGACCGTTGTACTCCATACTTCTCATAGTTTAACCCAATGTTTCAGGCACAACATTCAATCTTTCTGTTATTGACAGAAACAGCTGAAACGGTAAGATACTTATAAATATTCATTGAGAAACCTTGTCTGAAGTATCGCAGAAAGACTCCAACCTACTCGAATTTGATCAAAGGACATAGATTGTAAACTCACAAATCAAAGAAGAAACATTCAAACATAACATCACTCACAGAAGAGATGAAACTCAGAATGTCAGAAAAGTGAGTATTCCAACTTACTCAGTCTGCAAATAAAGTAATCAGAACCGGTTAGAACACCAAGACATAAAGGAGGCAAAGGAGAGTAGTGACAGCACCTTCCACACGCAGACAACCATAATGGAATAAAAAAACTCTAATGGAATACATAATTCAAGACAAAACCCTAGTAATGGACATCGAAAGGTTCTAAATATATGCAGCACCAAAGTTTCAGGTCAAATAAAGACGAGTAAATGGAGGGTAGAGTGCCTGTTTGAATTGGCCCATGCTCCATCAACTAGACCATCGTACTCCATACTTATCATAGTTTAACCCAAATGTTGTAGGAACAACTTTCAATCTTTCTATTATTGATAGAAACGATTGAAACGATAAGATACCTATAAATATTGTTGAGAAACCTTGGCTGAAGGATCGCAGAAAGACTCCAACCCACTCAAATTTTCTCAGAGGACATAGATTGTAAACTCACAAATCAAAGAAGAAACATTCAAAATTAATATCACTCACTAGAAGAGGTGAAAACACATATTATCGGAAAAGTGAGTATTCCAACTTACTTGGTCTGCAAATAAAGTAACCAGAATCGGTTTGAACACCAATATATAAAGGAGGCAAAGGAGAGTAGTGATGTCACCTTCCACATGCAGACAAATTTAATGGAATAAAAAAGCTCTAATGGAATGCAGAATTGAAGACAAAACCCTAGTAATGGACACCGAAAGGATCTCAATACATGCAGCGTTAAAGTTTCAGAGTGCCTCGTTGAATTGGCCCATGTTCCATCAACTGGTTTGCATGCATATGGATAGGTAATTTGGCACTGCCAAAGAAACTACCTCGTAACTTCCTGCCACCCTATCAGCTCAATTCAATTTGATGGCTGAGAATGGTATAATTATCTAACAAAGGATCGAATGGTACTGATTATGACAGAAAGGTAGTTAGGAAATTTGTTATCAATAATGATGCCTTAGGGCGTAATTATTTTCTCAAATTTTATATAGAAAATTATTTTACCTCCAAGCTCCCAAAAACTTAGCTAATTTTCTATTTTTTCGAAATTATTTGTCTAGTTAAAGTGTAAAATCATTAGAAATTTGAATTCTTTATAAAAATGACTAATTTTAGTTCTAAGATACTAAATATAGAATAAATTTAAGATAAATATCTATCTTTAAAATTTTGGCTCACTTGGGGCATCTTACCTCTATGTCAAAATGGATTGTACTAGGATAGGGGTATATTCATTACCAAAGGCATTGTTTCTTAATTGAATGTAATATTTAATTATCTATTCTTTGAAATAAGTTTGGAGAATATTTAGAGTTAGATATTTGAGGATTAAATAGATATTTTGAGAGAAATATGGATCTAGAGGATCTAGTTGAGGTGAGGAAATAGTGGATCTGAAAAATAATTTAGTTCGGGATCATTTTTATATAAATAGGTAGTTTTAAATAAGAAATAGAATAGAGAAGAGGTAGGAAAGAGATATGAGAGGATTCGAAGGCCAATTAGGGCCATAAGGCTAAGAAGGGCTTCATTTTTGTAATCAGGATAGAAAGGACCTATTGTAAACATGTTTGCTTGTTTCATGATCAAAGAAGTACTTTGTTCGAGTGTTTTTAGTTGGTTGGAGTTTATTCCCTCTCATTGTGTATAAATAATTCATGCTAAATGATTTATTAACCTTGACTCCATATTGGGCATGAGCATGACATAAATATGTTGAGGAATATATATATGTTGGATTAGAGTAGCACAAGGGAAGCATGTGACGAGGTCAAGAGATATTTGAAGGTCTTTTTATCATTGAAGTGTAACCCCTTTTACAATAGAAGGAATCGATTTGTTGATCATTGATCAATTATATGATCAATGATCATGAGTTACCCGAATCTCAAAGGAATTGGAAGACGAATATTTGATTTAGAGATAGAGGTGACATCAAAGTTGCGATGGAGGTAGACCAAGCATTGAAAGACTAGAATGGAGAATTGCAAATACTTAGTTTTTTCAAAGTTCTGATGAAATTCTATTAGTTAACAAGCATCAGGAGACAAAAATAGCAAGTGATGGGCACCGAGACATAGGCATTAAATGGGAAGGTCCAAAGGAGCACATAGAGAGAAAGAGCAAGTGATGATAACCAGGGTTACATGGAATTGTGGGTATCTCTCTAAGGTTCCACACCAACAACATTTATAAATGCCTTTTCCTCATTACGAAAGGCTAATAAGAGTCAGTCAGAAGCATTAAAGTGGAGGACCAAGTGGGGTACATGTTTGGTCAATTTAGTGTGTCCTAAATTGCTACATTAATTTGTCAATCCGGGATTCGTAAGTTGACGAAGTGTGGCGCACTATATGTGCAAGATAACCTATCTCTTACTTTTTGTCGTTTTCGGGTTTTTTATTTATCTTGGTTGCTTTCCTAATGTGAGATGGAAATTCTAAAAGACAAGTATGGATATAAATTTTCAAGGCAATGATGTCCTTTATAATGATTTCCCAAACTTCAAACTTCAAAAGGATTTTAAAATATACAATGAAAAAATTAATTCCTAAAAGAAAATGAAAATGTGCCACTATACTAGTCAAACAAACAGTGAACTATTGATCATGAAACCCATTACCCTTGCTGTTGTCTAAATAAAAAAGAAACAGTGCTCAAATAAATCCAAGAATTGCAAGAAAAGTAAAGCTAAAATCAAATTACATCAACTCATATTCTGACCCCTCACCATTAGTCTCACTATGGCTTTCGAAGGTAATCATAAACAACTTGAGTAATCTGATATCTGATTTGCAGAAAAAATAAACTAATATCAAATTACACACTCATACTTCAATCCCTCACCATTTGTCTCGCTATGGCTTTCAGATGTAACTGATAATGACATGAGCAATTTAATATCTAACTTGCAGAAAAATAAACTAATATCAAACTACACACTCATACTTCAATCCCTCACCATTAGTCTTGCTATGGCTTTCGGAGGTAACTGATAATGACATGAGTAATTTAATATCTATTCTAACTAATAAAGCAAATGTACAGAACTCGAATAAATAAAACAGTGCTAGAATTAAAAGCTAAGAAAAATAAATCAGCAGAAGGACAAGACTGATTCCATATCATTAGTCATTGTAAAACTATGTGCAAATGCCCGGGCTGCCTACTGTAATCTAGAACAAAGACACTGATCAGTTAACAGCAGTATAAAGCATGAAAAATTATGGACAGAAATAAAACGTTAATACCATAAGAAATGTAATATATACACGTGAATAACTATGGCATAATGAACATAAGGAAATAAAGCATGAAACTATACAGCAATAAACAAAACCTCGGTGTGTGCAGGGGCCCTCTGCACAATCCTCAGGCAACAGCTATCAACCACGAATTATGCTTATGAACAGAGTCTTCTCATATATTCAAAATGCAGTCATAACAAGGAAATAATGTCACGGCACAGTGGGCTTTCTTTACAGCAAAATTACATTACAAAAGCTAACTACTATGCGTATGAGAACGCATTATTTATAACAGAGGATGACATAACTACTTTCCTACAATCTGCGCTGATAAAAGACACGTGAACAACCACGTCCAGAAATATAGCATTATGGCTGCCGTGAATATTAAATCTATGGAGGGTGGCCTTTGAATTCGGCTTATGGAGCAGTTCACAGGTCTTGATATGTCCCCTAAGATTTAGGAACGGCCACGCAAGTCTTCACGTGGCGAAAAATAGAGTTTTGTCACCGTAGGACTCTTAGGTTGACCACCGCTTGACCACCTTTGACCACGGCCTTCTTTGGTGAATTCGACTGAGCCAATAGGACTCGGTCCATATCCGTTTCATTTCCAACTTGCCCATGTGGCTTGATTTTCCTAAAGACACCTGCAATATAGACTTTAACAAAATGGCTGCAGAAAGTTGAAGCAGCTACGGAAAGTGACAAGATTGTGCAGCTCAATGAGCAAAAATCTAATTCAAACAGCAGACACAAAACATAGTTAAAAACCACTTTAAATGCTCTTTTATGATTAATATGCAATGATGCTGATGGCTTAGGAGGTCCAGGTAAATGGAAAAAGTCTAGAAAGGTGTATAGGAAAGATGCAAGTTTGGGACTCAACAGTACACCTGAAGATACTTACCATAGGGCTTTGTAAACCTCCACTCATTGTAAGCGGGTCAAAGTATTTAAATGGAGGACAAAGTGGGTCACGCCCATAGGGTTCTACCTAGACATGATTATTATAGTTATCATTTTTATTGCGCTGATGTATAAAGGAGCTGACTTGCATGAAAATTCAGCCACCCGGAAGGGAATTAGCCTGAAGATTCAAAGAGAAAGAAATTAAAAGGAAGGGTCAACATTTGAGGCTGAGTTTTATGCATTGGCATAAAGCAAGGTTCCATGGGCGGAGAATAAAGGAGCCAAGTTGTGCACTAGTAAAAGAAAGGCAATAAAGAGGTGCTAAACATGCATGGAGAAAGGACCCATGTGTTAGTATAGATAACAAAGGTTATGATACGAGCTTCGACGTTGCAAAATAATAAAAGGGATGCGCTCAGGTAAAATCCCTTATTGTGATAGAAAAGGGGGTTGATATATATATATATATATATATATATATATATATATATATATATATAGAGAGAGAGAGAGAGAGAGAGAGAGAGAGAGAGAGAGAGAGACACCTACACTGATTATAAATGAAAGGGTTTGTATGTGTAACCCTTTCGGTTCCTCCCACTTATACTTAAATCCTCCCATTGTTATATATAAAGGAATGTATAGCCCAAGGATTGAAGGAAACACTTTTTTTTAGAAAGGGCTGGGACTATGGGTAGCAAGCTCAAAATTGGGCTTTCATCATGTCGTATTAGAGCATTCAAAGCTCTGAAAAAAAAGATTAGAAGACAACTAATCAAATCTCTGGAAGCGAAACAAAGAACGAAGGATGCTCGACTAGACTGATCAAAGATCTCAAAAAGGTAATTTTGACTTTTTTTTTAATTTTAAGATTCTTAAATGCATGGTGAAACTATAAGGAAAGCGAAGAGAGTTGAGTACTATGAGCATTAAATATTTCCACAAAAAGGAAAAATTAATAGCAGGATGGAGCTTTTGGATATGTAGAGAAACATGTTTAGAGGTTCTTTTATTTTGTGTGAAGAATTGTTTTTGAGGAGTTTGCAATTGAATAAGAAATTAATTTCCCTATGAGAATTAGAGTTTTCATAAAGTTGCAATTATCGATGTTGTGAAAGAGGAAAGGAAGCAAGCAAGAGAGATCGTGACAACAACCAAGCAGCAGAGTTAAATTATTTTAGAAGAAGAGGTGAGGAAAACAAAGTTTCAAAAGAGAAAGTGTGCAGGTGAAAGTGAAATAGCGTAACAAATTTTGAAGCTGAAGAGAAGGCATGATCTAGAGAAAGAAGAAAAGTTTCTACTGCAAATAACCAGGAGAATACAAATTCCAACTAGTATTAGTTCGGTAGAAGTTGTTGCAAGCAGTTCCACAGTAACTGTGGGAAGAATTCCCAAAGATAGAGAGAAAAGAATTCTTGTTGTAGCTCATAGGTGAGCACAGATATTTCTCAAAGATAGGAAGAAGGAAGAAGTAAAATGGCTATAGATGGTATGCGTTCAGAGATAGATTAGAGTTGAAGAAGAAAAGATGCCAAGGCAGTTGGAAAATGAGAATGAATGTAGATGATAGGAGAGTAGAAAAGATTTAGAGGAAGAAGGCAACAAAATTATTGGGAGAAAACTAGGCATGGAAAAGCTTACTATGGTATTTAGAAACAGGTTGATGGAGTGATATTATTGCAGTGACTTGAATGCAACTCACAATGAGCAAGGAGAAACTCATAAAGGTAAGAATACTCAGAGTAATGATGTTCATATTAAGTGTTCGATTGTAAGCCATAAGAAATCAAACTTTGTAGAATTTAATAGATAAGTAGTTGAAATTAAATTGCATCTAGAGGTTTTGAAAAGACTGCTACAAAAAAGGTGAGGAAGACCATGGTTACACATAGACTCTTTGGAGGAGAGTAAAGTGGAATTTGTTGTAGGTGAAGATGAGAAATATTAAATGTTCATTTGATGGAGAAACTTAGGAATTTTAAGCAGAGGCTAAATGCTCATTTGGAATGAAAAATAGAACAACAAGAAAGGAAAATTGTTGAAGAGAATATTTGTACACCACAACAAGGATTAATTTTTCGAGAGAGTGATGAATAAGAGGTTTATGAGAGCTTAGTTGAGAGTCTCACATATTATGGGAAGAATGAAGATCAACATGGAAGAATGACAGTAAAGATGTTGATAGAAGATAAAGGCCATATTTATTTTAGTTTTAACAATTGGTGTGTGAATGCAAGGGTTATTGTAGATGAAGGGAAAAACATTTATTTTGTTTTGTCCAAATAAAAAGGACAATCACTCGAAAATGCTGAACATACTAAGTAAAAGAAAAAATTGTCTTTGGAATTTAGTCAAAATGAAAATATGGAGGAGAAAATTGAGAACAAGGAGTACATGTGTGTCGATATTAAGGATGATGAGGAGAAAGTTGTTACTATTGAATAGGAAGATTTGATGAGAAACTTGGAAATTTAGAGCTGCATGAGGGAAAGATGTTGAATGCAACAAAGGATACTTCAGGGTCTCGCATTTTTGAAACTAAAAATTGGTTTTTGTTTACGAGTAATGAAGATGTTCAGGAACTAGTGATTACTTAAATTGGTGAAATACAAGAATCGTTGGAAGAGGACCTGTAAGATTGCAGTGGAGTAAGAATGGAAAACATTGTAGCAGACCTGATATTTTTAGAAGACTGGTTGGAGAATCCAAAGACAGTGGATTGCGACAGTCCAATTGAGTACGAGGTCAAGTTTTCCATGAATTAAATGCAACAAAAAATGGACAACAATGATCGCAAGTTCCAACAGAAGATGGAAGGAATAATAAGAACATAGAACAACAAAAAAAATTAGCAAAGAACCAATGACTTGTATCAGCCAAGATACATGTTGGATTAGGAAATAGAAGAAATGAGGAAGCTAATATCGAAGAAGCCCCAACAAAAGAGGTATTTAGAGCAGAGTAAAATGAAGGATTACATAGTGCAACTAGTAGAATGAGACTATATCAAGAAGGAAGGAGGAGAATTACAACATAAAGTTTGGAAACCATGAATAATAAAGGTAGCAACAAAAAAAAAAGAGCAACAACATGATAAGGATATACTACAAAACAATGTTTAGGGTTTGGGAAATATTTGTTTCAACAACACGTGGTCAGGAGGATGAAATTGTTTCACCTTGGGAGTATGATTCAAGAGCATCTTACCTCGAGGTAAAAATGGATTTTGATGAAGATAGCGATATATTAATTAGCAAAGGACTTGTTTCCCTAATCGAATGCAATTATTTAATTTTTATATTTCCTATGTTTTTAGAGAATTCTAGAAAAAATATGTATTTATAAATAAATTTGTAATATGATTTATTCTCTGGGAGAAGTTTCGAGAATATTGAGAGTGTTAGAGAGATTTAAGGATTAGTTAGATTTTTTAAGAGAAATATGGATCTATAGGATCTAGTTTAGGTGAGGAAATAGTGGATCTGAACCAGAATTTAATCTGAATCCTTTTTGTATAAATACGTAATTATAATAGGAAATAGAGTAGAGAAGATGTAGGAAAGAGATTTGAGAGGACTTGAAGTCCAATTAGGGCCATAAGGATGAGAAGGGCTTCATTGTTGTAATCAAGCGAGAGAGGGCCTATTGTAAATATGTTCGATTGTTTCATGATGGAAGAAGTACTTTATTTGAGTGTTTTGGGTTGGTTGGAGTTTATTCCATATAATTGTGTATAATTAAGTCATTTTAAATGAGTTATTAACCTTGAGTTTATATTTGGCATGAGCGTGACATAAATATGTTGTTGGTGAGGTTAAAGCTCAAGAGGGATTCACACATTATATATATCACTTCCGGATCAGAGTAGGATAGAAGGATCATGTGTGGAGGTTGAGAGAGAGAGACAAAGGTCTCATTATCATTTAAATGGAACCCTTTTTATGATAGAAGGAATGGAGGTTTTGATCATTGATCAATTATATGATCAATGATCACGAGTTACCTGAATCTCTTGAGGAATTGGAAGTTGGAGAATTGAGTTAAAAACGAAAGTGAAATCAGATTTGCGGAGAAGGTGGACCAAGTATTGATAGAATAGCGTGGAGAAGTGAAAATACTTAGTTTTTTCAAAGTTATGATGGAAGTTCGTCAGTGGACAAGCATCGGGAGATAGAATTTTCAAGTGATGGGCATCGAGACAGAGGCCTTAAACCGAAAGGATCAAAAGAGCACATAGAGAGAATATGTGGGCGATGAGGACAAGGCTTACATGGAACTTTAGATCTCACCTATAGGTTCAAATCCTACGACATTTAAAATTTCCTTTTCCTCATTACATCAGTCTAATATGAGCAGAATAGAAGCATTAAAGTGGAGGACCAAGTGGGGTCCTCTCAGAGGAAATTACTGTAGGGATTTGTAAACCTCCACTTATTGTAAGGAGGATAGAGTATTTAAAAAAAGGAGATAGTGGGTCCCACCTAGAGGGTTCTACCTCGACGTAATTATTATTATTACCCTTTTAATTGTGCCTGCGTATAAAGGAGCTAGCTTGCGCGACAAGTGGGCCACCCGAAAAGGCTTTCTCTTGGAGGTTCAAGGAATAAGAAATTAGAAGGAAAGGTCAAAATTTGAGGTTGGGTTTTATGCATTGGACATAAAATGAGGTTCCATGGGTGGAGTATAGATGAACCAAGGAATGCGTTGGAAAAAAGAAAGGAAATCAAGAGGAGATAAACATACATAGAGAAAGGGATCAGGTGCTAATATATATATATATAAGGTTGTGAGAGGAGATTCAACGTTGGATTATAATAAAAGGGATGCGCTCAGGTAAAAGCCACTATTCTGTTAGGAAAAATGGGTCGATATATATATATAGAGGGGTCTATGTTCATTATAAAAGAGATTTTATGTGTAATTCTTTCGAGTCTCGACTCCTCCCACTTATATTTAAATCATCCCACTATTAGAAATAAAGGTATTTATATCCCAATGGTTGAAGGAATCACTATAAGTAGTGCTTATGAGCTAGGCATAGAACATTTTTTTTACTTCTAATTAGTTTACTTCATATTCATTTTTACTTCTAATTATTTTACTGCATATTCATTTTTTTTAATTATAGCCTACATTAATATTCTATTTAGAACACAATTTTTCATTTTAATTTTTATTTTAAAGAAACATAGGCTAGCACAAAAACTTACACATCCCATCCCCTCATACTGAACTAGAGAATAAATCTATGGACTCAACTAGTATAAACTTTTAACTTTTTATAAATACCTTTTTTCAGAAACAAAAAAAACGTTGTTTTATATCATGATTAATATAAACAGTGCATTATACAGCATAAGAAGTATAGTGTAAAACACTTCCGAATATAAAAACAACATTGCCCCTATAAACAGAAAATATTGTGATCTGGCAAAAACATACCCATCAGATGATCCCCCCAATTTCCAGTTGGAAAAAATTTAACAAAAGTAGCATGGAGACATCAAAAATAACTCCACCGATAAGCCAGAAGCTATGCACGATTTGAGAATGGGATCGCCATATTCTCCGAACATGTTGTATGCACAGAAACCTGCATAGGCAGGATCCCATATTGCCAAAAAATCCCCAGCACGTCCCACGACATTTACAATAGTGGCATATGCACCGGGGCATAAAGATGAAAACGAAAAAATGGGCATGAAACTATCATATAAAGTCTCATGCAAAAATGGATCTCCAGCATCGAATCCCTTAGCAAATCACTTAGGCGAAATTGTTTAAAGAATTCGCCCATGCCTCTTAAGATGAAGGAGAGGATGAAAGTCATTTAGAGACCCTTGGCGGGTCACTAGCTCTAAGCACCCTAAGATCATCTGCTGAAAATATAGGAACCTCCCTGAGGTCAAGGAGTTCATCCCGGAAAAGGGATTTTGTTTTCGGCCTCCCTCTGAAGTGTCTGGATGCAGACTTCGTTTTTTTCCTCACTGTGATATTGCAACCCGAAGCCGGCGAGATGACAATATCAGGATTCCTAGGGATATTATCAAATATAGTGAGGGCAACCAAGTCAAGGTTCGGGTTGTTTAAAAGGGATTCAACATCACATCCAACAGAATTTATAGGTGAGTCCGATAAGTCCACATTCTCAATATGTGGAGAGGGAGGAGAGGTGGGAGAGGATGCACATTCAAGGGGAGGCATGGACGGAGAGGTATATAATGGAGCAGGTGTGGGGCAGGTTTGTTGGTGGTCAGCAAGAGCAGTAGAGACATTAGGTGCGTCTGATAAGTCCACATTCTCAATATTATGTGGTGAGGGAGGAGAGGGGGGCGGGGATGCGCATTCAAGGGGCGGCATGGATGGGAAGGTATATAATGGCGCAAAGATGGGGTAGGTTTGATGGTGGTCAGCAAGAGAAATAGAGACAAAAGGCATATTATCCTTCGTCTTGATAGTCGATCCAAGGTTTACTTCGGATACTAAATGCAAGGGCGAAACGGAATTCAACGAGGGAGTAAAAACATTGTTGTCTTTAGAATCAGAAGGAACGTCGGCTGTCCAGATCCATCAGGCGGGATAAACTCGTTGTGTGGTGGAGATAACTCCCCACATTGTGCACTATCATTAGCAGATAAATCAAAACCAGAAGCCACAAGAGGAGAAATACCTGATGGGAAGACATCCAGTTTTTCATTTGAAGTCAGCATCCTATTTGCGCCATCAGACCTTTGAATGCCCCTACGGGGCCCCCAATGCCGCCGGGGGCAGTTGCCCTTCAAATGGCCAATGTTGTGACAAACCAAGCAGCGGAAAGGTATGCCCCAATAATCCACCCTTTGCATGTGTCTTCTCGAACCCCAAACGAGGTCAACATCCCCAGGCAAGCCTCCAGAGAAGACCAATTCGACTAATATCCAGGCAATGTGTTTGTCACTAGCACCAAGCAAACAAGGGTCGATGTATTTCGTGCATCCAATGGAATTTCTGATGGCCCTCAATGCTTTAACAGTCCAGAAATCCAACGAAAGGCCCGGGAGCTTTACCCACACCGTCCTATTCTTTGGTGTCTCTATTATTGGGTTAAAACCGAGGTACTAGGGCAGAAGTTGCAAGAAACTCTTTCCATGAACCCATGGCTTGTTAACAATCAAGGCAACATCATTTTCGTTCATAAAATGAATACTATACCAATTATTTAGGAGCAGGCTGACCTTCGAGGCATATCCAACAATGGCACTCCAAACTTTCTTTGCCCATTCCATCATGTCTATCTCATGTCCATCGGCAAACATCCATCACCCGATTAATGCCCGTTTTTGCAGACTAATGACCCGCCCCCATAGATCCTCATGTTCCAGTACCACTTCTTTGATATCCACAGCAGGCTTGAAGTAAGCTAGTCGATCCTTATTCTATTTGCGCCTGCCTCTGCGGGTCAAAACAACCTTGGGTCCTTTCAAATTCCTCCCAGCAGTATTTACCTGATGTCGCACATGAAAATCTGGAGGCACAAAAATGGACTGTGCAATAAGAGTAGCATCCAATTCGAATTCCTTTTGACCAAATTGATCAGCAGCCCTCGTGGCAACAGTCATGGCTACTTGTACCGACGAGTTAGAGGACAGGCAAGGATGGACCCCCCTCGACAACAAAAATAGGATGATGTGTACACGCAGGAAAGGGATCACGGCCGACCAAAATTCCACATGGGAACCGTCAATATATCATACCGATATTATGATATGAAGCCATATGATGTTGATAAACTCAGAAGGACCACCTCGCCACGGGGAGAGTGATATGTAAGATTATACCGGACAGAACAGTGTGTCGGTATTTTAATGATATACCTAGATTACAGATCCAAGTACTATTGTAAAGAGTACCAGCAATCCCAAATGAGATAGGCCGAATCCACCGCAATCAGAATTACAGCCAATATTGTCAGCAGCCCATCCAACCATAAATGGACGTCCCATATACCATCAACCGCACCATAATGATCAAAGGCGTCCAGATATTTGTATATTGTACATGGGAACCCTCGTCAGCATGCAGATGATGATGTGTATGTAGAGTAGAGGGAGCTAGGGAAACATCCAATCACCACATAGGACCAGCACCATAAAAAGGATCCCTAAAGGTCAGTCTCGCCAGGGGGAATGTCAGATGTGAATTATATCCGATCAGCTCAGATTGCCGACATAATAAAACTGATCGAGAGATCCAAATAAGGCCACTATAATAATAGGATATATAATCCCGATGTGGAAAGGTGGAGCCACTGTAATGGGAATACAGATTATTTTGACGGCATACCCACCCGTCCAACTACCACACATTAATGGTCATAGATCCCCAGAAAATTTGAAATTTTCCGGAAATATTTCGCCGATAACCAGTGGAACAATCCATCCACCGGAAAAACTAGTTCAAACCTCAGTCGTCATCTGGAGAGGCAACAACAACAGCAATAACATCCAGGGAGAGCCCACCATCTCTTACCAATGCGGAAACCAAACTTCTCGCATGGGCGGGATATTATGAAAAATTCGGTCCACCTAATCCATATGGCCTGCTACCATGAGATTCCCGGGATTGGGAGAGACACAGAGCCAGTAAAACTTTCCTTTAATTAGAATAAATCCCCGTTCCACAAGACTGAATATGGTAGGGAATCCACGAGTTGGACTGTGAGTCATAAATAAACATCAGAATTCCTATATTACCACCTTCAGCATGTTGTCACCCATGGTTGAAATAATAATCGCCGACCAGAAGAGTTCAACGGCTTGTGGAAGAATCGAAAACCATTCCACTGAAAAAGGAGCCGGTTGTTTCCTTATGCAGCTTTGACGTGCAATACCAGTATTGCCAAAATACTAATAAATGCGCTTATATGGATATACCGTATCCTTTCGGGGTAGGAAAGCGTGGATGCGTTCACCCTAACTTTCAAATCTATTGTGTGCACAACCTAGCTCCAGAAATCGCAATTCAGGGCCAGAATTGCACAATACTGGAATATAGCCTACACTGTAGCATGGCCTCTGGCACAGCGTAAATGTTGTCCTTGACGTAAATCCACTAGATTGGCTGTGAGCTTACGAGGACCGCAGTGGAAAGCACTTCCAGACACTCAGCATATGAAGACGTCAATTGATTCTTTGTATCGAATAGATGACTTGAACCGGTGCTCTGTTGCCAGTGAATTCACTTCTCCATGCCCGATCTGAGACGTAGAGATCCAAACGTTGATCGGGCCACCATGCCTCCTCTCAGCATTCCCTAACATATTTAAATCCAACTTTTTATAAATACCTACGACATAAACAAAAATTCTTGATTTATATTCCTGATCTATAAATAATCCCATACAAAATTTTGACCTTCTTCCTCACTGTCAAATTCTGAAATATTTCAACCATTTCCAATAAACATAAATTTAGCACTCGAACGCTTTTATTTCCATGATTCTTGAATGCTTATGAGCTACGTCAGCAAGGCATAAAATGAGAACATAAATAAAATTTGCAAGATGAAAGTGGGCCATGATGTAATTTTTTATTATTTCTTGCTTTGTTTTCTTGAAATAGAAGAACGGTCCAATCTTTTAGATGTCACATCTGCAGTTCAATGGTTGTCATCACTGTTACTCTAATCTTTTGACCTTTTAAGTATCTAAAAAACGAAATAGAAGACGGGTCCAATCGTGTAAATGCCATCTTTTTGACTTCTTCAAATACCTACCGAACATAACCAGTGTTATTACCGTGATCCTGTCACAATCAACCTCAACCGCCAGTGTTATTACTGTCATTCTTTCATAATCAACCTCAACATCAAGGAATGGTGACACTTTATCCAACTTTATCACGTGGAAACTCAAGTCCATCAGTCCATTTCAACCTTCCATGTATGCCTATGAAGGAGTGTTTATGCCGTCTTCATGCCCTGCTGCATCACAACATGTGCCATAGACATAGTAACGGCATGTCATATGCTATGTGTGTCCGGTAGGGTTATTGAGCGTGAATGATCAGTAATGTCTTTTGGACCATGCGCGTGAGGTAGAGCTACTAAGGGTGAAATATATGTAATGTATTAGTGGATCTTGTGTTGGATTACACTTTTATAATAGATTTTGAAATGATGTTTTAATGTGTTAGGGATATTGAATTGAAATAATCTATTATAAACACATATTTTGTAAGGAATGCTTTTTCAAAGTGTTATGGATATTGAAATGAAATAATTTATTATAAACATATATTTATGTTGGAAACTTTTTGATAATAGATTTTGTAATGATTTTTAAAATGTTATGGATTGGATTGAAATATATTATTATAATAGTTTTTTTTATAATTTTTAAAATTATTAATAATAAATTAATAATTAAATAAAATAATGAATGAATTAAAAATGAGTATATTATTTATATATATAAATAATATATATTTTAGGAAAATTAATGTAATAGAAATTATGTCTTGAAAGTGAGGTTTCTATAAAAATCACTTAAAAAGTGAGGTCTATGCTAAGAGTGAGGCCTATGTTATGTTATGTTTTTTTTTTCAGTAATGATGAAATGCAAGTACAAAGAATAGGAAATTCACTAGAGTTTCCTTATATACTATAGAGAATTGTGTAAATGACTACTACAAAACTTTGTTCTTCTTTTTCTATACTCTCAAACCCCCTTTTACGTGATTTTATCAACAATGGCACAACTATCATATTAGAAGAATGGAATGCAATTGCTCTCTTTTTAGAATAGTGATTTAAGGTTAGGATTTTTCATATATTACTCTTAATTGTTGTTATAAAAAACCAAGCAAGTGGTTATTTCTACATGTATAAATAATGCGATAACATGACATCACATTGGTATCATGTCTATTACTTTGCAAAGGGAATAATTTCCACACAGAAGCTATGATTGAGATGACTTTCTCATTGTTGGAAAGTTCTCATTGATTAAAATGTTCAAACTATTGGTATTATAAGTAGTTAGAAACAAATATACAAACAAACTAGCAAATATAAACCATCAAAGATTACATTGTATTAATTTCCAATAATAATATATACACCCTCACATAGTCCAATACATTACATGGGGCTTCCTATATAGAATTGAGGTGCCCATAACAAATTTATAATATGGCTAATTACTTCAACTATCTCCATAACTATCTTCTCAATATCTCCATGAATATCTCCACAAGTCTCTCAGTTGATTTTATGTGATCTCCATCCTTAACTTGTCTCATTATGATCCTCATATTTAGTTATAAGTGGACTTCTAGAGTAAGTCTACTTTCATATTAATAATTTTGTCATATCATCATGATATCATAAGTATGAATTATTCCTTGTACTCCCACTTAATGAATACTTATTATTCAATTTGAATGACTTTTGTTGTATCATCTTAGTCTTCCAGGCTTTACATCATATTTAGTGTTCTTCATCTTCATATGTATCTTTACATGACATTATGTTTCTATATCAGCATGTGTTGCATCATTATGTGATAATTCTAGATCATTCATTCATTAATCTACATTATCTTCATATCAAGGATTTATTTAGCTTACCCTTTACCATCCCATCGGTTTTCTATGCATTACACTTTAACCATTACATCATATTTAGAGTTTTCTTAAGCCACCATTACCTCAAAGTGGTTAGATTTACCACAAGCCATTCATTAAATCAAGTGTTTTCTCTTCAACACAAACCTCCATCTCTCATCACAAAGTGGTTATTGATGTACAAAGAACCAATACAAAAATACACATGCTTTATTTAACTCAAGAAATGACTTGATAAACTCACAATTATTTCCTTAATGACAACTAACCTTTTGGCTAACAAAATGGCTCCCTAAATTATTTCAATCCAATATCCCTAACATAAATGGAAAGTTGGAATGGACTGATTAACTTGAGGTTTCCATGTTATAAAGCTAAATAAAGTAATGTTCATCATTCCCTGATGTTGAGGTTGATGATGAAAGAATCGCGGTAAGAATCACGATTGGATGTTCATCCTTACTGAATCTGAGGGCTCAGCTACGAGATTGATGGACTACAAACCACAGAAGTTTGGCGTATAGCCCCGGGCATTGAGTGGCAACCTACGTACATTCTGGAAGACTCATGGGCTACGTGAACATGGTAGAAAATCATGAGTTCTTAAATTTTGAATGAAATTTGTACGATGAAGTTGGCTGTAACGAAATTTTAATGGTTAATATGCTAATTTTCCGTGATAATTGACTAATTTCTGTTTTTTAACAATAATTCTGCCAAATTTTAAAGAGGATATCTATAGAGAAAATTATTTCGATTTAAAATTAAGTAGAAATTTGAGATTTTTACAGAAAAAAAGAAAAAGAAAAAAACTCACCGACCATTTTTATAGTTTTTCTATGGTGCGGCTGCCGGATAAACTACCTTCCGGAGATGAAATCGATCGATTCCTCATAGATAAGCATTCAATTGTTGTCATCACTATAACTACTGTAAACTTTTGACTTTTTACAGATACTTACAACCTGACCAATTTTAGTTCCATGATTCGTGAAGGCTTATGAGCTACGTGAGCAAGGAATAAAATGAGGCCATAAATCTTAAATAAAATTTGCAAGATGAATACCTACAACATGACCAGTTTTATTTCCATGATTCGTCGAGGCTTATGAGCTACGTGAGCAAGGCATAAAATGAGGCCATAATCTTAAATAAAATTTGCAAAGATGGTGTTGGCTGGCCATTATGTAATTTTTTATTATTTCTCGCTTTCCTTTCTTGAAATAGAAGATCGGTCCAATCTTGTAGATGTCATATCTGGAATTCAATAGTTGTCATCACTCGTAGTGTAAATTTTTGACATTTTGCAAGGATCTAAATGGTTGTCATCACTATAAGTTATACCCTTATACTTTCATCACCAACCTCAACCTCAACATCAGAGAATGATGTACATGACGTTTTCCAACTTTATCACGTGGAAACCTCAAGTGCATCAGTCCATTTCAACTTTCCATGCATGTCTATGAAGAAGTGTTTCAGCCGTCTTCATGGATTGTTTCATCACAATATGGGCCATAGATATAGTAAAGCCCTGTCATATGCTTATAAGTATTGATGTATACAAATGTTAGCCATGTGCAAATGCCTATTGCTCAGCATAATTATATTTCAAAGAGGAAGATCGGTTCAACGCATGATCAATCAATAAATCATCATCAAACCTTAAGCGATTGTAACGTCAAAAGTACCATGTATGTGTTAAGAAGACAAGCTAGACACGAACTTAAAATCAGGAACTTCTTTTAATTACAAGGATCAATTATCAATTTCCTAGTGAAAGGCCTTAGTGTTAATGTCTTTTTGACTATGCGAGTCCGGTAATGTTATTTTGTTAGGTAGGGTTAATGAGAGTGAATGATCTCTAAAGTGGTGTGGATATTTTGTTGGAATACCCTTTTATAATGCATTTTGAAATGATTTTTAATGTGATTGGATATATATATTTTTTTAATATCTTTTTTTATAACTGATTTTTTAATGATTTTTAAAGTGATATAGATATTTGATAGAAATTATTTATTATAATAGATTTTATATTTTATGAAAAATTAAATTTTAAAATTATTATTAAGAAATTAATAATGGAATAAGAAAATAAACCAATTATTCATATACATTCATATAAAATTTATTTTAAAAAACTAATCTAATAGAAAGTTTATATTGAAAGTGAGGTTAGCAAAAAAATCACTTAAAAAGTGATGCCTATGTTTTCATGTTTTTTCTAAACTAATGATATAAGTACAAATAAAGGATAATTCATTATGGAGTTGTGTCTGATACTATGGACCGTGGTCTGCACAATTTTACTTTTTTTTCTCTCATATCCCATTTTAAGATGATTTCCTCAATAATGGAACAAGTAAGATACTAAAAGAATGGAATTGGATCGCTCTCTTTTTAGAATAACCATTTAGGTTTAAGATTTTTTCTTATCTCACTATTTAATTAGTGTTAGCTTTTGGAACTACTAGAATCTTATTCAAAGTCCATATAAGTAGCCCACATAGGTGGCTATCTCTACATGTATGAGTAATGGGATAACATGGCATCTAATTGGTATCATGGTGATCACTTTGCAGGAGGAATAAGTTCACACACAAGGTATGATCGAAATGATTTTCTCATTGTTATAAATTTCTCATTGTCTAAAATTGTGTCCAACAAATATACACATAGAAACTTATGCATATAGAAAAAAATATCAATAAACTTCCAACCACACTCATAAGCTAGTCTCCATGTGGTTATGACCTAAATAACGAGTTATGTGCATGTGGTTCCAGAATATGAGCCACTTTTTCAGGCTAGCCTCAAGACCACTACCCATACCTTAGTGTAAATTTCCAAAAGTATAAATAATATGTTAAAAATTTTAACCATTCAGAACTTAAGGATAAACATGACCTATACATGCCTAATCCATGATAGGAATTTCGTCAAACATATCGTAAAGGTGTGGCTACACATCACGAATGCGTATCTGATAAAAAAAAATGAAATTCATCTAAGAATCACCAAGAAAGATCTAATCAATTTCTATTTAGATGCAATAAAACTTGTTATCCCTTGCATTCATCAATTATTCAATAACTTATCAAAGCATAGCAAGAGGTATAGATAGTTTACATCATATAACCAACTGATAAAAAAAAATGGAAACCATGGGAAATCAACCATAGAATCATTGGTATAATCACTACAAATGCTCATAGACCATAATAGGGAAATATTTCATATTAACATATGAAAATGGCAACAAAGTGACGGACTTCCATGTACCACCTTACCATAGATTGGGTTGCACCAAATCTCTCTTTCAGTAAATCACCCCCGTGCCATATTCCAAGCATGAATGTGGGATCTCATGAGTTAAACCAAAACAAAACCAAAATAGGGATTCTAGATGTCAATCCACCTCAACCGCAATGATCTCACCTATATGTTGCAAAACTCAATAACATCAAATAGATCACTCTCCACCCAATTTGTCCCTCGCTTCAAGAACTATTAACTCAACCCACATCTAAATAAGGTCTCCAGAGCATTTGTTCCAATTGCGGCTCCAGGGACTAATAAATCAACCCACAATGCTCAAAAGAATTTGTCCGAACCCGCGACTCTAGGAACTAGTAACTCAAGCGAGCTCTTATAGAGCTTACATAACTTTTGTTCAAACCCATAGCCATAGCGAACCTGAGAACCAATTAGAAAATCAAGTGGAAAAACCATAACACCATGGATATAGAGGAAATGGAAAGGAAAGGAAAGGTTGTAACCATTGTTAATCTAGGCAAATATTGATGCCAATGAAAACAATTAATCAAGGAACCACATGCATATACTATGAAACCATAAATCAGCAAGGAAATCACATATGTAGCCTATTACTTGCAATGTATCCATATTTTAGTTGTTGATCCAATTGTTCCCTAACGCTCCATTGCTTTCATTTGCACTCTTTCTCCAATCCAAGTGAATGATAGAGTGCTCCATACATAATCCGTGAATGCTCAAGTATGCAAGAGTATGAGAGAGAAACTTTAAACTGACAAAAGCTATAAATTGATTATGTGATGCATTTTTATCATTGATGTCTCCTTTTTCTTAATTTTCTTTCATTTAACCTATAATTTCCCATGGATGGAAATTTGTGTGTCTTCACCTTCCTTTCCTCCTATTTTCCTTTGCTTTCATAATTAAATGAAAATGATTGCCTCTTTTCCTTCACAAATTTTGCATAGCCATTGTTAAATCCACAAGTTTTGTCCACTATAATGTTTTTCCCAACATTTAGCTTGGTGTATGTGTTCCATTACCTTGGTCTTATTTTATTTACATGGAAAATGAACTAGGGGTTCTTACAAACCCCTCCCCCTTGGGGGAACACTATCCTCAGTGTTCAATGACACTTATAACAAGAAAAACATGCTTCCCGTGGAGAGTTATAACACAACTCGATGCAACATTTACATTGTACCAAACTGTTGAAACCATGAACACCATATTGCTTATTGGAGCTTTATAAAACAACTCGATGCAATATTTACAACATACTTCCTATTGGAGCTTTATAACACAACTCATTGTAGTATCTACAATACACATATTCATAAACATGAACCAAAAGACATAAATCAATCACATATGCTCAACCAACAAACAAAAAAGGATACATAGCTCACATCTGATCAACTATCTCCCATGTAGCTTCATCGAGCCTAAATTGCTTCCACTGCACCTTAAATTGCTCGATTTCTTTATTTTGTAGCATGAATTGTTTTCGCTACAAAATGCATTGAGGTTATAGCTAAAATTATCCCTCTAGATCCACATACAATATAGATGCAGGGGCTTCACCGAGGGAGTAATACCATACCATGTGGGCTCATATTAGGGGATATATATTGAAGAAAAAATGACATAATATATTGAGCATATAAAAGGGGGTAAAGGGTTTTTATATTTCCAATTATAAAAATGGAGCTAAAAGTTAATGAAAAATATAAAGGGGTATAAAAAATTGAATGAAATAGATACCTACAATATATAGTGAGGGTATGGGTTTTTTAAATTCGGAAGGTGTATTGGGATTGTATTGGTAGGGGGTTATATATTGTGATTTTTAGAGGTATTTTCCAATATTTAATCAAATTACAGGTATTCTTTAGTATGCCATGAATGCACATTATATTTCAGATGTTCATTGAGTAAATACCCATTGAATAAAAACCAATCTATCACATGATCAACATCTCGGACATATCTCTTAAGAAATGAAACATGGAAAACATCATGGAATTTCACTATTGGAGGTAGTGCAAGTTGATAGGTAAGTAGTCCAATCCTCTCAAGGATGTCAAAAGGCCCACAATATGGAGGTTCCAACTTGGCACATGATCGAATCCGCAATGAGATCCTCTTGGGATTGATGTGCAAGTACACATTCTCCCCAACATGAAACTCATTGAATTAACTATGTTGATCTACATAACTCTGATGCTGGTCCTCTCTTGTCTTCAAATTCCTCTTAATAACACACATCTCTTGTGCCAACTAAGCCAATATTTCCAGTCTAATCAATACCCTGTTCACTAGATCAATCCAAGTAATACGAGTATTACAACTCCACCCATAAAGACCCTCAAATAGAATCATCCTCAAGGATTCCTCATACCCATTATTATATGCGAACTCTACTAGTGGAAGATACTCCTCCCACTTCTTTTGTTGATGCATGTTGTGAAACCAACTCCAAAAATAGAAGAAAAGAGATATCAACACCTTAGAAATAAGCCACTTCGAGGGGGCAACCTCCAGTACATTACATGAATGAACAGTTCTTAGATGATTCAAATTACAAAACCTCCTTTCTATGTATAGGAGTCCATGGGGCCACAATGTAATCCTAGCCGACCTAACAATAATAATTTAATGGCACAATAATAACAATATGGGGGTTACAAGGGTACAATAATAACAATAAGGGGGTTACACTAACAACAATAAGGGACTATAATAGTAATATAGGGACCTAACATGCCCCTCTCCTTAAAAAAAGTGTTGTCCTCAACACTTGAGTAGCTCTGGGTGCTTCTGTATCAAATTCTCATCCTCCCATGTAGAATCTTCAGTGGGTAAGTTCTTCCACTTGATGAGATACTCTGAAATTGATCGATTCCGTAGCTGTCGAGCTCTGGTTTCTGTGACTGCTTCAGGTTCCAATATGATTTTTCCTTCCTCATCAAGTTCTGGCAATATTTTTTGAACTGGAAGATTTTGACCTATAACCTTCTTTAAGCATGAAACATGGAAAATTGGATGCACTTGCGAAGAAGAAGGAAGCTTCAATTTGTATGCCATAGTACCAATCTTTTGCAACATCTTGTAACGACCATAGTACTTTGGCGATAATTTAGTATCCTTCTTAGCTTGCTTGAGGGACATTTTTTTGTATGGTTGTAGCCATAAAAATACCCAGTCTCCTACATCAAAACTTCTCTCGCTGCGATGTTGATCTGCCTGTTGTTTCATTCGATTTTATGCCAAATTCAGGTTGTCCCTTAAGAGTTGGAGGACTTCTTGTTGATGCTCGATTTGATCTTCCACTGCTTGAACCTTCAAATTTTCTCTTAAATATGATGTGATGGATGGTAGATGATATCCATAAAGTGCCATAAATGGGGTCATTTTTGCTGTTGTACGGAAGGAAGTGTTATACCACCATTCAACGAGAGTTAACCACTTGACCCATTGTGTTTGTTTATCAGATACAAAACAATGAATATATCCTTCCAAAAATTTATTTACTATCTCAGTTTGACCATCGGATTGTGGATGATAAGAAGAGCTATGAGTTAATTGAGTACCCAAACAAGAAAATAACTCCGTCCAAAAATTTCCAGTAAAAATGGGATCTCTGTCGTTCACAATAACCCTTGGGTTTCCATGTAGCTTTTGAATTGTGTCCATAAATGTAGTAGCAACTATACTTGCTTTAAATGGATGAGATAATGCACAAAAGTGTGCATGCTTAGTAATTCTATCAACTACCACCACGATGACACTCTTTCCTTCGGACTTCGTGGCTTGTGATAAAATACATTGATACCTCCTCTCAACGCTGACTTGGAATGGATAAAGGTTGTAGAAGACTTGGGGTCTTAATTGTATCAACTTTATTTTGTTGGAAAACCAAACATTCCGCCACAAAATTTTGAATATCAGATTTAAGGCCATCCCAAAAAAATTCTTTCTTGATCATGTGGTAAGTTTTTAAAATGCCCGAGTGTCCTCCTAAAGGAGAAGTGTGCAATTCCAAAAGAATCTTTTGTTTTAGTTGGGAATTATTACAAATATATAATTAATCTTTGTACCATAAGGAATCATTTTCCAACTAAATGTAATAGATGTACTAGGATCTTGTTCAAACTTTTGAGTGAGTGTCCACACTTCTTCGTCATTCTTACATTCCTCCCTTGATTCGATTATCCAATCTAGTTGGATAATAGAAATGGCACAAGTAATGTTTCCACATCCTCATCCTTTCTTGAGAGTGCATCTGCAACAACATTTAGCTTCCGTTTTTTGTGGATGATTTCAAAGTCATAACCCAACATCTTTGTGACCCATTTTTGCTGCTCTTCTAAAGATATTTTTTGTTCCAAAAAGTGTTTAAGACTATCATGATCAGTTTTTACTTTGAAGTGTCTTCCCATTAGGTAAGTTCTCCATTTCTTTATTGCATGCAGTATTGCTAACATTTCCTTCTCATAAATAGGTTTCTGTAAATACTTTCCTTTGATTGGACGACTTTCAAAAGAAATGGGTCTTCCTTCTTGCATTAAAACAAAACCAATTCCATTTCCTGAGGCATCACATTCCACAATAAAGGTTTTTGTGAAGTCTGGCGTAGCTAAGATTGGTGCTAGGCACATTACGTCTTTAAGATGTTCAAAGGCCTTAGTTGCTTCGGAGTCCATGAGAAAATGCATCTTCTTAATAATGGTGGTAAGTCTTTGCTATTCTTCACATAATTCTTAACAAACTTTCGATAATATACAGTAAATCAAAGAAATCCTATATTTACTTTATGGTTGTGGGGGACTTTCCCATTCCTTAATGGATTTAATTTTGTTAGGGTCTACCTTAACACCCTCATGAGACAAAATATGACCTAGATATTCCACCTCTTGTACTCCAAAGAAACATTTTGATGTTTTTTCATATAATTGTTTCTCCTCCAATAGTTTGAGCACCCTGTCAACATCTTGAACATGATCCTTCCAAGACCTATTATAGATTAGTATGTCATCAAAAAATACTAGTACAAATTTTCTAATGAAGGGTTTGAAAATGGAATTCGTCAACCCTTGAAATGTAGAAGATGCATTGGTAAGGCCAAAGGACATGACCAAAAATTCATAATGACCCTCATGAGTTCGAAATGTTGTTTTCGGAATATCTTCAGTCTTCATTCTAATTTGATGATATCATGAACGAAGATCCAACTTGGTAAAATAAATTGCTCCATGTAATTCAACAATCACAAGAATGGGAAATTTATCTTTAATGGTGAGCTTATTGTGTAGAAATTTGCTGAATAAATCACTTACTCAGTGGAGATTAACCTGATCACACATCAATTTTGAATTGCATGCATAACACATAATCTCTTCTACAATTAATTGTCACATGTGGAAAGAATAGAAGCGATAGCACATCAAATCATCACACACATTAACAGAGTATGTATGGGGAAAGCTTATAGCTGAAAACCCCTCAACTATTCTGTATATTAGATGGAGAGAACATGCAACAAATACATAGTACAAACTCCTCACAAGTACTCAGTACTATCTCCCAAAGCTACACAAAAACTAGCTTGGTTTTGAACAAATAAGAGGTTCAAAACACACCCACTAATTTCCCTGCCTCTATTGCGCAATCAAGGCTGGTCTAAATAGAGATCCAAGTTCGAATCTCACTGGCTCCAAATGCACAATTTTCATTGAAGAATTTCACTCAGAGTATTAGTGCAAATCTCATGCATGAATATGCATAGCTGATAGCTAACTCAGCCTTTCATCTACCTCTTTCATATGCCAACTGACCCATCCATGCATTGCAGTTAATTGATGTGTTCTTTAGTTGATTTATGAGTTAATAATTAGTGAATTAATTAATAATTAATTCACACCACTCATCACTAGTGTATTTTCCAGTTAGACTAAATACAACTAGTTCAACTAAGTTAAACCGAACACAACTCCACCAACTGTCTCATCAACTCCACCAAACTCTGCCACTTGAGCTCTAACTGAAGTCAACCATGCATTAGCTCACCTAACCCATAGGAAAATCGTATTTCCTTCTGGCAGCTGCATGCCCCACATCCGTGAGTCAAACTGAAGTGCTCCAAGAGAGTAAACTGAAGTTTAGAGTCCAAATATTATTAAGGGTAAATAATATTCGACTGTTCTATTTTTAGCCCGGCAGTCTAAAAATAAACTTCGACCTAAATGCTAAAAATAAAGATCCATCTATTTTTACCAACATGACCAATCCTCCAAGAATAGCATATAGCAGCTCCCGGTCCATAATCCATATGTCTAAAAATAGACATAGTCTAAAAATAGACTTTTCGACAAAAATCACATGTGTGGTCCCCACCTAGTTTAGGTGATCACTTTCCAACTAGGATTAGGAAAGATGTTTCAGGAGGCCTCCTTCACTGTTTCTTGTTGCCATTTTCAACACTCCCTCTCAACAAGAAAGGAATGTCTTTGCATGTGACATGCAACTCCATGCATTCGCCCTGCAACCTTCACAAGCGCCATGCAACTCCATGCATCTGCTCTGCAACTCCTCTGAAACTGAATAGGCTCCAAACAACTCAATCAGTCTTGATGCATCTAGCATCTATCATCAAAGTCTTCGACTTCTGCTTGGCCAACTGCACATGTCATCAGGAACCACTGCGCTGTTGACTCTTGCACCCATGCACTCTTGCACCCCAACATCCTTTCTGATCCGCTCTAGTATACGGCTTCTTGTCACTTTCGTCTGCTGCATCACTCAGCCCCGTCTTCCTCTTTGTGCCCAGCCCAGAACCTCATAGCCAGGTTCAATCCAAGAGATCCACACCATCTCAAGAATCTTGCCCAGAAATCTCCTCTTGGGATTAATCATGCATGTCGCCCCACCTCACACCTGGTGGTATAGCTGCATGCACTCCCTCTGCCCGTCTGGCACGAAATTTCTCTGCATCAGTGGTCTCTTCCACTCCATGATCCTCTTGTGGCTGCTCCACATCCCGAGGTTCACTATCTCCTACATGCAAAACCCGCTCCCTCTCAAGTTTGTATTGCATGTCTTTCTCACCTGCATGCAACACTTGCTCCCTCTCAAGCTTCAGTTGCATGTCTTCCTTCCACTTCCCAATAGTAGGAAGCTCCGTAGACATCCCATCTACTTCAAGTCTATAGAGATTCTTAGCTCGAATCCCAACCTTCTTGACTTGTCTCGTTGCCTTGTGCCGAAGGAAAACTTTTCCTTCTCTGAAGACAACTTCATATCCTTTATCCTCTAACATTGCGACTGAGATTAAATTCTTTGTTAGACCTGGTACATGCAATACATCTTGTAAAATAATGAGTTTACCTGAATCCCTCTGAAAGGTTATGGTACCAATGCCAGTCGCATTGTATCGTCCACCGTTGCCCAACTCAACATGCATCTGGAGACCTTTCTCCACCAAGTCACTGAAAAGATTTGCATCTCCCGTCATGTGAAAGGAAGCACCACTATCAATACACCACCCCGATCCCAATGCACTAGACAACATGCATGCGATCAATGAGAAGTCCAGCTCAAATTGCGAGGCAAGAGCCTCACCAGCTGCAGCTCCAGTAGCCTGCTTGTTCTTCTTCTTCTTTGGGAAATTCATGGCGTAATATCCATGATAGTGACAGTGAAAACACTTCACTTTGGACATTTCATGCTCTTTACCATCCGCACCAGATTGAGAAGCCTTCTCCTTGCCCTTCCCCTTCCTTGCTTTGGCAGCCAAAGCGCAGTCTTCTTCATCAGATACCTTTGATGAAGATCCATCCCTGGTAGTCCTCCTGATCTCCTCTTGCATGAGATCCGACCACAGTCGCTCCCATCCTGGCAACTTCTCTTGACCATTGACACTATCCTGATAGGAATGCCAAGCCTTTGAAAGACCAAGGAGAGCCAGGTCCACCATGTCCTCATCTTTGACAGTCACCCCCACACTTCCCAGCTCATCTCTGCACTGAGTGAACTTCGTGAGGTATTTTGCGATGCTGTCGCCTTTCTCCATCTCTATCTTTGAGCACTAGCTTCCTTTGGTCACTCTTGCTTTGGTATAGATCCGTCAAAGCTTTCCACATTAAATATGGAGAAGCCTTTCCATGCAGGCTGGATACAATGTGATCCTTTACGCCCTCCAACAGGATCCTTCGACACTTCGCTTGTTTCTTTCGCCACGCTTCCACAACAACAACATCATTAGAAGTAGGCTTTGGAATCTCTTTCTCCACGAATTCCAACAGCCCATTATCATCTAATATAGCCTCCATGTGATCCTTCCATGCAACATAATTCGAACTGCCTTCCAAGGCATATTCTAGTCACAACCCGATGAAAGACATTTCTGCCGCGGCACCAAGAACACAAATCTGCAAATTTGAATTTCACCACCAGCTGATAACTCAATCGCTTCCGATCTACACTTGAGAACAAATTATTTCCAAATCAGAGATTGACTGCAAGGGGATTTTACCAGACCTTTCAGTTTCCGAAGAAAGATGAATCTGGAGGCTACTTGGCTCGTATGTAGACTCTGTCCGAGGAAATAAGTTTGCAATCACCGTAATAGATCTCGACAATTAATATTGCTTTGATACCATGTAGAAATTTTCTGAATAAATCACTTATTCAATGGAGATTAATCTGATCACACATCAATTTCGAATTGCATGCATAACACATAATCTCTTCTACAATTAATTATCACATGCGGAAAGAATAGAAGCGATCGCACATCAAATCATCACACACATTAACACAGTATGTATGGGGAAAGCTTATAGCTGAAAACCCCTCAGCTATTCTGTATATTATATGGAGAGAACATGCAGCAAATACATAGTACAAACTCCTCACAAGTACGCAGTACTATCTCCCAAAGCTACACAAAAACTAGCTTGGTTTTGAACAAGTCACAGGTTCAAAACACACCCACTAATTTCCCCGCATCTATTACGCAGTCAAGGCTGATCTAAATAGAGATCCAAGTTCGAATCTCACTGGCTCCAACTGCACAATTTTCATTGGTAATTTCTTCCAAGTGTAGTGCAAATCTCCTGCACAACTAATGTCACAACTGATAGCTAACTCAACCTTTCATCTACCTCTTTCACTTGTCGCCATTGAACTGTCCATGCACTGAGTTAAACTGATGTGTTCTTTAGTTGAATAATGAGTTAATAATTTGTGAATTAAATAATATTTAATTCACCCAACTCATCTCTAGTGTATTAGCCAGTTAAACTAAATACAACTAGTTCAACTAGTTAACCAGAACACCATCTCCATCAACTGTCGCATCAACTCCACCGAACTCTGCCACTTGAGCTCTAACTGAAGTCAACCATGCATTAGCTCACCTAACCCATAGGAAAAGCGTAAATCCTTCTAGCAGCTGCATGCCCCACCTCCGGGGGTCAAACTGAAGTGCTCCAAGAGAGTAAACTGAAGTTTAGAGTCCAAATATTATTAAGGGTAAATAATATTTGACTGTTCTATTTTTAGCCCGGCAGTCTAAAAATAGACTTCGACCTAAATGCTAAAAATAGAGATCCATCTATTTTTACCAACATGACCAATCCTCCAAGAATAGCATACTGCAGCTCTCGGTCCATGATCCATATGTCTAAAAATAGACATAGTCTAAAAATAGACTTTTCGACAAAAATCACATGTGTGGTCCCCACCTAGTTTAGGTGATCACTTTCAAACTAGGATCAGGAAAGATGTTTCAGGAGGCCTCCTTCACTGTTTCTTGTTGCCATTTTCAACACTCCCTCTCAACAAGAAAGGACTATCATTGCATGCGACATGCAACTCCATGCATTCGCCCTGCAACCTCCACAAGCGCCATGCAACTCCATGCATCTGCTCTGCAACTCCTCTGAAACTGAATAGGCTTCAAACAAATCAATCAGTCTTGATGCATCTAGCATCTATCATCAAAGTCTTTGACTTCTGCTTGGCCAACTGCACATGTCATCAGGAACCACTGCACTGTTGAACTCTTGCACCCATGCACTCTTGCACTTGCTGTCAACTCTGATCCGCGCTCCAGTATCCGACACTGTCACTTTGATATGCCTGCATCACTCCAACTGATCTTGCTACTGCTACGCTGTGGGCACCTCGTAGCCAAGTTCAATCCATGAGATCCACACCATCTCATGAATCTGCCCAGAAATCTCCTCATGGGATTAATCATTCATGTCGCCCCACCTCACACCTGGTGGTATAGCTACATGCACTCCCTCTGCCCGTATGGCATGAAATTTCTTTGCATGAGTGGTCTCTTCCACTCCATGATCCTCTTGTGGCTTCTCCACATCCCGAGGTTCACTATCGCCTGCATGCAAACCCCGCTCCCTCTCAAGCTTCAATTGCATGTCTTTCTCACCTGCATGCAACACTTGCTCCCTCTCAAGCTTCAGTTGCATGTCTTTCTCCCGCTCCCCAACAATAGGAAGCTCCGTAGACATCCCATCTACTTCAAGTCTGTAGAGATTCTTTGCTTGAATCCCAACCTTCTTGACTTGTCCCGTTGCCTTGTGCCGAAGGAAAACTTTTCCTTCTCTAAAGACAACTTCATACCCTTTATCCTCTAACATTGTGACTGAGATCAGATTCTTTGTTAGACCTGGTACATGCAATACATCTTGTAAAAGAATGAGTTTACCTGACTCCCTCTGAAAGGTTATGGTACCAATTCCGGTCGCATTGTATCATCCACCGTTTCCCAACTCAACATGCATCTAGAGACCTTTCTCCACCAAGTCACTGAAAAGATTTGCATCTCCTGTCATGTGAAAGGAAGCGCCACTATCAATATACCACCCTGATCCCAATTCACTAGACAACATGCATGCGATCAATGAGAAGTCCAGCTCAAATTGCGAGGCAAGAGCCTCACCAGCTGCAGCTCCAGCAGCCTGCTTGTTCTTCTTCTTCTTTGGGAAATTCGTGGTGTAATGTCCATGATCGTGACAGTGAAAACACTTCACTTTGGACATGTCACGCTCTTTACCATCCGCATCAGATTGAGAAGCCTTCTCCTTGCCCTTCTCCTTCCTTGCTTTGGTAGCCAAAGCGCAGTCTTCTTCATCAGATACCTTTGATGAGGATCCATCCCTGGTAGTCCTCCTGATCTCCTCTTGCATGAGATCCGACCACAGTCGCTCCCATCCCGGCAACTTCTCCCGACCATTGACACTATCCTGATAGGAATGCCAAGCCTTCGGAAGACCAAGGAGAGCCAGGCCCACCATGTCCTCATCTTCGACAGTCACCCCCACACTTCCCAGCTCATCTCTGCATTGAGTGAACTTCGTGAGGTATTTTGCGATGCTGTCGCCTTTCTCCATCTTGATGTTCCTGAGTCTATCTTTGAGCCCCAGCTTCCTTTGGTCACTCTTGCTTTGGTATAGATCCGTCAAAGCTTTCCACATTAAATATGGAGAAGCCTTTCCATGCAGGCTGGATACAATGTGATCCTTTACGCCCTCTAACAGGATCCTTCGACACTTTGCTTGTTTCTTTCGCCAGGCTTCCACAACAGCAGCATCATTAGAAGTAGGCTTTGGAATCTCTTTCTCCATGAATTCCAATAGCCCATTATCATCTAATACAGCCTCCATGCGGTCCTTCCATGCAACATAATTCGAACTTCCTTCCAAGGCATATTCTAGTCGCAACCCGATGAAAGACATTTCCGCCGCAACACCAAGAACACAAATCTGCAAATTCAAATTTCACCACCAGCTGATAACTCAATCGCTTCCGATCTACACTTGAGAACAAATTATTTCCAAATCAGAGATTGACTGCAAGGGGCTTTTACCAGACCTTTCAATTTCCGAAGAAAGATGAATCCGGAGGCTACCTGGCTCGTATGCAGACTCTGTCCGAGGAAATAAGTTTGCAATCACCGTAATATATCTCGACAATTAATATTTCTCTGATACCATGTATAAATTTGCTGAATAAATCACTTATTCAATGGAGATTAACCTGATCACACATCAATTTCGAATTGCATGCATAACACATAATCTCTTCTGCAATTAATTGTCACATGCGGAAAGAATAGAAGTGATCGCACATCAAATCATCACACACATTAACATAGTATGTATGGGGAAAGCTTATAGCTGAAAACCCCTCAACTATTCTGTATATCATATGGAGAGAACATGCAGAAAATACATAGTACAAACTCCTCACAAGTACACAGTACTATCTCCCAAAGCTACACAAAAACTAGCTTGGTTTTGAACAAGTCACAGGTTCAAAACACACCCACTAATTTCCCTGCATCTATTGCACAGTCAAGGCTGATCTAAATAGAGATCCAAGTTGGAATCTCACTGGCTCCAACTACACAATTTTCATTGGTAATTTCCTCCAAGTGTAGTGCAAATCTCATGCACAACTAATGTCGCAACTGATAGCTAACTCAACCCTTTCATCTACCTCTTTCACTTGTCACCACTGAACTGTCCATGCACTGAGTTAAACTGATGTGTTCTTTAGTTGAATAGTGAGTTAATAATTTGTGAATTAAATAATATTTAATTCACACAACTCATCTCTAGTGTATTATCCAGTTAAACTAAATACAACTAGTTCAACTAGTTAACCAGAACACCACCTCCATTAACTGTCGCATCAACTCCACCGAACTCCGCCACTTGAGCTCTAAATGAAGTCAACCATGCATTAGCTCACCTAACCCATAGGAAAAGTGTATTTCCTTCTGGAAACTGCATGCCCCACCTCTGGGGGTCAAACTGAAGTGCTCCAAGAGAGTAAACTGAAGTTTAGAGTCCAAATATTATTAAGGGTAAATAATATTTGACTGTTTTATTTTTAGCCCGCTAGTCTAAAAATAGACTTCGACCTAAATGCTAAAAATAGAGATCCATCTATTTTTACCAACTCGACCAATCATCCAAGAATAGCATACTGCAGCTCCCAGTCCATGATCCATATTTCTAAAAATAGACTTTTCGACAAAAATCACATGTGTGGTCCCCACCTAGTTTAGGTGATCACTTTCCAACTAGGATCGGGAAAGATGTTTCAGGAGGCCTCCTTCACTGTTTCTTGTTTCCATTTTCAACATATATAGCTACTATAATTGAGACACATGCGCCATGATCCATCCTTATTGTGTACCAATACTACGGGAGCAGAGAAAGAACTTTGACTAGGTTGAATTATACCCGCCTCTAACATTTCTGCAATCATATGTTCAATTTCGCTCTTTTGGACATAAGGATATCTATAAGGCCTGATGTTTGGAGGAACAATTCCTGGAATCAAATCAATAGAATGATCATGATCACGAATAGGTGGGAGTCCTTTGGGAGTTTCAAAAACCTTGGAATGATTGTCCAAGACTTTTTGGAGATCTATAGAAATAGATGATTTTCATGTTGGAACTTCTAGTGAGCATAATTGTGCAATTATGCCTCATTTTTCTTTCTTTAGAAGCTTTTTCATGACATTAGAGCTTATCATCTTTCCCAGCTTCCCTGCAACACCCCATAATTCGACTTCCTTTCCTTCTGAAAAAAATTTCCAGAAAAGTTCTTGAAAATTACTTCATCCCAGATTGTAACCATTGTATTCCTAGTACAACATCGGCACACCCATAGGAATGGAAAGCATTGGACTATTCAATACATATTCCCCCATGGTTAGCTTGATATTATAGTATTTTCCGGAAGGAAATTTATAGTTCCTCCATTTGAAACCATCACTTGACATTCTGGTGCTGGGTATAGGAAACAATTTAATTCCTTGGCTACCTTACAATGAATAAAGTTATGGGTGCTACCTGAATCAATCAACACTATTACCTTTTTCTTCTTGATATTTCCTTCTATCTTGAGAATTTGAGGAGTGTTAATTCCTACCAGTGCATTACATGATATGGTCGGATTCATTTCTTCCTCTTCTAGGGCTGGTCCTTGGTGTATATCCTCTTCTTGTTCATTTTCTTCTTCCTCTTCACAATCTATGTAAAATAATTTCTTCTCAGCACACTTATTACCTTTAGTGTATTTTCTATCTGTTGTAATGCCTTTTTCTCTTTTTCTTTCAGGGTTGTTGTGGTGTCAACCTTGTAGGTTGTTGAAATCTAGGAGTAGCAACACTTCCCTCTTTATAGAAGTGAGTGGTAGGCTTCCTTGTCACCATAATTTTACATTCAATTTTTCTTGCCAACCTGAATGCCTTCTCTAATGAATCAGGTTCTAAAATGTGAACTTCATGTTGGATTTTATCCTTTAAAGTACCTATGAAGAGATCAATCTTGTGTTCCTCTGGAATATCAGTTACCCTTATATTCAATTTTTGGAAGTCCTCAATGTATTCCCCCACTAAACTCTTTTGTTTGAGATTTATCAATTGGCTAAAGAGGGTGTTGCTCTTTGTATCCTCATAATGTGCTATCATTTCCTCCGTAAAAATTGACCAAGTAATAATTTTTTTACAGGAGCAAAGCCATCGATACCATACAAATTTATTTTTCTCTAAATGTAAAGTTGCAATACGTAACTTTTGTGTGTTTTACACATTATTGAGATCAAAATATTGCTCCATCTGGAGTATCCATATTACAGGATCCTTTCCATCAAACTTCCTCATATCCATTTTATGAATATGGTGGTTCTTCCCACCAACATTAGAGTTTATGAAATCAAGATTAGCATTTATTTTGTTACCATCATGAGTTTCCTCTACTATCTTTTCACCATTAGGAAACATTTGTTGTATCAACTTTGTCAAACCTTACATGTTTTCTTTTATATCATTCTTCATGTTTTCCATTTTTTCATCGATCTTAGCTTCCATGTCATCCATCTTAGATTACATGCTGGCTTCCATGCCATCTATCTTAGCTTCCATCCCATTCTTCAAACCATCCATCTTAGATTCCACGCATTTCTTCAAACCATCCATCTTATTTTCCACGCCTTTCTTCAAAACCTCCATGACATTTTTTGTTGCTCTTTGCAATAGCGAAATTTGTTGCACTTGCTCTTGTAATTTTGATATGTCATGTTGCCATTCTTCGTCTTCATGAGTCATAGTGGAGCCTTCTAAAGGCTTAATGGGTGTTTAATTCCTTTTAGGGCCCATTTTAGAATCTAATACTGATATATATTCTACAATATGCCCTTGGAATCAATTCAAATTGATTCTTCAAACAAGACTTATGCAATTCGGGAAAAACAATATACACACCTTTTACTTGCTTTTGAGGAGCTCTATATTGAAATTGAATTATCTCTGTAATTGTAGATCCTCAATATCTGAAATTTGGCCTTGTAGTATCCCTCTGAAGCTTATTTCAAATGTCATAGGTATAAACTGATTTGGATTCTTCAAGGAAAATTTATGTCCAATCTCCCACAATGACCCAATTATGGACTGGTTCAGTAGATCAAACTTGTACGACTTGCCACGTGTCACTGTTTCCTCCTTTCGTTCTAAAATTGATAGACACGAAACTACCGTCCATGTACTTGCGGACACCTTTTACAGAATTCCAATTTGATGCTCAGAGAGAGAGTTATGAAGATTTTCCCATGATAACCTCTTTGGGATGAAATTCGGGAGCCTAAAAAAGACCTAACTTCCACAGATCATATCTCCCAAAATATTTTGAACCAAGCTCTAAAATTTTGCGATGATGTTCCTCAAGATTTTGGCTTTGTCTCTATAAATTTCAGCTTCTGAAACTTTGTATAACAAATTTTATAGCGCAAATTCCACAATTACCTGTTTAGGTTAAATTGAGGAGCCTGCAAAAAGCCCTAACTTCCACAGATCATATCTCCGAAAATATTGTGAACCAAGCTCTAAAATTTTTCAATGATGTTCCTTAGGATTTTGGCTTCGCACTCTAAAAATTTCAGCTTCTGAACCTTCGCATAAAAAACGTTATAGTGAAAATTCCATGATGACCGGTTTGGAGCAGCAAAAACCCTAGAATCCAAATCTCTGATACCAAATGTTTTGAAACCAACTCCAAAAATAGAAGAAAATAGACATCAACACCTTAGAAATAAGGCACTTCGAGGGGGAAACATCCAATAAATTACATGAATGAAAAATTCTTGGTTGATTCAAATTACAAAACCTCCTTTCTATATATAGGAGTCCATGGGGCCACAATGTAATCCTAGCCGACATAACAATAATAATTTAAGGGCACAATAATAACAATATGGGGGTTACAAGGGTACAATAATAACAATAATGGGGTTACACTAACAACAATAAGGGACTATACTAGTAATATAGGGACCTAACAATGCATGACATGCATCCTCAACATATCCTTAATAATATTGTCTACCCTCTTTGTCTTTCCCTCTATCTTTGGATGATAGGAAGTACTGAGAGCTAACTCTATCCCCAAGCTTACAAACAACTCCTTACAAAACCTAGAAATGAACTTGGCATCTCTGTATGATATTATCTTCTAGGGAATGCCATGCAATATTACTATCTCCCTCACGAAGGTCTGAGCTACCTCACTAGATGAATTAATAGAATTTGACACTGCAATAAGGTGAGATACTTTACTCAACATGTTAACTACAACCATAATGGAATCATGTTGCTTCGATGTCCTTGAAAAAGCTATAATGAAGTCCATGGAAATTATATCCCATTTCCACTTGCAGGGGCTTCACTGTGGGAGAAATACCATAGCACATGGTTTCATATTTGGGATATGACATTTCGTACCGTTATTCCATAGCACGGTTATTCCTATGGTACCACGGTTTATTTCTATAAAACCTGCAGCACATCCCGCACATTCTACTCATTAAAAGTACGGACCCCCGTAAAAGGTAAAATAAAGAGAAAAGTAAGTTCTAGAATCTCAGCTAGTCGAATATTCTCCCAGCTGGGGCCTTCTAGAAGTGCTATCTGGTCGAACTTCGCCCCTTCCATTCATGAACCTTTATCCCTTCATAAATGGAGCTATCCCTTGGTTTTTGGATCTAAAATCCCATGATGAGAGGGCTTTATCCCTTCCTTTTTGGAACTAAAACTACCTTCCTTCAGCTATAAATTGAGACTATGTTTCAGTCTCAACGATAGTTAGTACTTAGAACTTGGTAGTTTTGAGGTGAATTTCTGAAGAAATTATACTCCACATTTGGCATCATTGGCATGAGAAAGATTACATACTCATGGCCATAGTTTTATCCTAATTTAGAGAGTTGGAGTCTTGTCATACTGAGGAAAATGACTATTTGGGACCTCAAAAGAACCTGTAAAAACATCAAGGCGTCAAGGTCGTAAGGTTTCTTCTTTTATTCAAAGTTATTACAAATGGATTCTATTTTCTCATTGAGTTGTTCATCTATCTTTTGAATAATTTAATTCTTGGATTCCTTGATCACTAAGATAGATTATTGCTTTTGATTTATCATATATTGCAGATGCTTTTGATCTTATTTACTTGTCTTTGATTGCAGATCTTACATGCTAGATCAATATCTTCTAGAACGACTAGATTAAAGACCGATTAAGGCATTGGAATTCAGGTAGGAGCAACTCTTCATAGTTAATTAATAATTCTTAAGCATAATGGTCTAGAGAAAATGGTCTACATTCATCTGTTTGTTTCTAGATATCGTTAGGATACTAGGGAGATCGCTCTTGTTTGCAAGATGGATTTGTCTGTCTAAAAAAATGACGACTCCACTGGGGATAATTTGAAATTAGTGTTTTTATTATTATTATTATTTATTTTTTATTTTTTTTATTAGTTTGATTTTGTAATGTTCCCAAATTAGGAACAACTACACTATTGGGAATAATATGAGTTATTACCAATGTGGAACTACAGCCATGTACCTCATACATGTGTAAAAACACTTAAGCTTCAGTAAAATATGTAGCTTCAACTTTATACAGCGTTTTATAAGGCAAAAGGTGGGGAAAAGTGAGGATTTAGGCCCTAAAACGAGTGTATTCAGAGATATACGTAAAAATAAGATGGGACAGAAGTTGGATATGGTAGCTAGGGTTATGAGAGACTCCCATGTTGAATTTCAGCAAAAAAAAAGAAGATTTTATATGTTAAATAGCTCCTCCTTTCCTAGCTAGGCTAGAAAACCCTGATTTCCCAAGACTAGAAGTATGCAGAAATTTACTGAAGCATGTGAGCGAGATTTTCAGAATGGTATGAATGAAATAAGGTTATAATATTGAAAAATAAGATCAGGGGCATAACTCATACACTTTATAGAAGAAGAATGAAAGAATACAGAAGAAATCCTCAAGAAAGAGGTGCTACAACCATGTTAAAAGACTGCATAATCATGACAACGTTATTTTTAGGGCTGAAGTAGAAATTTATTGATTCTTTAGATCTATATCAGATCTGTACATAAAAATATAGAACCAATACAGATCCATGTACAAGAAGAGTTGATCTATACATTCCCCTTGGGGTTTTCCTCAAAACATGAAGCACCGGAAGTAGATCTGAGATCTAAAACTTTAGATATGCAAAATGATTTATAATTTTTGAATAAGAAAAATACATAGCAGATAATATCTGAAACAAACATGGATTGGATGGCCAATCCATGGATCACCACAGTGAGAGGAAAAACCCCAACATTAGAGATCTCTCCTCCAAAACGCTGGCAAAACACCCTGCAGCTGTAGATTTGCAAATAACACTGTCTTAGGGAGAGAGATAGTGCTGTAGCTTCTGAAGATAATTTGGCCTGATGCTAAGATGTAGATTTGAAGTATAATCAGCAAATGAACTCTTCCAGGAGGTTAAAAGACACACTCACTGAGAAGAGCCACTGCTATCATTTAGATATAAGAAGATCTAGTCTTCCACTTGTTGCAGCTCACAAGACAGCTCAACCCTCAACATGAGCAGCACTGTAGTGTAAGGTGAAGCTTGGCCCAAGCCTGATAGTGGACAATTTTAGCACAATTCTCCTCCAAGAGCTTCTCAAGGAAGGAGGTGGGATTCCTGAACAGGAATGCCCAACAAGGGATGTCTTGCAGACAATTCCTTGTGAAATCATAATCTTCAACAACAACCTTTTCCTTGAGCCTTCTCCTTCCTTTTATAAGATTAGGATGTGAAAAACCCTAAACCACCTTGAATCACTTAACCCCTTTCACATGAGGTCCTCCTTTTAGAACTGCGTTGTCCCTTTAGGAGATACATTGAACCTAGACAGTGCTGTAGATTTGGTCCTGTTGACCCAATCAATTAGCTCAAACCAGTTTCACACACAAGTGGATTTTATTACAAAGGCCCAGATTTATCCCTTTTCACATCGGGCATTTATTTATTCTTTGATTTAAGGGGTTTTTCATGTCCTCATTTACATTTTATTCATTAAGGAATAAAATTAAAATAGAATTAAATGTTCCTATTAGCTTGGGCTAATTAGGAACATTACAGTCCTCCCCTCCAAAATTGTTGCTTGTCCTCAAGCAACTGCAAGGTGACTGCTACAAAATCTCCTCCTTGGTGACACCAACATAAGATAAGCTTCCTCCATAAGCCAAGTGCTCACCAATCCATCCATGTCTTGCTCCTCCAAGGTTCTCATGAGATGAAAATAGCTCATCCCATAAGGAGACAATAGATCATATGAAACAAACATGGTTTGCCCACATGCTCTCCCTGAAACAAGAAAACATAAAGTACATGGAGAGTAGCCATCCCATGAGGCACATGCCATCCTTATTCCTTTCTCCATACATCCCCATAAAATTACAAGTACATTATCAAGATAGGGAATCAAAACAATGTGCTTGAAAACAAAAAATTGCACATATGGAGGTGGGTCATAGTCCCACATGTGGAACCAACGCAAGGCATCCCCTTCTTACATCAAATGTAGATATGTTAACTAGTTTTCCCACCACTTACTTGCTACCCACACCATATCACCATGGCTGAAAGTGTGATATATGTTTGGCGCTTTGGGGAAGCCCCATCATCTTGCAAAATCTCCCTTTTCTTCTCAGGGGAGTGGCCCAATTCAAAAAATTTTGGGGGCCAATATTGGCCAAGAGGCTCACATGATATAACACTCCTCCTTGGAGTCATGGCCTGCAAAAACATGGTGTAAGAGTACATGAAATTAGAATATAAAACGAATGTAACATGATCATGTTTTTCACCAACAATCCTCCTCCCATCAATGGAGTGGTGCATGGATCTATTCTCTTCCTCAAAAGAAGAGAGAGTGAGATGATTTGACTCTTCCTTTTAGCCCCCTTCCATGCCAAAGGTGTCATGTGGAAATTTTCCCCTCCCATGCTTCTTCAAAACATAGCATAATAAGTGGCCATCCCACCACCTACTTGCTGCAATAAGCTTCTACAAAGCTTGAAAATAGTGGAGGATAATAGGTGTTGGCTGAATATGATTCAAACAACACATGTCATGCTGCAAATTATCCTTTTTGAGAGATCCCTTCTCATGAAATAAGACCAATACATGACCTTTTGCATAAGAAAACACAATATATAATACAACACCCATATAAGGTTATATCCTCTCCTTGAAATACAAATGAATTTGGGAGATTGCATTCCCAATGGATACATTCACCCATTGCACCTTTCCTCCTCTCATGTTTACAATAAATATTGCAGTGTCATTAACATCATGATATAAACATGCTCCCTTATGCCATCCCATGAGAAGGTTACATCTTGTCCCAACCCAAAGTACATACATGATTATGAGATTCATTCTAAATAGAAATACATGTACATACATCATGGATACAAGTAGATGTATGGACATGGAATTCATCATGGAATGTCCATACTCTCTTCTCATCAACCAAAACAAACATGCCTTCTTCTTATGCATTATTTTATTGAAATACAAGGCATGAGGCAAGAAATTCAAAAACCTTGGGTGGTACCCAAACTCACCCAATAGGAACCAGTGCAGGGGATCTCCTCCCTGCTTCAGATCTAGATGTGGTAAGTGGTTTGCATGCCACTTACTTGCTTCCCTTATCATTTCACCATGGATGAAATTGAAATGTATATTTGGTGCCTTAGGGAAGCACCCATTATTTTTTAACACGTCCCTTAGCCCATCAAGGGAGTGGCCATATTTGAAAATGATCCTGGCCCATAGTTGGCCATGAAGCTTGTAAGGTAAAACACTACCTTTGGGATTTATGGCCTACAATTGTAAAGTAAGAGAGTACATGTAATCATGAAATAAGATGTGATTTACATATGCATGCTTCTTACCCAAAGTCTCCAATGTTGTGTTGGCTCCCTTCTTAGAAAGAGATGACATTGATGCACAAGGTTGAGGGAACACTTTTCTCTTCTGTTCATCATGGGAACTCCTTGGTTTAATTCCTTCAAGTAAGGAGACATCAAGGCATAGATCATGGAAGGATGTATGGACTGATGTGTCCTTGCTTTGCTTGAATATATCACTTTTCCTTCTTTCTGCATTATTATGCTAAAATAAAGAGGGGCAAATGTTTCTTACCATGTGAAGCTTGCCCTCTTCTTTGCCTTCTGTAATCTTCAAGGTCTCATCCTTTGATAGTGATGACACATGCTGCCCATGGATGGTGCCATAATCTTCATATAATGAGACCTCCTTAATGAGACATGACTGAATACATGAGTGGAGAAGACCCTCCATGCTTCCACTGCACAATCCAATCACCTTCCTAGGTGTTTCAACCTTCTGCAATGGATAGGAATGAGGCTAGCTCTCTTCCCCATCTCCTCTTTGTGTCCTCATGGTTTCACACCTTCTTAATTTCAAGGGATTTTGAAATTAAATCCCTTTGAGATCTTTAAGAAAATACCTCTCATCTATCTCCTTCCAAAACCATTGAGGTTTTGGATCTTTTGCAGGTAGAAGTTCCTCTTTGAGCTAGAGAGTGCTCATTGAGAAAGAGGCATCTGGAAAGGAGAAAAGGTTTCTCACTTCAAGATGTCTACCACTCATCATTTCTTCCTCCATTGCTTCATGAATGAAGCTGAAACTTGAATTCCCCCATGAGGAATGGTGCCTCATTTCTTCCTTACTGCTTTTGCAAAGCGCAGTACAACTTTTTTTCTCTAATTCAGCAACATACAAAAATATAGATCTCCTCATATAATGTGCTGAAATGACAACAGATGAATTTTTAATCACACCTTTGTGGTATGTAGAAGCAAGAGCTTCTTCTACAACTATGTAGTATTCCTCCATTACTGAAGGTTGCTCCTTCAAGGTTGTGCTAGCACCGGTACAAATCTCCACCCTTTCAGTCTCCTTGAGATCTTCTTCAATACCCTTCATGGTCTGAAAAAGGAGCAGGGAGATCTCCTCTTCTATCATTCTTCCAAGTGGTGGAGCCATGCTCTTGTTTTTTTTGTACAATGCATCTTATTTGTGAGGGTAGGAAGTGCATGGGTCTTCCTCTCCTTCTTGAAACCTTCTATAGGTCTCATTGCAACTTTCTTCTCCTTGAAACCCTCTAGTAGTTTCATTTTCTTCTTCTTTCTCCTTTGTCTGTCTACCCTCCTTGAAGAGGCTCTACATGGATCTGGAATATGATGAGGTAATAATCATCTTCTTCGACATTCTGATCTTGCTCCTTGCTCTATAGCACTTTGGCTTGAAGCCACAGGCTGAGTCAAAGATCTTTCTCTGATACCACTGTAATGTTCCCAAATTAGGAACAAATACACTATTGGGAATAATATGAGTTATTACCAATGTGGAGCTACATCCATGTACCTCATATAGGTGTAAAAACACTTAAAATTCAGTAAAATATGCATCAGGAACTTTATACAATGTTTTACAAGGAAAAAGGTGGGGAAAAGTGAGGATTTAGGCCTTAAAACGAGTAAGATATTTGCGTAAGAATAAGATGGGAGAGAAGTTGGATTTAGTATCTAGGGTTATGAGGGACTCCCATGTCGAATTTCAGCAAAAAAAATAAAAAATTGCTATGTTAAACAGTTCCTCCTTTCCTAAATAGGCTAGAAAACCCTGATTTCCCAAGACAGGAAGTATGCAGAAATTTACTGAAGCATGTGAGCGAGATTTTCTAAACGGTATGACTGAAATGAGGTCTGAATATTGAAAAATAATATTAGGGGCATAACTCATACACTTTAAGGAAGAATAATGAAATAATACAGAAGAAATCCTCAAGAAAGAGGTGCTACAACCATGTTAAAAGACTGCATAATCATGACAACGTTATTTTTAGGGCTGAAGCAGCAATTTATTGATTCTTCAAATCTAGATCAGATTTGTACATAAAAATATAGATGCAATACAGATCCATATACAAGAATAGATGATCTATACATTCCCCTTGGGGTTTTGCTCAAAAAATGAAGCATCGGAAGTAGATCTGAGATCTAAAACTTCAGATCTGCAAAATGATTTAGAATTTTTGAATAATACAAATACATAGCAGATCAGATCTGAAACAAACATGGATTGGATGGACAATCCATGGATCACCATAGTGAGAGGAAAAACCCCAACACTAGAGATCTCTTCTCCAAAACGCTAGCAAAACACCCTGCAGTTGTAGATCTACAAATAACGATGTCTTAGGGAGAGAGAAAATGTTGTAGCTTTTGAAGATGATTTGGCCTGATGCCAAGATGTAGATCTGAAGTATAATCATCAAATGAACTCTTCCAGGAGGTTAAAAGACACACTCACTGAGAAGAGCCACTGCTATTATCTAGATCTAAGCAGATCTAGTATTCCACTTGCTGCAACTCACAAGATAGCTCAAGCCTCAACATGAGAAGCGCTGTAGTGTAAGGTGAAGCTTGGCCCAAGCCTGATAGTTGAAAATTTTAGCACAATTCCCATCCAAGAGCTGCTCAAGGAAGGAGGTGGGATTCCTGAATGGGGATGCCCAACAAGGAATGTCTTGCACAAAATTTGTTGTGAAATGATAATCTTCAACAACAACCTTTTCCTTGAGCCTTCTCCTTCCTTTTATAAGATGAGGATGTGCAAAACCCTAACTCACCTTGAATCACTTAACCCCTTTCACATGATGCCCTCCTTCTACAACTGTGTTGTCCCTTTAGGAGATACATTGAACCTAGATAGTGCTGTAGATTTGGTCCTGTTGACCTAGTCAATTAGCTCAAACCTATTTCACACACAAGTGGATTTTATTACAAAGGCCCAAATTTATCCCTTTTCACATTGGGCATGTATTTATTCTTTAATTTAAGGGGTTTTTCATTTCCTCCTTTACATTTTATTCATCAATAAATAAAATTAAAACAGAATGAAATGTTCCTATTAGCTTGGGCTAATTAGGAAAATTACAGATTTTTGAGATTTCTGTGAAATTTATTTGACTTAGATTAGCTCAAAACTGGATTGGGTAGAAAAATCAATAGGATCCCTGACTATAAATCTCTTTTTTTATTTTTTTTCTACTTTTCCTGTCTTCCACACTTTTTTTTTTAAAATAGAGCAGTAGACTCCGCAACTTTTAGTAGAATATAGTGTGGTACCACACCTTATTCCATTAAAAACCGCGAACCTCTAGAAAATTTTAGAAAAAGTAGAAATTCTGTTTTCTAGAATCCCATTACTCAATTCTTTGTTCTTTACCCAATTTCTCTTGACTATCAAGGACTTCTATAAAAAGTTTCTTTCAGCAATTCTATGTTTCAAGTGATCTTTTCAGTTAGTTTTCTTTTATGAGTAAATGTTGCCTTGTCCTCCCATTGCTCTGAATCAGAAACTTCTAGATACCTCAGCTACTTGGTATGTCATTATTCTATTGAGCCATTGAACTTGATGCAATTATTACTCTTATGAAAATTTGATTTTGTTTTCATTAGAAAACTTAGAAAACCTTTCTGGATTAATAAGGTCTAAATTTCATTTTTAAACTGTTATCGGATGCTTTATCTTCTTGCTGAAATAAGCAGAAAAATATTAGTTAGATTACAAACTGAGCCAAGACATCCTTCAACTTTTAGATAGAGTTCAAGATTAGAGATTTATTTTAGTTTTGAATTTTCTAGTTTTAAGACTTTTAGTTTTTCTTTTGGAAGAAGTTTGATTTTTGTTTCTGATCTAAATGATATAGGGAATTTCATTTTGAGAAAAGATCTTTTTTGAAATTGAGTTCTCTAAATTGTCTTCTTTTCAAAGTTTCTCATGTAGGAAAGAAAGAATGGATATTTTGAAAGTTATTGAAATCTCTCAACTCTTTCCTCTAGTTAGATTTCATTGAAAAGAAATGAGTTGTTTATCATATAGATGCATTGTAGCATATTTTGAGTCGGATAATTAAAACATCATCAAAGTTTCATTTCCATACCCATTGTCCTAAGAAACTGCCAATTAAAAGTAACGCTTAATTAAAATAAATCTAGAAATTTTATATTTTCTAGGGCTCTTTTCCACCAATATAGCTTAGGCTAGTGTCTTGGAATAGGTTTTAGTTAACTATCCAGGACAATAAAAACAAATGAATAGTTGATCTTGCGGTAGGAAAATCAAATTGTAGCATGTATGCTCTGGAATCTCCCCTTAAAGGAGTCAAACATGAGATCATATCCAAACTAGTGAGGTAATAATACCTATCTCATTGGGAACAATACAAGGTGTGCATGTATTAAAAATGGTAAACCTCAGATAGACCATTGTCGAGGAGCCTGGGGTCACTTGTCGGTAAACCTTGGATTATGTCAAGGAGCCTTCAACAGGATTGGGCTTGTTACTCTGCCCTTGCGTGTATATCGGATCATAGAATGTTCCCCCAAGTATATGTGTTCCCATTGGTGACCTTAGTGGCCATAAACTTTAGGATTCTTTCCCAAGATGACGGTAGATAGGAGGTTCCACTGTACCTGGAGCAGACATCAGATAGACTCACTTGGACTCTCCGGAGGGTTATCTTCACTCGAGATGGTTTAAGTGGAGAAACTTGTATCGGTCTGTTTCATTAAGAAGGATGCCAGGGTAACTGTTCTAACCGCCATTTCTGCATTAAAATTCTACGATTTTGGATTTCATCACCAACTAGTGTTTTTAGTACGGGAATCTACTGTGTGTGTGTGGATTGATCTCTTAAATTTTTTTAGGCGCATGATTCATTTGATTGTTTCCTTAGTGAATTTAGTGAAGTTGTTGAAATTTTCTTTGTTTTTGTGTGTTAAAAGTTTTAATCATGGCATAATTACCAAGACAGTCACGTACAACTCAGGGGAAACCCCTTGAGTATACACCAAGCCAATTAGAAAAACGTAAATCGCTGATACCAAATGTTATCAATAGAACTAGATTAACAGAACACAGAGAATCCTCCATAATTATTCATCCTGATTCTGAAGTAGATCAACCGCAAATAGCAGAACGTACTCCACAGAGAATTTCATTTTGTAAATTAATTGAAGTTTCTTCTGCAACAAGTGAGTTATCAGCTGAAGAACCTGAAATTTTTGAACCAGAAACTGAAACTACTACGTTTGAACCTACTTTAGAATTCACTACTCCAACTTCTGGTCATCCTGATTCACCCAGAGTAAGAAATCGGATCACAAAAGATCTTCCTCCTGGTCTCATTAGTATTGAAGAAGTTACTGACATTGAAGAGGAAGTTATTCTTCCTTCAGCTCAGGAATCTTTAAATCTTAGAGAACGTGAATCAAATTTTTATAGTCATTTTAGACAAGACACTTGGTATTCTTCACTAACAGATTTTCTACAAAACGTAGGTCTAGAGTATTCTCCACCTCGAATTCCTTTTTTCCCCAAACCAATAGGTTGTAGAACTCTGTTAAAAATGTCTAGTGAGTCATCTATGTTTACAAAATTTCCAGAAACACTTTTGTATGGTGGTGTGTTTGTTCCTCTAGGCTACCAGTCACTCTCTAGTACATTCTTAGGAGCATATCATCTTCCTAACAAACCAATGTCATCATCTGGCCCAAATGAATCAAATACCGGAATTTTGAACAATGAGAAAATTTATATGATGTCTGGAAATATTCCAAACCCAGATCTCAAGGTAGTAATTTATCACCTGGGGGGCAACCTCAAAGTAGTCAAATACAGCCTGGGGAAACCTCAAGGACAGTACATACCTTAGGGTCGGTATCAACCTCAGGGACAGTACATACCTCAGGCTCAATATCAACCTCAGGGACAGTATATGCCTCAAGGTCAGTACATGACTCAAGATCAATATCAACCTCAAGGCTAGTACCTAGCTCAAGGATTGCAACCTCCTTTAGGACAACAATTCTATCCAAAACAACAAATGTTACAAGGAGGTGGAAATCATCCAGCCAATTATCAGCCATTTGTTCAACCGAGTTATGGTGCGTCTTATGCACGACCTTCTTTAGGGCCCTCATATCCCAGAATTATGTCCGATCCATCCCAAGTCCAACAGAATTTACAACCAAATGTGTAATTACCTTATTATCAAGCTAGACAACAAGTTGGTTATAATCAACCTCAACAACCAATGCAGCCTACCATACAAATACCTGCATCTGGTCCTATTCAGCAGCCGGGTTGGAGTACACCTAGGACTCCGCCACAAACTGCTACTCAGGCTTCTGTTCAACCTACCACACCTATTCCTGGAATGTCTACAACTCCTATTCCTTCTGCTCCTCAAACATCGGTACAAATTTCTCACGTTTATATTCCACAGTCTAGACCTACAATTCAGACTACTGTTCAGATGCTTGAAGGAAAACCTGGTACAAGTACAGTTATAACAAGTCAACCTCAGTTTACTTGTCAACCATATCAGGGGCCATACCAATATGGACATGTTCCACAAAATCTAGCTTACTCGCAACAACCGTATTCTGGGTATACATATCAGACACCTGTTCAACCCTAGTATGGTCCACTTATTCCTGGTTATCCAGGAGGCATTCCGATTGCCAATGCACATGTTATTCCTGGATATCCTGGTTATCTTCCTCCTAGGGCTGGTTTAGTTTCACAAGGTTATAAACAAGACCCTACACATCGATTTCCATTGATAGAAACTTTAGATCTACTTGATTTATCTCGCCTTATGAATGATCCTATTATCATCCATATTGGCAACCCATGCTGCATAAGTTACCCAATGATATCCCTAAGTTTGAAGGAAAATCAGGAGAGGATCCTTCTAACCATGTGATGACTTACCACCTTTGGTGTGCATCCAACTCATTAATCGATGTTTCCATTCAACTTAGACTTTTTCAGAGAACCTTAATAGGATTAGTTGCCAAGTGGTACATTGAATTTCCATGAGGCTCATTTACCAATTTCAACACTCTAGCAACTGCTTTCTTAACTCATTTTCAGTTTCCAGTCAGATATGATAATGGCACGGAATTATTAAATTCACTAAAACAATGTACGTCTACGTACATATCAGATCATATACATGAATGGAGATGTAGAAGACATTTGGTAATTTTTTTTTATCTTGGATCAAATATTGGAAAAATGCTTTATCAAATCATTGCCACCAAAAATCACTGAAGATGTAGCTAAAGGAGGGGTTGTTATGGAAGAACAAGTCATCACTCAAGCTCAGTATCTTGACTTGGTATATACCCAGTCAGGTACTTTGTATGAGAAAATTCCCGATTTACCGTGTCCTGGTCAAATAACAACAACTCCTTTAGGGTCCCATGCCACTGATGGTGTAATTGGTTCAGTTAGTATGACTAAGAGTAAGAAGAAATCTTCCAAGGTTACTTCTCCCATAATAACTTTACCAGATTCATCGAAAGGAGAAAATTTGCTAGAAACTTCTACCGATATTCACATTGTAGATTCATCAACTACAAAGTGAAAATATGGCAACAAGAAGAAAGGGAAGAATAAAAGTAAACAGACTTCATCTCCCAAGGAAAACACTGATAAAAATGAGCCGAATGATGATAAACAGAAACCTCATTATCCTTGTCTTATTTGTGACGAGGATCATTTCACCAAGGAATGTCTGCATAGGGCTGAGGTATCTAAGTTCGTCAAAGGTTCATCCATCCCCGCTGTCTTGAAGGATACTTTCCCTGTTCAAGATAGCGAAATGATTGGATCTTCTTCTAATACACCAGCAGATATTTTGATGATGTCTCAAGTAATGGTTGTGACTCGATCACAAGATTATGGTAGTAGAATTCTTGTTGCTTGTAAAGAAGTAAAAAATTCTAATTCTACACTAGCTACATCTCCTTTGGTTTCTGATCCACTTCATATCAAGAAACCTAATCCTAATTTAGTAATCAAACCGCCTGCTAGAGGTGTACTTCGTAAATCAGCATTCAATCCACATGCAAGAGCCGCTCAGAATTACAACATTGTGGAGGATTTAGCAATATCTCCTTCAGTAATGTCGGCCCTAGAAGTGCTGCAATCATGCCCCTCACAAAGGAAGTTACTCTTATCAGCAATTAGAGATATATATCTTCAGGATTCGAACCTCATGGTCTTTGATTTAGAAAATTTTACACCTTGTCTCCCTCATCAAATGGCTTTTCAGATCCCAGTACTAGTAAAAAACAGATGTTGCTTTCGTACTGTTATTGATGAAGGAGCATCTACGTGTATCATGTCATTAAAATATTGGAAATCACTTGGTTCTCCAACCCTTAACCAATCACCGATAATCCTCAAAGCTTTTGATGGAAGAGGGTTTCATCCATTCAGAATTTTACAGGATCATAGAGGTCGAAGGAAAAAATCATTAATTTAGATGTGGAAGTAGTTGATGCCCCTCTATATTACAACCTTCTTTTGGGTTGAAGTTGGTCTTATGCTATGACTGCTGTCATGTCATCCGTCTTTCGATTAATCATGTTTCCTCACCAAGGAAAGATTGTGAAAGTCGATCATCTCTCATATTATTCATCTAACCCAGCTTCTACAGATAGTATTCAGCACGTTGGAAAATTGACTATCCCTTATGAGGATATAGGATTAGGTTTAATCAAAGATTCCTCTTTAATGGGAAATTTTTCTATGAGTCCACCTAACATACCACTCAATATTGCTAATATCAATATGATTACTTCAAGCACTATTCCATTTGTTGATCCTTGGATAGTGCCTTTAGAATTAGAACTGGATTCATTCAATGGAATGATGCCTTTGAGTCCTTTTGAGATAGCATATCAAGCATTACAGTAATTTTCCAATCCTTTATCAACTTATGACGATCCAATGAATGTGATCAATGAAGAATCATTTTCACCATCAAGCTCATCTATAACATCAATTCCTGATCCTTTTCAACAAGTGTTTTATACTAATGAAAGCTTTCGTGAATTCTTGTCTGTAGATGAATTACCATGGGATGATCTCCATCATAGGTCATCATTTTTACCTGAGCTTGATCGATTTGAAAATATATTTTTATCTATTTTTCCAATAGATTATGTCAACGAACCTCAGATTCCAATATCGATTTCACATTCAGATTTTGAAATTAATTTGGGAAATATTTCTTCCACAGTTCCCATTGACATATCCATTAAACCAGGAATGATTGAAAACATTCATACAGGTGCTTCGTGTACGTCAGATGAAATTTCTACATATAAAGTCCTATTTCAAGAATTCTGTGACATATTTTCCTGGTCTTATGAAGAAATGCCAGGAATCGATCCCAACATTATTATTCATGAAATAAAGACTTACCCGGATGCTAAACCTGTTAGAAATTGATTACATCCGATACATCCATGAAAAGTCGCTACTATTAAAGCCGAAGTTGAGAAATTACTAAGAGAAAATTTTATTTATCTGATTTCGTTAATAGATTGGGTATCTAATATCGTTCCTGTTACTAAAAAAAGGAACAATACAAGTATGTGTCGACTATAGGGATATTAACAAAGCCTGTCCTAAAGACAATTATCCAACTCCTTATATTGACCAAATTATTGACGATTGTTATAGAAATGAAATGTATTCATTTATGGATGGATTTTCTAGATACAATTAGATTAACATACTCCCTGCCTATCAACCAAAAACAACATTCATTTGTCCTTGGGGAACAATTTCTTATTGTAAATTACCTTTCGGATTGAAGAATTCTGAGGAAACTTTTCAAAGGGCAATGTCTTATGCTTTTCATGACATTAAACACATTGTGCAACCTTATCTTGATGATTTACCTGCTCATTCATTACACTTGGAAGATCATCCTACTCACTTACGAGCGATTTTTATGAGACGTAGGTATTATAAGATTCACTTGAATCCACACAAGTGCGTTTTCCGTGTACAATCTGGTAGATTACTGGGATTTTTCATTTCTAAAGAAGGCATTCATTTCTACCCTTCAAAGGTTGAGGCCATTATTAATTTACCTCCTCCTTCCACACTTTTCCAACTCCAAATTTTGCAGGGGAAAGAAAACTTTCTATGTATATTTATCCAGAACTATGCTGAGTTAACCAAAGGTTTTACCAGGCTATTGAAACAGAATGTTCCTTTTATTTGGGATGAGATCGCTGATCGATCTTTTGATGCTTTAAAAGACATGTTGACCCATGCACCATTATTTTATCCACCAAATTACAGCCAAGATTACCTTTTATACTTAGCAGGATCTGATTCCACCATTGGAATGGTACTAGTTCAGGAGGATGAATTCCACAATTAGCATGTGATTTACTATCTCAGTTGAAATCTCAATCCAACAGAGATTAAATACTCGCATGTGGATAAATTGGCCTTGGTAGTAGTTCAAGTTGTCCAACGTTTTTGTCATTACATTTTGTTACGAAAAACAACTGTGATTTCTAATTGTAACCCGATGATGTACATTTTGATGAAACAATTGCTCGGGGGAAAATACTCTAAATGGATAGTTATGCTTCAAGAGTTTGATTTAGAATTTGAAAAATCCAAATCAAAGAAATCACCGGTGTTCACCGAATTTATGTGTGACTTTCCAAATACTGAGATAGAAACTGTGGTAGAGCATTCAATCGCTGATGAATCTCTATTTCTTATCAGTATGTTAGATCCTTGGTATGGGGATATCATCATTTATCTCCAAATCCAAACTTTTTGGCCTGAACTTTCATGTTCACATCAATGAAAGATCCATTACCAATCCCAGCAATACAATATTGTTGGGGATACACTTTATCGTCATGGTGTAGATTTTATATTTCGATGATGTTTGACTCATGAAGAGGCTGAGTGAGTTTTGAATGACTGCCATTCTGGAGCATGTGTTGGTCATATGTCTGGGTATGACACAACCCAAAATATATTGTGCGCTGGTTATTTTTGGCCTTTGTTATTCAAATATTTCATTCTTGCGGTCTGAAAATGCCACAACTGTCAGATTTTTGATCGAAAAATGTGTGCACCACCAGCTTTTCTTCACCCTATAATTGTTGTCGGTCCTTTCGAAAAATGGGGCATTGATTTCATTACATGTAACCCTCACTCGGTCGAGGGGCATGGGTATATTATTCTCGCAATAGATTATTTTACCAAATGGGCTGAGGCAATACCTACATTTGCAGCAGATGAAAAAACTACAGCTACATTTGTATTCAATCACGTGATTGCTCGCTTCAATGTACCCCAAGCTATCATTACTGATCATGGGAGTCATTTTCAAAACATCATGATGACCGAACTTTTCAAACATCTTGGCCGGTGCCATGATAGCTCTACTCCATATTACCTGTAGGCTAATGGTCAGGTTTAAGCTGTCAATAAATTTTTAACCACTATGATTAAAAGGATAGTCAGAATTCATAAATCGAATTGGCATACTATACTTTTCTCAGCGCTTTGGGCATACCGAACCTTAGCAAAAACTACAACAGGGTTCACTCCTTTTCAACTGATCTATGATTTAGAAGCTGTGTTATCGATTGAATGCGAAATACCGTCACTCCAATTAGCCATAGAGTTACTACCAACAACTTCTGAAAAGGAAAAATGCTTTTTGTACTTAGCACAATTAGATGAGACTCGGTGCACCGCTACATTAGCATCTGAAGCTCATAAAAAACACGTTATGATTAAAAGGATAATCGGAATTCATAAATCGAATTGGCATATTATGCTTTTCTCAACAATTTGGGCATATTGAACCTTAGCAAATATTGCAATAGGGTTCACTCTTTTTCAACTGGTCAATGGTTTAGAAGATGTGTTACCGATTGAATGCAAAATACCGTCACTCCAATTAGCCATAGAGTTACTACCAACTAATTTTGAAGAGGAAAAACGCTTTTTGTACTTAGCACAATTAGATGAGACTTGGCGCACCGCTGCATTAGCAGCCGAAGCTCATAAAAAACACGTTAAAGCTCAGTACGACCGAAGTGTTACAGCTTATGTTTTTTCAAAAGGTGACCTAGTATTGGTATATGACCAAGTTAATGATAAACTAGGAGCTAGAAAATTCGAACCCATGTGGCATGGTCCTTATATTCTCAAGCAAGTGCTTGCAAAAGGGGCTTACGAATTCATTGATTATGACAGGGTCTCTTTAGATAAACCCAGAAATGGACTTTATCTTAAGAGATATTATCCTTGATTTTTTGTGTGAAGATCGTACATGTACATTAGTTATTTTTCTAAGATTACTTTCTTTAGATTAAATGAGTGTGTCTAGTTTAAGTTTGCGTTGACTACTATTCCTTCTTATCTTGATTACTCTTGATATTACAGATGTAGACGTCCCTTCAAATGTACATTGGTTTTTCTGATGGTGCATGTCGTAGTACACAGAATATCTCTTCCACGACTTGGGTTATCTATTCACCCACCGATGAGTTAGTTTCTATGCATGGGGTAAGCCTTGGTCAAACAACGAATAATGTTGCAGAATATAGCACAATGATTGAGTTATTATCTGATGCCATTTCATTTTGAATTCGGTGTTTCATCGTTAGGTTAGATTCAGAACTCATTGTATTACATTTAAACAAAGTATATGCAATTAAAAATCCAATGTTACTGAGATTATTTTTGAAGGTTCGTCTCTTAAAAAGGAAATTTGATTACATTGAATATGAACACATTCCAAAAATATTAAATATATTGGTTGTTGCATTAGCTAATAATTTTATAAATAGACATTTGTGACATTAAAAGTAAATTAAAAAAACATTCGATATGTGTTGAAAAAGATAGCTGGCAAAAGTAGTCATATCATAGATAGAGTTGTGTTTCAAAAAATATTACATTGTCCGAGACCATAGGTTTAAACCACCTTATGATCTGAAAGATCGTGATACAAAAAATAAAAATACAATATTCTATGATGATCATCCACTATACGTGGTGATGATCATGATAATATACTATAGCCCGTGCCACTCAACGCAGGTATCTCTGAAACTGGCCTGGAACACCAACAACATGTCTTTGGAGACGAAGAGGAATATCATCCATCGTAGTCTCTGGGATGTCTCTAGTCAACCTCTCCAGATTCTGCTCTATGCTTCCTCTCGAAGCAGTGGAGATTGGCTGGTCTTCGTGGACCAAAATCTGCATTTGAAATTTTTTATCAGTATTGGACATTTAAAAAACAAATAAAATTAGAATTAAAACACATCAAAATAATTCAATTACCTGGCTCATCCCATTGTGTCCCTGGAGGTAAGGACATCTTGGGGTCTCCTCGAGAGTCTATGCCTACATATGCGAAATCCTCGATAGCAAATATTTGATTCTATAACCAACGGAAGTATGATGGAGTGAACCGGACTACTGTTTAACCGTCACCACCATGACGGACCATCAATGCTACCCAGCGTGCCATGCGACGTTCTCTGAGTTCACCAGGATCAACAAAAATCAGCTGAGGGGTGAGAGAAGGAATCCTCTCCAAAGCGAAATACACTAAGATCGATCCATACCCAAAGTTTTTCAACTTTGATTTTTTCGCTCTGGTTAGTTGACCCTTCATGTTGGTCAAAACCCCTTCACACCAATTGAAGATAGTGCCTCTAAAGCATTCAATAGATGTCTGCATCTGTGACTTGGTAGCCACGTGTAGAGCTGTAATCCCACATAATCTGGTAACAGTAAATGCAATGACTTTCAGATCAAGATGTATGATATTTTTTATGTCTATTTGGTTGTCTTTGGGATCAACAGCCTCGTTACAGAACTCTTGTTTGTAGCTAGCGATAGGCTGGCCACCTTGCCTAGCCCCGAACAAAGAGATTGGTTCACCTCTTTTGGGTAAACTGGTGAGGAAGTAGATATCTTCAAGCTCAATTTCTAGCCTGTGATCTCCAATGATAAAGCATTCTTTCGGAACATCCCATTTATTCATGAGCCGGGTCATTAGCTCTACCTGTGCCCTCATACCCTGAATGGCCTAGAATTTGTACAAGCTGTAATCTCTCAAAGTAAGCATTATGGCCAGATTATTCATGCCCATATCATCTACCTCTTCATGTTTGTGTTCTCGCCACTCCAACATTGTGTAAATAACCTGAAAATGGATGCATTTAATGGTTAGAAGAGATTAGAGTAAAAAAAATTATCCATTTTTGAGAGAATTCTTCAATTTAATTTTCTTACGGCACCCCCGTAGTTTATATATAAAGACAGTGCGGACCCCCACATGCATCCTTCATAAAAAATGTGGCAGCCCAATAATATTCCTTTAGGAAAATTATCAGGGTCTGCAAGTAACCAATGGCTAGCCTGCGGACCCCTGTGAGCGAAATTTTGAACCATATTTCCCCCCAAAAATGAATTTAAAAACTAAAAAAAAGAATGTAAATAGATAAAAATGAAGAGAAGAGTGTTGTGGATTACCTGGATTCAACAGATTTTGATTTGAGTGGTCGGTTCTCCAGTTATCACCTTCAGAATGTTTTTTTCCTAGAGCTCTCAACTTTCAACTCCGAACACAAAAGGTAAAAATGACTTTGTTGAGCTACTTTTTATAAGATTTTATTGAATAAATAAAATATCATTTTATTTATTTTTCACTATAAAAGTTATTTTTCGAAAGTTTTTACTTATTGGAAACAAATATGTTTATTTATGTACAAAAAACAGGATTGTCAGGTGAAAAGGATTATTTTGATGATGAGCACACTTTTATCACTTTTTTGGGCTCCTGAAAATTACGAAAAAGCGAAACCCTAGAGTTCTTTTTGAAGCCCTTTTCAGACTCTCTAAATATGAAAGTATTTCTGAGTACTTGATTATTCAAACTCATTAAAGGAAATGAATAATTGTCCCTTTAGTATAAGTTTACCCCTTTTCCTGACTGAAATGAACTATTTACAAAAAAGGTATACATTGGCTAATCATAGTCAATAGAGTTCTCTCCTACATTATTTTATCCTTTTTTCGGGCTTGAGAGACCAAATTTACGAAAAAGTACACCCACGGAGTTTTCTTAAGTTTTTCTTATGATTCCATAAAATTGAAAAACATCAAGTTTGACCTATACTGGACTCATTAAAACTTAAAAATAAAGGACCTGTAAATTATAAACAGGAACGAACCACTCCTTCTTAGGGTTTGATTTTAATACTAAGTTGGAGTCATCTGAAGGATGAGATTATATAACAAGAAAATGTTATCCTCCTCAAGCTTGTAAAAAGTAAAGAGGTACTTGCCAGAAATGGTGGGGGAAAAGAGAGAAAATGAATCCAGTTGTCACACTTTGTTTCAAAAAGTTGTATACCACTCTTGAACACGACACTTTTGTCACATTCATATTTGGGTTGGGAAAATCCTTTGGCCAAAAAATTAATCGAACCACATTGAAAGTCCTCAACTATTTTTTGGGTATTAGCTTTAGGTCAATCGTCACCATCTGCAGTGTCGTTATGTGTTCAAGAGACCAGTTTAATAAACCATTCATTACAAACATTGTCTCCATTTGCGTTGACCATCCCTGAGTCAGTCCTTGTTAAAATTTCTTCAAAACTTGATCTAATGGTTTCGTGTCGTGGGCTTTCCTACGACTCGTCACTTTCTATCGACGACATCTCATCATCTAGAAATTTGATCTAGAATCCAATCAGTACCTTGGGATCTGCATGCCCTAATGGCAGGTTTCTCGCCTTTGATGACAGGTTGAATCATTGACCTTCGATCGAATGATTCTGTGAAATGTTTGACTTCATATCACAAATTCAAATTTCATAGATTGTACTGAGTACTTTTAGAACCATGTCATTATTGGTGGTTTCTCTCACACTTGTTAATAGTTCACATCGATGACTGGTAATCAAGTGGTTTCTACCATGTTCAACTTCGACACAATCAATCGCATGGATATAATCATACTAGTTCGGGTAACGAAAATCAAGACCCTGGATCTAGTTTCCACCATCCAGGCTGCGAGGAGTTTTATTATTCATTATGCAGTAGACGACTTATAACAGATGGTTGTGTACATGCTTTATCTACTACCTCATGTAATTTTAAAATCATTTTTGTACCAAAACATGTAGTTAGTTTTGATCTAAGTATAGGAATGCATACCTCAGCAATTATATACATATATATATGCTTGCATTGAATTTTTTCCCAGGGTTTCAACCGGTGTCCCGGCAACTCGATCCTCAGAATGATAAAGCACTTCACTCTTCAGAACTCTTCAGAACTCTTCAGACTTCGCACTTTAGGGGGTAATATGTTGCACAAAAATTTGTCACCATGAAGTTTAGCTATCTATACGGCTTCATCATTACCTATTTATTGCTCCCTTAGAGGTCCAAAATCATAAAGTTCCTAAATCAAGTCTTGGAATTGCGAAAAAGTTCTTAAAAATCATAAAAAGCCTAACTCTGCACTTTTCCTAGTCATTTCATGCAGTACCGCGGTTTATTGCTATAAAACCTGTGGCACATCCTGTACGTTCTACTCATTAAAACTATGGACCCCCGTAAAAGGTAAAATAAAGAGAAAAGTAAGTTCTAGAAGCCCAGTTGGTCGAATATTCTCCCAGCTAGGGCCTTCTAGAAGCGCTATCTGGTCGAGCTTCGCCCCTTCCATTCATGAACCTTTATCCCTTCATAAATGGAGGTATCCATTAGGGGAATTTTGAGGTCTAAAATGGGCCTCCTAAGGAAATTATAAAATAATAGTGGAAAAAATCAAATAAGATTTGATGACATCATCAAATTTTAGAGGGAATAATGAAAAAACTACTTTTTCAACTCATATTTTCAACTTATCTCCCAAATTGTTTACTCAACTTTTGAGCGGGAGTACTCGTTGGATGCGAAATTTAATTCCCCATCCAAAGAGTACCCATGTTGCATACTTTCGATGGGTCCTACTACACGAAAAATGAGAAATACATAAAAAAACGTGATTACAATCACGTTTTTTATGTATATCTCATTTTTCGTGTAGTAGAGTTCATCGAAAGTATGCAACATGGGTACTCCTTGGATGAGGAATCAAATTTTGCATCCAACGAGTACTCCCACTCAAAATTTGAGTAAAAATTTTCGGAGATAAGTTGAAAATACGAGTTGAAAAAGTAGTTTTATTATTTTATTATTTTTCAATATTTTTACCCTCTAATTTAAAAACTGGTGAATCATCCCCCATGGTTGACATCATCATCTTGAATCCTATTGGTTGTTATAAAGTTTATTTTTGTTGTACATTTTTCTTAGGAGGCCCATTTTAGACCTCAAAATTCCCCTAATGCGTTGGTTTTTGGAGCTAAAATCCCATGATGAGAGGGCTTTATCCCTTCCTTTTTGGAACTGAAACTACCTTCCTTCAGCTATAAATTGAGACCATGTTTTAGTCTCAAGGGTAGTTAGTACTTAGAACTTGGTAGTTTTGAGGTGAATTACTGAAGAAATTATACTCTCCACATTTGGCATGAGAAAGATTACATACTCATGGCCATAGTTGCATGCTAATTCAAAGAGTTGGAGTCTTGTCAAACTGAGGAAAATAGCTGTTCGGGACCCTGAAAGAACTTGTACAAACATCAAGGCATCAAGTTTGTAAGGTTTCTTCTTTTATTCAAAGTTAATACAAATGGATTCTATTTTCTCATTGAGTTGTTCATCTATCTTTTGAATAATTTAATTCTTGGATTCTTTGATCACTAATATAGATTATTGCTTTTGAATTATCATATATTGCAGAAGCTTTTGATCTTGTTTACTTGTATTTGATTGCAGATATTACATGTTGGATCAATATCTTCTGGAACGATTGGATTGAAGACCGAGTAAAGCGTTGGACTTCAGGTAGGAACATCTCTCCATAGTTAATTAATAATTCTTAAAAATAATGGTTTATAGAAAATGGTCTACATTTGTTTGTTTGTTTCTAGATATCCTTAGGATACTAGGGAGATCGCTCTTGTTCGCGACAGTGATTTGTCCATCTAACAAGGTTTGTTAAATACATCTAGAAAACATGATTTTTTTATGGTTGTGGTTGACAGGTTGACAAAGGTAGCACATTTCATTTCAAAGAAACCGACTTATTCAGCCAATGGTGTAGCACGTGTCTTCATTATAGTTGTAGTGAGGTTGCATTGTATTCCAAATAATATTGTGTTAAAAATGGATGCTAAGTTCACTTCGAGATTTTGGAATGAGTTACTTGAAGGTTTGGGTACAAAGTTGGCCTTCAAAATGGCTTATCATCTACAGACATATGGACAAACAGAGAGGGTCAACATGATATTGGAGGACATGTTGAGGATGTATGTGATGCATCAAATAAAAAAATGGGAAGAGTATCTTCCACTTGTAGAGTTTTCTTACAACAATGTGTATCATGAGTTACTAAGGATGAGTCAGTTTGAGGCACTCTATAGGTGGAGTTATAATACTCCTATTAGTTAGAGTGATATAGTCAAGAGGGTATTGAAAGGACCAAATATGTTGGTAGCGATCGAACAAGAAATGTAGGTAATAAAGTAGAATCTAAAGGAAATACATGATAGACATAAACGTTATGTAGATTGGAACATGTTTATTAAGGAGTTTCAGGTTGGGGAACATGTTTACTTGTGCATCAAGCCAAGGAATGTTAGAAAATTAAATATTACAGAGAAATGCAACACATAAAATATGCGGAAAATAAAAGCACACAAAACACATAAAACTAGAGAGACACAGATATACATGGTTCACCCAGTTTGGGCTATGTCCACCCCGAACAGCCAATCCTTCCTTTCTATTATCTAGCAAAAATGAAGAGACAAAACCTACAGCAGATCCGCTGTAATATCCTCTGTTCTCTCTCACAGTCTCCCTCTCTATTTCTCGCTCCGAGAATACACATACAATGCACAGCCGCAATACAATGCCCTCATCAAAGCAAGGGATTGCCTTCTAGGGCAAAAAGACCCTAATCTAAGCATAACTTCTACCATCAGATCATTTGCCTAATGAACGACCCAAATTGACTAGAAATTACTATACTTTTACAAGGCAATTTTACATCTTTTTTTAGCTTCGGGGGTGCTACCCCCAAAAACCCCTGCCAGGGGGGGGCTCCGAAAAGTGCTGCCCCCCCTCTTGGACCCTCAATGGCAGTGATTAATTACATGCGGCATTGCCGCCCATTTTAAGGTACAGGGGTCCAATGCTGTGATACAAATTAAACAAGATAATCAGGCTCCACACCCAACAATCTCCCACTTGGAGACTGATCGTAGCAACTCCACCGCTGCTTCATTTGCTGGATAATGAATCCTCTTTGGACCTAGATGTTCCTCATCTTCATCGTCATCCTTGAAGACCAATTGAAACTGAGCACATTCTCAGTTTCTCCCTGGTTACAAATTTTGTTAGCATATCTGCGGGATTCTAGCTAGTGTGTATCTTTTCGAGCTTCAACTCTCCATATTCCAATACTGACCGTATGAAATGGTACTTGAGATGTATGTGTTTAGTCCTGGAATGAAATGCTGAGTTCTTTGCAAGATGAATATCACTTTGGCTATCACTGTATAGTGTGCCCATATCATGCTTCTTACCCAATTCATCCATAAACCTTTGTAACCAAATCATTTCTTTACTAGCCTTTGTAGCAGCAACATACTCTGCTTCTGTTGTTGAAAGTGCAACAACACTTTGGATTTTTGAAACCTAACTGACAGCTATTCCACCTACAGTAAATACATATCCTGTAGTGCTCCTCCTGTTATCTCTGTCACCTGCCATATCTGCATCAACATATCCCTGTAGAGTAATGTTTGAACCACCAAAGCATAATGCTTGATTTGTGGTACCTCTCAAATATATAAGAATCCATTTTACTGCCATCCAATGTTCTTTTCCTGGATTATTCATGTACCTGCTTACAACTCCCACTGCATGTGCAATATCAGGCCTTGTGCAAACCATTGCATACATTAAGCTTCCAATTGTTGATGCATATGGAACTTTAGACATATAATCCATGTCTTCTTGGGTCTTTGGGCACATCTCCTTACTAAGTTTGAAATGGCTAGAAAAAGGTGTACTAACTAGTTTTGCATTCTGCATATTAAATCTTTTCAACACCTTTTCTATGTACTCATTCTGAGACAGTGTTAATTTGCGATTTTTCCTGTCTCTAGTTATCCTCATACCCAGGATTTGTTTTGCAGCTCCCAAATCCTTCATTACAAATGAATTTGCCAATTTTCTTTTGAGCACATTTATTTCCTGCATGTTAGACCCTGCAACAAGCATGTCATCTACATACAATAACAATATAATATAGCTGCCATCATTTTGCCTTTTTAGATAAATACAATGATCAGAGTGAAATCTAGTATAACCTTGTTAGGACATGAACTTGTCAAATTTTAGATACCACTACCTTGGAGCCTGTTTTAAACCATACAAGCTCTTCTTTAACCTGCACACCAATTTTTCTTTCCCTTTTACCTCATATCCTTCTGGTTGCCGCATGTATATCTCTTCCTCCAAATCTCCATGGAGAAATGTTGTCTTTACATCTAACTGTTCAAGATGTAAATCTTCCGCTGCTACAAGACTTAAGATAGTTATGATTGAATTCATCTTAACAACAGGAGAAAATATTTCATCAAAATCAATACCTTTCTTCTGTGCAAACCCCTTCACCACAAGTCTAGCTTTGTACCTTTGTTTTCCTCCATATTCTTCCTTCAGCCTGTAAACCCATTTATTCTGCAATGTAGTTTTACCTGCAGGCAACCTGACTAAGTCCCAAGTCTGGTTATGCATTAAGGAGTCCATCTCTTCTTCCATGGCTAGCTCCCACTTCTTCCTACTTTCAACCTGCATTTCTTCTTCATAACATTCGGGTTCACCAGAATCAGTCAGCAATAAATAATATAATGAAGGAGAGTATCATTCAGGGGGTCTACTTATCCTGGTAGATCTTCTAACACCACTTTCAGGTGTTTGAGGTGCCTGTTGCTATTGTGGTGGTTGCTGCTGCTGTGGTTGTTCATTATTATTATTTTCAGGCACCTTTACTTTTTCAGATATCTCATCAAGAACCACGTATTCCGTGATTTCTTTTTCCTGTTTCTTTTCCTGCAACTGATTCTTATACAAGACCTTTTCATTGAATATTACATCTCTGCTCCTAACGATTTTATGATTTTCATAATCATATAAGCGATAACCAAAATCATTAGCACCATATCCAATAAAGGTACATTTATTTGATTTTTCCTCAAGATTTGTTCTGTTTTCTTTATTAATATGGACAAAGGCCTCACAACCAAAAGGCTTTAAAAAAGAGTAGTTTACCTTTTTACCTGTCCATGCTTCCTCTGGAATACCACCATCCAAGTAACTTTAAGGCCCTCTGTTTATTAGATAAATAGCAGTATCTACAGCATCTGCCCAAAATTGTAAAGGAAATCCTACATGCAATCTCATGCACCTTGCATGCTCCATGATTATTCTATTCATCCTTTCTGACACACCATTTTCTTGTGGTATTCTTGGAACTATCTTCTCTCTACGAATTCCATGCTCTGAAAAGTACCTATCAAACTCTTTGTTGCAATATTCACCTCCGTTGTCTGATCTAAGACACTTCAACTTCTTTCCTGTCTCAATCTCAACCAAAGCTTTCCATTTCTTGAAAGTATCAAACACATCAGATTTATTCTGAATACAATAAATCCATGTTTTTCTAGTTGCATCATCAATAAAAGTAACATAATAACGAGAGCCACCGAGAGATGATACCTGAGCAAGTCCCCATACATCTGTATGCACAAGCTCCAATTTTTCACTCTTCTTTTCTTTCCCAACTTTGAGAAATCTGACTCTCTTTTGTTTTCCATAAATGCAATTTTCACAGAAATCCAAATCAACATTCTTCAAACCTGGCAACAAATTTCTTGAGTGAAGAATCTTCATCCCCTTCTCACTCATGTGTCCGAGCCTATGATGCCATAATCTTGCATCTGCTCCTTTAGAGGTTAAAGCATTAACAGAGTTAGAAATACCATTGCATAAATACAATGTACCAACCTTTTCGCCTTTTGCTATTACCAGGGCTCCTTTGGTGACCTTCCAAGTTTTATCTGTGAAAGTTATCACACAACCTTCACCGCCTAACTGCCCTGTTGAAATCAGATTTTTCTTCAGATCTGGAACATGCCTTACCTCCTTTAGTAGCCATTGGTTTCCATTCTGTTGTTTTACAAGAACTTTACCCATTCTAACAATTTTACAGGGTTTATCATCACCCAAACGAACTTGTCCAAAATCTCCTTGAACATAGTCATGAAAATATTTCTTATCGGGTGTGGCATGGAATGAAGCCCCTGAATCTACAACCCAAGAATTAGTAACATTTTCGAAAGAAAGAATCAAAGCATCTTGTAACACATCACCTGTCACATTTGCTTCATGATTGTTTTCTTGCTGTGTGTCTCCTTCTTTTCCCTTCCGAGATCTATAGTATTTCTTTAGGTGTCCTTTCTTTCCACAATTCCAACACACTATCCCCGATCTGGACTTGGATCTGCCTTTCCTTGATTTACTACAATATCCCGAGCTCTTTCCTCTTTCCATTCTTCTTTCCCTAGACTCTGCACTCAAAGCATTACCTAATGTCTCACCAGAGCTTTTCCATCGCATTTCCTTGCTAAGGATAGCACCAACATCATCAAACTTTAAAGTACTAGATCCAAAGATAGAGTTACTAATGGCCATTACTAAACCATTCCAACTCTCTGGAAATGAGCACAAGAATAACAGAGATCTAACTTCATCATCAAAATTTACCCCTATAGAACTTAACTAACTGGTAACTATATTAAATTCATTTAAATGGTCTACAACAAATCCACCTCCGACATCTTCATATTAAATAGTCATTTCATAAGAAATACCTTGTTTGAGGTTGAGGGTTTTTCATATAGTTTCGCCAACGTCTGCATAAAACCCTCTGTTGTTGTTTCCTTCGAAATATTGAAGGTGACTGACACTACAAGACAAAACCGTACTATTCCGAGTGCCTTTCTATCAAGAATGTTCCATTCCACTCAATGGTAGGTACAGATCTTTCTGATACAGATAATCTTCCATTTGCATCTTCCACAGCAGAAAGTTTTGGCCGTTAAATTTCTCAACCCTAAACTTACCATCGTCCGCCATTGCTCCCACTCGAACCAGGAACCCTTCTTTCTTGCGAGTTTATCAGCCAAATATACCTTCGGCTCTGATACCAGTTGTTAGAAAATTAAATATTACAAAGCAATGCAACACATAAAATATGTGGAAAATAAAAGCACACAAAACACATAAAACTAGAGAGACACAGATATACGTGGCTCACCTAGTTTGGGCTACGTCCACCCCAAACAACCAGTCCTTCCTTTCTATTATCCAACAAAAATGAAGAGACAAAACTTACAGCAGATCCGCTGTAATATCCTCTATTCTCTCTCACAGTCTCCCTCTCTATTTCTCGCTCCGAAAATATACATACAATGCACAACCGCAATACAATGCCCTCATAAAAGTGAGGGATTTCCTTCTAGGGAAAAAAAACCCTAATCTAAACATAAATTCTACCGTCAGATCATTTGCCTAATGAACGGCCCAGATTGATTAGAAATTACTATACTTTTACAAGGCAATTTTACATCTATTTTTAGCTTCGGGGGCGCTGCCCCCGAAAACCCCCGCTAGGGGGGGGCTCCAAAAATAGCTGCCACTCCCCCCTAGACCCCCCATAGTAGCAATTAATTATGGGTGGCATTGCCGCCCCTTTTAAGGTACAGGGGTCCAATGTTGTGATACAAAGAAAACAAGATAATCACGCTCCACACCCAACAAGGAAGAGCTCCTTAAGGATTGGATCATATGCCAATCTAGCACCTCATTTTTTTGGACCTTTCAAGATTCTTGAAAGGATTGGACCAGTAGCCTATCGACTTGCACTACCTACAATAGTGAAAGTCTATTATATTTTCCATGTGTCATTACTTAAAATGTATGTTAAAGATGTTGATCATGTGATTGATTGGTCTATATTGCAGGTGGAGCCAAAGGAGAATTCCAGTCGGAACCAGTGTGTACATTATAAAAAAATATGCTCATGCTCCATAACCGAGCAATCAAGGAGGTTAAAGTGCAATGGAAGCAATTTCAGCCTGATGAAGCTACATGGGAGATGGTGGATCAGATGTGGGCTATGTATCCTTCTCTATTCATTGGTTGATAAAATTCCCTTGATATATGTTTTTGGAATATGCTTCGATACGGTGTTTTGGTATGTGTACATGTGTATATGGATGTAATTATCATCATGAGCTATGTTATAAAGCTCTAATAAGTGGTATGGTTTCATGTCATTTTCGTTGTCATGATGTTATGTTATCATGTTGGATTGCTTCTCAACAGGTTTATCATTGTAAATAATACAACGAGCTAAGTTATAAGGCTCCATGGGAAGTATGTTTCACTTTTAGTAGTCTTGTTGGTTGTAGGTGTCATTGAACACTGAGGATAGTGTTTCCCCAAATGGGAGGGTTATGTAATAGCCCTTGTGAAAATTGCATGTAATAAAAAATAAAGGAAAAATAATAAGCACAGTTATGGGGCAATTATTCCAAGCTAAATGTTGGGAAAAGCATCCTAATGTAGGTGTACATTTGGTTTATTATGGCTAAGAAAATTGGCAAAGGAAATGGAAAATGCTTTAGAAAGGAAAAGTGGCATTAATTCGCTTTTTATTTATGAAAATACTAGAAATTAGGATAAAAGGAAGGTGAAAGGTCAAAGGTTGCATCTAAGGAGGAAAATGAAGGAAAATAATGGAAAAATGAAGAAATAGAGGCCTCATTAATAAAAAGGATTCTAAGGATCAATTGGTACCTTTTTCATTGTAACCCTTTGTCAGTTCAGTTTTGGAGCTCTCTCTCTATATTACATCTCTCTCACACTCTTGGACATAGATTTTTCTTGGAGCACTTTAGCATTGGATCAAGAAAAGAAAAGAACTCAAAGAGGAAAGAAAATATAAAGCAAGGAAGAGCAAGATCAAGAAGCTAGAACAAGATTACTTGTAGGTATCGATTAGCATATATGATATCCTTGCTAGTTTTGGCATGCATGGTTATGCATGTGTGTTTTTGGTTCTCTTCTTTTCATTGGCATGGATTTTTCTAGGTGTGACAATGTTCTTCAACCTTGACTTCCCATTTCTAGATAGCCATAGTGTGATGGGATTCTCTTGTTCAGGTTGAGTTTGATTTTCGGATGGTCTTGAAGCTAAAAGGGGTGGTCTCAGGATTATTCAAAAGGATTAGGAATCCCAGGATGAGATACACGATAAAGCCTAGATGTGAACACCTTGATTGAGCCTATGAATCCCTCAACTGGTGAATGACAAGACACATGGTAAAGCTCAATGGTGAATACCCTTGATTGGGTCTAAGAATTCCAGGATGGTATACATGGTAAATCCCAGAGGGTGGATACCTCTTATGCCTAGGAATCCCTTGACCAATAATGGCGATGTGTTGGTCATGCATTCATGTCAGTTACATATGTGTTCTTATGCTTCTAGTATATATGTGTGTTGCATATGCATAGTGCTATTCATGGTCATAGTTTTGTCACCATGTGAAAGTTGATGTTGTCATTGCTGAATGTATTTGTTGGGAATGTATGTCAGTTATGCATTGTTTATGCATGTCGGTGTTTATATGTTGTTATGCATACATTGATATGATTGTAGTTGTCATACCTGAGGTTATGCTATGTGATTGTTATGGTCATGCATTGATGAATGGACTATGGTTAGGATGATATCTATATTTTGTTATGATTATGTTTATCTGTGTATTGCGTTAGTTTGGTCGACCTTGCAAATGAGATATCCTCCCCAAATTATACTGAGGTATGTTGGTTTATTTATGATTTGGTTTAGCTGACATAGTATGTCTTGTAGGAATAGATTAAATATGAATAACAAGATGGTATATTACAGTTCACGAGATTACCCTTATGGATAAATTGAGAAACATGGTGTTGGTAATTTTTCTGACTTAGCAGTCAAGTTGAGAAGCTTGAAGTTAGAGATAAGAAGTTTTAAATCAGACAATGACAGAATCATGCAAGTATAAGAGAAACAAGAAGAACCCAATGTAATAATCCTTTAAATTTGGTCAAAATTGTAGTGACAGGGGTCACTTTGGATTAACCATGTACAAGAGGACATAAATAATGGGGCATATGGCAGTAGGTCTCATGGTGGTCATAGGATCGATAGGGATGACATGATCATAGATGGTAAGTTCTTGGATACTCTAGTTAGGAGAGGTAATGGACACATGTATTATTCTAGTTTTGGTTCTCATAGGCACTATGATAATCATTATTATCACCCTTACACAAGGATTGATAGGGGATACTTTCCAAATGAGTTTAAGAAAACTAAGCCACCTACCTTTGATCGATATTTGAAGAATCTGGAAGATTTAGAGGCTTGGTTACCTATTGGTTACCTAGGATGAAGAAATTATTCGAGTTGCATAATTACATACATAATATGAAGGCCAGAGTAGTTATATTCAGCTTGAAAGGTAAATCAAGTATATGGTTGGAAGATGTGAAGTTGGTCAGAGACATCAGGACAGAAGAGTTGAGTTGGAATGAGTTCAAAAGAATTTTCAAGAAGAAGTACTTGTCAGAGAGTTATTGTGATAACAAAGCCAAGGAATTATATAAGCTTAAAATAGGATCAATGACAGATGAAGAGTATATGACTAAGTTCCTGTAGCTGTTGAGCTATGTATCGTATCTTCAGGATGAAAATATGTTAGATAGCATTTTGTCACTGTCCCTGCAATCCCTTGTCCTGTACACTAGAGGACTATTCCTATGACCTGTGAATAGTAAAATGTCCTGAAAACAACTTGATGGCATCCTTCTGCATAAGGGCAAGAATTCTCCTCAAGAACATTTCCTTTGAAAAACCCTAAAAACCCATGTTTTGGCATTGGCGCAGGTATCCAGTTCATCCCTCGCACCAATGGGGAAAATATACACTAGTGGGCGCACCAGCTGGCGCTCTGTCCCTGTATTGTGCTCATGCCAAGCCTATTAAGTAATGTTTTTTAAAAATAGAAGGTGGAAGTTTGATTCTAACAACTTCAAAACGAAGCATCAAAAAGAGGTTGGGTTGTTTGGCTCTGGATCTCCCTCATTAGGAAGTGGTTTTCCACCTCTCATGGAACCTTCCTAAGAGATAGGGCTCTCCCCCATGATTATAGGGATCCTAACCTCTCCTTCTCCTTATATAAAAGCCTGCCCTCTACATTTGCAAGCTAGCTGAACTTTTGGGAAGAAAATTATAGCTGAGTGATAATCAAGAGCAGAGAAAAGGAGAACCCTGTGTGAGAGAGAGTTTTGTCAAATCCTTGACGAGCTTTGTGAGACACATCCCGCTGGAATCCTGTTGAAGGAAGATCACGATGTCAGAGCACCAATTGTAATCATTCTCTCATATCTTAATATACATGACTCTGCTATTGGTTCCATCATTATGTTTGTCCATTATATAATGAAATTTCATTCGTTCCTCTCTGACTGATCAATAGTTATAAAGTGTGAAATATTACGTTGCATGTTGTCTCTTTTCTTTGCATGTGTACAGGTATCTGGATGCAATGAGCTCACAGATCATGACCTATCTAGCTAGGAATAGAAGCACCACTTCTTCTTTGACAAGAGAAGTGAAGGAATCACGATAAGTGACCTATCACGATTCTATCTTTTGTAACTAGGAATCAATAGCTTTGCATGTTTTGATTGTTGCTAGACCCACTTTAGGGCTAGCGGGATCGCCTCTGTCCATAGAGGGGATTTACCTCCACAACAATTTGGCGACTCCACTAGGGATCAGTGGGAGTTGGTCCTTCCTCCATTGGGTTTTTTTTTGGCTTTTTGTTTGATTAGTCTGCTTTTCTAGTTCACCTTCCTTAGTGTTAAAACCCTGTTCAGCCCCTAGAAGACCAGATCTAGCCTTTGTTAGTTCATTTTCATAATTTTCTAGGGTAAACCTAATTGGCATGGTTATCCCTCCGATAGTCATGCCAAAGGGCACGAGTTGCTAGTTAGGCCCCTGCGTCATCCCCTATTTGGCACAAATTATAGCCAAACAGGCGCACCAACCCTGCTTGGTTTTAGGGTTTGCCTGGATTTGGACTTTCTGAGCTTGAGTTTTGGTCCTGGTTTATTTTTTTTGATTGATTGAGTGCTTTGAAGTCATTTTTTTACTGTTTTTAGCCCTTGCCCTCTGGATTTTGGCCCTTTTTTGTCAGTTTTGCATTTTAGCCCTAGGGCTTCTAGGTGCTCGAGTGTGCTGAGCCTCCTATTGGGAGTTTTGGGTCTTTGCTTTCTCGGTCAACTTTGTTTCTGCTTCTTTGCATTCATCTTGCTGAATCAAATTGAGTCATTGCATTTATTCAGTGAATGTCCTCTCTTTCATTCAGTTTCACTTTGTGTTGCTCCAAGCCTAGATCACATAGTTTTGAGTCTCTTTCGAGATTCTTCTTCACCTTAAGGGATTTCATCATCGGTTTGAGTCTTGATTGTGCTTTTTTTAGTTGAGTGAACTTGTTTTGTTTCAGCTCTCTCTCTATAATTCTCCAATTGATGTTTTCATTAGTTTTTCATTTATTTAGTGCATTTTGACTAATATATTGAAAAATATAAAAAAAATCTTCTACATTTTTTGATTGGCATAGTGAAAATTGAAAACTCTTTCGCATTATTAGTGTTGTATAATTCTAGAGAAAAGTTTTCCAGTTTCATTAGCTTGCATTGAAATTGGTAGTCGATGTTTTTGTGTGTTCATTTCGCTATCATTTGAAAGCTCTCAACTCTCCCGTAGATAGCTCTTCATTGAACGAAATGATATTTTGTGGCATGTAGTTTGCATCTAGAGGTTTTATGAGATCCAAAATTTGATAGGGCCTTGAAATTGAAACATAAATTGAAGATAAACTTTAAAATTTACTGAATTAACCTAAGGCAGCATTGAAACTTAATAGAACATCTAGTAATCTAAGGTAGAGATGTGTTCCGGCGTTTTTAAGCCTAGTAACTATCGCTTGCCATCTGGCTACAGACAGTGCTAGTACGGACTTGTGCTCCCCGTACCGTCGTGTATATAAAGGGAGACCCCATTAGGTTGCAAATCCTTTATCCATATGAAGCCAAGTCTGTCGCCTTTTACCCGTGATACACCGAACACAGCATTCGGGGTGATTACCTGCACATATGTTAAGTCCTTGGTTGATTTATCTTTCATTTTTACCAAGGTGTATATGGCAGTTCACAGATATCCGGTACACCCATTTACATAGATTACCAGAGCAGTCACTTTGATCTTTACTAACTCTTTTAATTGAAAAGATCATCGAGCTCTTATCCTTTCAAGCTCGTGTCCAAACTAAAAGCGATAGAGTCACCGTTTTCTTGTTTCTTGACTCTTAAAATATGAAACAACAGAGTCTGGTTTCAGTGTCTTAAAAATTAAACGCCCACGAAATATTCGTGGTTATAATTTTTGTCCTTATTGTTTTATTTCAATGTCATTTCCGATGGAAACTTTTCCAGAGTTTTCCAATCAAGGAGTCCCCTCTGGAGGGAGTCCTAGTCCTTTTCCTGCTTTAGGAAATATTGGTGCTCCTTATATGGCCACATTATCCCTCCCTGGGTTAATTGTTGGGTTGCATGTTTTGTTGTTTTCAACCTCTGTAGTCTCAAGCGTTCCAGCTACCGTACCATCAACTCCTCCACTTGAGCAACACCATGTTGATTCGAAGGTGGACCTCTCCCCTTCTTCACCTGTTTCTTCGTCCTCATCTTCTACTTCGCCTGGTGAAAGTTTGGATTTTAGTACCCAGGTGGCTAAGAAGAAGAAGAAGAAGACTGAGAAGAAGAAGTCAGATAAGCGATAGGCTAATTCTGTAGTTGTTGCTTCCAAAACACCTGGTCTCGATGAATCTTCCAACCCTCCATAGAAAGTTAAGTTCCCTTGCATGTTGTGCCAAGGAAACCATTTACTTTGAGATTGCCCTGGCATTCCCAAGGTTCTTGAAGTATAGTCCAACGATCGTCTACCATTGCCTTTGGCTTCAGGAGTCAGGTTGGGGGCACGTCTTTAGCTAGTGCTGGTAAAGCTCCTAAGAAGCAAGTTAAGCTTGCCAATCCCTGTAATTTGTGTGAAGGGCACCATGCCATTCACCTTTGTCCATATATGGATGAAGACAAGAGAGTTTTGGACAACTTGACTGTTTCTACTCCTTGCCTTCTAGCTGGTTACAAACAACTTTCTTTGATTCCTTCACCAGTTGATTCAATGATCAGTCAAGAGTCATCCTTGCTTGATCCCGCTCCCCCGGAAATTTGTTAGGATTTACCGCAGTAATAAAATATTTACCGAGAGAATAATACACATACAAAACCCAGCAACAAATCACATGAACATAAACACAAATTTTTATCCTGGAAAACCCCAAATCCGGGGAAAAACCCAACCAATGAAATTTCATTAAACATTGGCCAAAACCTTGGCCAATCCGGCCAAGTGAGCCTTCACCGATCACCTCCAAGCCTACATTACAGTGAAGTATTCCCAGCCTTTTATAGGCTCCATTAGATGTGATACCATGGGCTAAAACCATGGGTGCACAAAACCATGTGCCCCAAAACCACTACTATTTACCCTAGTCAACATTGACTCTACCCCGAGTCATGTTTACCTAACAAAATTCACCATCATGAATCCATCCCTAACCAAGAATTGGTCATGGGATCAGTTGAGTTGGCCCAGTTTGCAGTGCACCAGGTATTTTCCATTGAGAGTGGATCTCACATCCCTCAAGTTCTTCTTGTTTCTTTAGATTCCTCAGACTTGGAGAAAGATTCTCCTGTCCCTATATCTCAGGAAGCTACTCCTCCGCCTCCCATGATGGAGGTCCCAGAGGATACTCCTTCTGCATCCATGATGGAGGTGGCGAAGGATGCTCCTTCTTCTCATGTAACACCAGGGGAAGACCATCTCGGTCCGATGGTACCCCCTCCAAGTATTTTGGTCGCTTCTTTCAATTGGAGTCGATTTGCAGGATACCGCCTTCCGTCTTATGTGTCTTTTGAGATAACAGTACAGACCTTTGATCTGGTCGTACCCAACACCATTATAGATGAAGGTGTGTCTGTTAGTATTCTGTCTTCCACTACTTGGCAGGCTTTTGGTTCTCCATCGCTTATGCCTGTTACGCAGAATTTTTTGGCATTTAATAGAGGAACTAGTCAACCATTAGGGATCCTTCCAAAGTTGCCTGTTACTTTGGGAGGGAAAACTGTCCATATGGAGATGATGGTTGCTCCTGGCCCCTTGGACTTTAATTTAATGCTGGGCTGCGATTATACTTATGCCATGGGAGCACTTGTCTCCTCCCTCTTTCGTGTGATGTGTTTTACGCACCAAGGTTGGATCATGACCATCAATCAGCTTGCGTTCTTTGGTCCAAATGTGGCATCTGGTCCACCATCATCCCTTCCGAGTCTTTATCTATTGGTTGTATCTTCCCTGCCACAAGTTAATTATGTGGCTACCAGTCCCATGCCCAAATTCAGTGATAGTGTCGTTGTGCATCAGGTGCTGGGGGCATTGGGTCCTGATTTCCAAGATGTTGTTCTCCCATCCGGTGTGGAACTATTGGAAGCTATGAATTATTATTCATTATGATGAGGTATGTTGGAGTAGAGTTCATTTTCTTGTGTCAAGCTCCTTAAAAAATGAAACAAGCTCATCAGAGCAAAGTTCATTTTCTTGTGTCAAGCTCGTCAGAGCAAAGTTTGTCTTCTTGTGTCAAGCTCCTTAAAAAATGAAACAAGGTCGTGAGAGAAGAGTTTGTTTTCTTGTGTCAATATCCTTAAAAATTGAAATAGGATCTTATGAGGATAGTTCTTTTAATGTGTCAACCTTTTTAAAACAATGAAACACATTCCCGTTCAATTCGAGTCTTTGTTTAGATCTCATAAAATCCTAGTCGAGTCTTTCCCTTAATCTTGTAATTTGAACCTTCACTCCATCTGCCTTCCATATGGATTGAAGCTTGGGGGCATGTACCTCTAATTGCGTCAGCATGTTGGGGGCATGCTTATTTTTTCAAGCATAGTTTGTTTCCATTTCAAGCTTGTGTAAAAATGAAACCGGCTTCAAGCATAGTTTATCTTTGTTTCAAGCCTGTGTAAAAATGAAACCAACTCCAAGAAGAGTTTCCCATGATTTCAAGCTTGTGTAAAAATGAAACCATTCCCATTTTACCTCTTGTGATTGCCACTTTATCAGCCTGTTTTTCTAGATGAATCTTGGTTTTCTCATTCCATCGCCCTTATCTGCTTGGCCGGTCATAGACCTTCACTTGGTTGTTTCACCCATTCCTGAGGAACTGCTGCAATGGTTGGTCTTGTTAGCCAGCCTCTTGAAATTTACTCGTTCTGAGTAATTCCACCATCACCGGAACCACTTGCTACCTTTTATACCACTCGCCCCTCCAGGAGGAGTCAACTTTTAGCTCTTTTCTGACTTTCTAAAACTAAAAAGATTATTCAGTCGCTTGTCGTTTTGAGATCGTTAAATTGGCTACGAAACGACATCTACCCAGTATACGTTTACCCATTTTTCGGGCTAGGATAAACTATTTACAAAAAAGGAATACCCTAGCCTATTCAGACTAGGAGTTCCTCTCAGACATAGTTTTCTACTTTTTTAGATCTGTGGGACTATCTATGAAAAGGGACTGTTCGATTTTTCTTTTCTGTTGTCTTTTCAAACTCTCTGAATATGAAAAGATGCCGAGTTCTCCCATTTTCAGACTCATTAAAACTGATGACATCAGACTCTGTCGTTATGACGTTACTCAAGTTCCTCCTTCCTCGGGCTCGTAAAATGTACTGGGTTGGATTTTTCCAAGGCACAAACTGATATGACAAGCATATGCTATCATCTTCAAGCTTGTGTGAAAATAAAGAGGTACTCACCAAAAATGGTGGGGGGAAACGGAATCAATATTATAGTCATGTCAGCAATATGTCACTCTTGAACATGGCACTTGTCTGCATTTGTGTCGGGTTGGGGACATCTCATCTCGTTACCTGCTTGCCTTCATGGGTTTGGGTAATCTCTTTTGACTGCTCATCTACTCTTTTCCATGTCACCATGACCTCAGATCCCTTAATGTCAAATAATTCCAAATCCAATGTCGTGTCGCTGATATGTTCAAGAGAAGTTGGCCTCTGCAGTTTTCAACCTTCCTCAGATTCTCTATCAGTCTTGATTCACAAGCATCATGTTCCTCTGTCTCGTATCAATGATGTGGAAAACATTATGGCCCATCTTCGATCAAGGTCACTTCCTGTTGACTTCAGCTCATTATCCAAGAAGTTGTTCTAGAGACTCCCTTTAGGTACCTTGGAGCCTACATGCCTCAATGGCAGGTTCTTCGCATACGATGCAAGGTTTTCATTATTGGCCTTCGATCGGATGATTCTGTGGGTGTTCGATGCCAGATCACTATTCATATTCCGTAGATTGTACCTCTTGTACCTTGAGGTACTTCGTCATTATTGGTGCTTCGTCTCGTGTCTGTTAATAACTTTCATTATTGGTTGGTTATCAGACGATGTTCTTCCATGTTCGACTTCAGCTCACATATTCGCATGCTCGAACTTGTACTTTGTTCAGGTTGAGATGGAGTGCAAGACCCTGGATTTTGTTTGATAACATCCAAGCTGCGAATTCTTTGTGGATTATTATGATTTATTACATGAATCTTTTGATTGGATGGATGTGACCATACATGAGTCTACTTGTTGATCCTTATTTGCTAGATGGATGTGTCCCTTGGATCCTGGTTTTTGTACACTTTATTATGGATGGCTACGCCCATACCACATATCATGTATCAGAGATATCAGTTGTATTTGCAATCGCAGGTCTTCCGATGACAGTGTTTTCAGTTGTACATGTTCTCATAAAGCATTTCACCCCTCCCTCTCTCTCGGACCTCATGCTTTAGGGGGCATCTGTTACATAGAAATTTGTCACCATCCATGCAATCCCCTGTCCCATACATTGGAGGACTATTCCCATGACCTGTGAATAGTAAGATGTCCTAAAAACACCTTGATGAAATCCTTTTGCATAAGGGAAAGAATTCTCCTCAAGAACATTTCCTCTAAAAATCCCTAAAAACCCATGTTTTGGCATTGGCACGGGTATCCAGTTCATCCCTCGTGCCAATGGGGAAAATATACACTAGTGGGCATGCCAGCTGGCGCTCTATCCCTGTGTTGTGCCCGCGCTAATCCTATCAAGGAATGTTTTTTAATAATATAAGGAGGAAGTTTGATTCTAAAAACTTCAGAACGAATCATCAAAAAGAGGTTGGCTTGTTTGGCTCTAGACCTCCCTAATTAGGAAGTGGTTTTCCACCTCTCATGGAACCTTCCTAAGAGATAGGACTCTCCCCCATGATTATAGGGATCCTGACCTCTCTTTCTCCTTCTATAAAATTCTGCCCTCTCCATTTGCAAGCTAGCTAAACTTTTGGGAAGGAAATTATAGCTGGGTGACAATCAAGAGCAGAGCTAAGGAGAACCCTATGAGAGAGAGAGTTTTGTCAAATCCCTGACAAGCTTTGTGAGACACGTCCCACTGGAATCCTGTCGAAGGAATATCATGACGTCAGAGCACCAGTTGTAATCATTCTCTCATATCTTAATATACATGACTCTGCTATTGGTTCCATGATTGTGTTTGTCCATTATATAATGAAATTTCATTTGTTCCTCTCTGACTGATCGATAGTTATAAAGTGTGAAATATTACGTTACATGTTGTCTCTTTTCTTTTCATGTGTACAGGTATCTGGATGCAGCGAGCTCATGGGTCGTGACCTGTCTAGCTAGGAACAAAAGCCCCTCTTCTTCTTTGACAACAGCAACGAAGGAATCACCCTAAGCGATCTATCGTGATTCTATCTTTTGTAACTAGGAATCAATAGCTCTGCATGTTTCGATTGTTGCTAGACCCACTTTAGGGCTAGTGGGATTGCCTCTGTCCACAGAGGGGATTTACCTCCACAACAAAAGACTAAAGCTCATAATTTTTTTAGTTATTTCCATTACAATTTAGAGATCAGATTGAGTATGATGAGTCTCGACCACTTTAGGAGTTATTGGGAAACTGAATCACTTTTATTAGTAGTCAAAGTGTAATAATGAATGTCAGCAAGGATGGACAGGGAAAGATAAAGGTAAAGGTAAACATAAAATGAAAATAAAAAGGCCTCAGAATGCCAAAGAAAACAAATTTTCTCACCTTACAATAATTTCAATGTAGCTAGACATGGAAATGGGTCATACCCTGAAGAACAGTAGAATAGAGGTGATGGTACCAAATGCTTGGAATGTTTGATATATGTTAAGGAGAATCTCAATATATATTGTCCATAGTATCATAGTGGTATGAATCATATTTACAATGCATAGGAGGCGTAGAATGTTGGGGATGTTGGGCAGATCATTCCTCACATCTATGTAGCATTGGATATTAGGCAGGCAGATCACCAAGCATCTATAATTGAGATGGATGGTAAGCTTTATGACCAAGTTTTTTTATATTTTGATTGACCCTAGATCTAATTATAGTTATGTTAACCCTAAGTTGGTGTATAAGTGTGGTTTGAATAAAGAAGAGCATGCAGAATCTTGATCAGTGAAATTGTCTATAGGTACACACAAAGAAGACAGTTCATCACTGAGTAAAATATTTTTCATTTGAATTAAATGGTATGCCTAGATCAAAACATTTGAATTTATTTCCATTGGGTTCATACAATATGTTGGTGGGTATGGAATGGTTGTATTTTCATAGGAATAAGGTGGATTGGTATGCCAAAGAAATTGAGTGCTTGGATGAAAATGGGGAACAAATAATATTACAATGTAACAAAAAATGAACATTAATTAGTATGGTGACAACTATGCAGGAAAAGCATAGTCACATGAAAGCATGTGTGTTATTTGCAGTATACATTTCTAACGATAAAGGTAAGGAGGACGAGGATGCATAGATATTGAGAAGGTAACTGATTTTACAATAGTTTCAGGATGTGTTTCTAGCATATTTCTTAGAGTTTCCATCTCACAGAGAAGTGTACTTTTCTATTGAGCTGGTACCAGGGGCAGCCCTAGCATCAAAGGCACTGTACAAAATGAGCACTCCACAGTTGGTAGAGTTGAAGTTACAGTTGAAGGAAATTCCTGTAAAGGGAAAAATTAGGCCAAGTGTATCACCATGCGGTGCACCAATGTTGTTCATGAAGAATAAGGATGGTACTCATAGGTTGTGTATCAATTACAATAATTTGAACAAAGTGACCATCAAGAGCATGTATACATTTTCAAGGATTGATGACTTTTTTGATCAGTTGAAGGGAGCAACAATGTTCTCAAAGATTTACTTGAGATCCATATATTAGTAGGTACACATCAAGGAAGAGGAAATTTACACGATAACTTTCCGAACTAGGTATGGGCATTTTGAGTTTGTTGTAGTTCCATTTGGTTTGACTAATGCTCCAACTACTTTTATGTGCTTGATTAATAGTGTGTTGAATCTGTATTTGGACAAGTTTGTTATTATATTCATTGATGATATATTGGTATATTATAAGAATGACAAGAACATGCCGAAAATTTAGCAGCAGTGTTGAGATTGATGAGAGAGCGTAATTTGTATGCTAGGCTTAGTAAATGTAGTTTCTTTCAAATAGAGGTACATTAATTGGGGTATGTAGTCTCCAAGGAAGGTATAACAGTGGATCCAGAGAAGATAAGGGCTGTCATGGAATGGGTAGCTCCTAGAAACATGGATGAGGTAATATCATTTATGGGGTTTAAAGGCTATTATAGGAGGTTCATAAGGAAATTCTCTCATATTGCATATCCTATTACGTCACTACAGAGGAAAGTTAAAAAAATTGAATGTAAAGAGGAATGTGTAATGTGTTTTGAACAATTGAAGAAGTTGCTGACAAATGCTGGAGTGTTAGATATTGAAAATCTAGAAAAAGATTTTGTGGTATGCACAAATGCTTGCAAAAGAGGGCTTGGTAGAGTCTTAATGGAGGAAGGACACGTAGTGTGCTATGAATCAAATAAACTAAATGAGAATGAGAAGAATTATCTAACACATGATATTGAGGTAGCAACGATCAATCATGCAGTGAATATGTGGAGGAATTATCTTCTTAGTAGGAGGTTCGTACTGATGAGTGATCCCAGTGGGTTGAGATACTTGTTTGTTCAGCTAAATTTGAATGACAAGAAAGCTATATGGTTGGCCACGATCAATGAGTTTGAATCTAAGATTAGGTACATCAAGGAAAAAGAGAACAAGGTTACATATGCTCTTAGCAGGAGGATACAAGTAAATCATATTGCAGCTATGAGTTCTTATGGGATAGAATTATAGGATCACATCTTACAGGTAGGTTAGCAAGATAACAGGTACATGGAGCTCATGCACATGCTATAATATAGTACAGGTACATGTGGATGTACAGGTGCATAGGATGTGGACTATTTTCTCGTGATAGATGGTCTGGTCATATTTAGGGACATGATATATGTGCCAAATAGTGGTGATCTCAAGAATATTATCTTGAGGGAGTTTCATGTAAAAATGTATTTAGGTAACCCAAGATATCAAAAGATATTGACATCAGTGAAGAATATTGGCCAAATATGAAGAAGAATGTGGAATAGTTTATGGCTAGATATTTGGACTGTGAGTACGTAAACGAAGAGCGTAAACATCCAAGTTTATTGCTATAGTCAATTTTGATTCCAGAGTGGAAATGGAAAGTAATTTCCATGGAATTCATCAAAGGTTTGTCGAAGGCATTTGGACAACATGATCTAATTATGGTTGTGGTTGGCAGGTTGAAAAAGGTAACACATTTCATTCCGGTGAAGTCTACTTATTCAGCCAATGGTATCTTTGTCCTAGTGAAGCAACACACAATGATTATTGTAACAACAATATTCATGAAAATCTCCCTTAATTCTCAAATTTAGATTGACCCATGTGTTCTTGATGATATTCACTCCCTCGTCGTTGCTGACACACTAGCTAACTATTGCTGACACATTGGCTCATCATTGCTGACACACTGGCTCATCGTTGCTGACACACTATCTCACCATTACTGACACTCATTGCCACTAGTGCAGGAAATCATAGTCAGAAAACACATAATATTTGATGTTGTAATATAATGCCTTTGCGACAATCACAAGTTAAGAAATTTGTGCGATGAAAAGTGACAAGATATTTGTTATTAATTTTAGATTGACTCCTCACATAAAAATCACGAGACATTTTCTCATGAGGGTTGCAATCACTATCTCAAATTTTTTTTTTTTCCCATTGATGGTTCAAATTATTTCTCTTTCATGTAATTATTCAAAAATCCTTCCTTTTTCAGAATTTCCTTATACGGATAACAGGATTCAACATTTGTTAGAATAACATATACCAACCAATCCATCCTACGAGAGCATTTATTTCTTCTATCATATATAAAGTTTGTCTTTATGTAACATTGATGTGACTCCACGACATTGTTTGTCTCCTGATTTGCATGGGAAAAATCCAAATAACCTTTTACCTAGATCCCTAATTGCATAAAAAGTTAGGTTAATGAAGATATTTCATCCATATGAAAACCAAAAAGAGAAATGTAAGAAATACATTGTCAACATACAAATCTTATCACCAACAACCCAATTCTTATGGAAATAGTCTATGAACTTCTTCTCATTAGATTTTTTTTTGAAGAAATCATTAATTACATTGTTCACTTCAACACTGGAACATTAATTCATAATTAAACCCAAATCACTAAACATATGTTTTTTTATTTTTGGACTACTTTCCAATCGATTCACATTTTTTAGCCATGCTCGACATACATTCCAAACTATACAAGATAACATTGCACCTTGCGATTCTCCTACCACATTCAATTCATTTCAAGCATGTTATTTTTTTAATAAATACAAGTTTTACTATAAAATAAGAAGATTGAAGTTACTTTAAAGCACTGTTTTCAGCCAGTGCATCATCAACCATGAAGGCATTAACTTTCCAACTATGATCAACTTGGTGACACCTATTCATAAGGTGCTCCTACCATAGTGAAATGTCATGTGAAGTATTACATCATGCCAACCCACGTAGCTGGCACACCAATTTTTAGCTCATCAAACACCATGAGTGTGTGTACAACTGATACTATCACATTAAAAAAAATATGAAGTCAACTTCAGCTCATTAATCATTATCAATCATTACCAATCAAATTATTGTACTAAATTAATCATTCTTAATACACTCACCCCATATTTACTCATGTTGAATGTTGAATCCATGGGTATTATGATATTATTCAATAGATTCACCATGGTATCCAACATCCACTTCATCTGAATTCCAACTATAAAATGGATCTCTCCATCATTGGGCTTTTGATAAAAGAAAAATCATGTGGGCATTTTCTATACCAAAGGTTCACACTCATTTCATCCTTCTTATGCAACTGATATTTTCCTTTCATTAGACAATTATAGATGTAAAAACATCTTTCCTACAAAAAAATAAATCCATACCTCGAGTTGCATTATCCATGTCAACATATATTTTAACATGCATTTTTCAAATTGATTCAACTGGCACTTCCAAGAAGAAAGAACTCTCTACATAGGAAACCATGTCCCTTGATAAATTTAGTTGAAGAAGGGACCTAGCATGACCAAAAGTGTCATGTTGGCCATGGTAAGGCCATCGTTGGCTATCTTCATGCTAATACATATTATATTTCTTTTTCTAGGTTGGTTTAATCTATTAATAAAAACATAGTGTACATAGAGAGAATTCACCTCTAGGCTGGCTAAACTGGCCAATGTTGGAGTGATGCTAAATCAAAAAAATCAAACTGTATCAAAACTTCATAATTTAGGTCGCCCGTGACCAGGAAATTGACCCAAAAACTTGCTGCCCAAGCATGGGAAACCAACATACTGTCAATGTTCCAGAACTCCATGTGCATCAATAAACTAGAACTAGCTGTGCTATAGAGAATTCATTCTAAATTGCCGAAAATACATCGATTCCAAGACCAAAAACACAAAAAAATAGAAGAGAACCTTTCATGAGACTAGCTGTAGTTGTGGGGTGGATTTTCTTTCACAATTGGGAAGCTGTAGCCTTCATCCAGGTCGCCAGCCATTTCTTTGGGCTTCTAGGCTAAGAAATCATATGAGGAGGGAGAGTGTGAACTTTTCAAGGTTGAGTCCTCACACCCAGAGCCGTTGCTACCTGAGGATGGAGAGCTGGAGCTATCACTGCCAGAAATTTTGGAGCCATTTTTTACTGGGAGGGCGATTTCCTTCCGAGCACCCTGGGGAGGCTTGTCCAAGATGGTGGACTTCCTTTGCCTCTTTCATGCCCTGGAGCTTTTCCTAGCCTCATAAGATGCCTCCTCCTGCAATGCAACTGTGATTGTTGCAGTAACCTGAGGTCTATTCAAATCACTGTGGAAGATGAAACTTGCAACATTGTTGTTAGAATTATGGATAGTTGCTTCATTTCTGGCCAAGAGGGGTGGCCTCGAACCACTATTGTTGCATCCTTTTTTGCCTTTGCCGCTTCCACCCCGCCAAATTCGCATGCAATGAAGACACTTCATTCTTATTTTTCGAATGTCTGAAATGGGATGGGAGAAGGTGGAGCCTTGAGAAGGGGAGGAAGGAACTTGTGCAGACCCAAATGAAGGTGAAAGCTTGGGTGAACGTGGAGGACAAGCAGATGGAGGAGAATTGAACTCAAGGATCGAGTGCAGAGATTGATAGTTGGGGCTGCTCAGAGCCGACTGATTATGCGAATTGCAGGGAGAATCCAAGTGGAGGCAGAAGAGAACAAGAGGGCTCGAGCTAAACAGAGTGGGAAGATTGAAGGCGATAGCAAGAGAGGGAGCACGCATCATTCTCATGGAATACCTCACGCACATGAGATTAATGGTGAGCAAGTGGAATAATGGTAAAGAGCAGGGCGTTTGCAAGTATTTAATGGCCAAGGTACCATCAGCAGATGGGGGCAAGTGGCTCGGAAAGCTATTGCGGTCCTCACCAGCCACCAACCAGCTGTTATGTAACACCCACATCTGGGATATGGATATCTTGGTGCACTAGAAGAGTGCAATTGTGTATGAGTGTAGCATCATCAGAACTATTTAGAGGACCAGCGAAGAAAGGAAGGTTCTAATCTACTCCTTTATTGGCTAATCGACCCGCAACCTTATTGGCTATGCGTATGATATGCTTGAAGGAGATTGCACAAGGAGCTTTAAGCCAGTGTTCCAGTTGCTCCAATATATTCAAAATCCTCTAGCTAGATGCCACTTTGGCTGCTGTAGTGCTGTGTTGGATGTGAGTGGCTGCTTCTATCAGAATATGAGAGTCCCCTTCAACTTCCAAGGGGAATAAATTTTCCTTATTTGCTATTAAGAGGCCTTGCCATAATCCTTCAAGTTCTATTGAGTTGTTGGAATCTTGCCCTAGTGAGCCATAATAGATGTGAAGAATGTTGCCCTAGCATTTCTAAATATACCTCCATATCCTGCATTTCCTGGATTTTCTTTAGCAGCGCCATCGAAATTCATTTTGAAAGTACTGTCTGTGTGTGGAGTCCATGAATTAGGTGAATCAGGGTGGGGGGATGGGTGGGACCTGGGAGGGACAATGGAATTGATGGTGAGGTTCCAACTGTCCAAAATGAATCTTTCATATGGGGAGGATGGAAAGTCTGATTCCTGCCAATGTTTGAGGGCGACAGTTTCTTGTAGATTGCACTTGAGATTGGACCATAGGATGCCACTGGGAGTGCTTTCATCTTTGAAGGTTCACTTGTTGTGTTCCTTCCATATAGTCCAATAGATGAAGCTAGGTATCAAGGCCTAGATAGAGTTGAGCAGGTTACTTTTGTAGGGTTCTAAGGGCCAGTGACAAATGGTGTTGATGATATCCCCCTTGCGTCTCCCAGTTCTTCTGCTATAGATGTCTGAGTTCTCCCACAGTTGGATGGCCAATGTGTGGGTGTCCAGAAGGTGAGAGATATTCTCAGCATGAGTATTGAAATTGGGACACTGGGATGGGCCACTGGAACCTCTTTTCTGAAGTTTGTCCCAGGTGAATATCCTCTTCTTCCTTAAGAGCCAAAAGAAGGTGGAAATCTTTGGCCAAATTCCTAGCTGCCAAACATGATTCCAAAGGCGATATTTTTGAATCAGTGTAGGGCAAAAGAGTAGCTGGTAAGCTTCTTTTGTGGTGAAGCTTCCTCTAGGTGTATATCCCCACCGTAGCTTGTCCTCATGATTCGAGATTTTAATTTTCCGAAGACAGAGTTCTTGGTCAATATCCTCATACGATTCATCCTGCCAATTTTCTTGCCAATGTGCTGATGGAATCCATTGATGGAGTCCTTGTTTAGGTTGTTGTTGCTAGAATCAATTAACAAGATTATTTTTAGATTTTTGAAGAGTTGATTACCACTTTGGTTTTTGAAACAGAGCAGCAAGTTTGGGTAGTTGCTACCATGTCCCATAGTGTGGCTGAGGCACCCGAGTTGATCTCCCAGAAGCTGTGTGCTTGTATAAAGGCACTGTGTTGTTTTGCAGAGTTCCAAATGAGTGATATTGGGGTGGCAGGATTAAGTCTTACAAGATCATTAAGGGGTTTTCTTGGTGCATACTTGGCGTGCCATAGATGTGTCCAGGGTGTGTGCAGCATAGAGAGCCATTTCCACCAAATTCGAGCGCCCATAGTGGCATTGCTGTGTTGAGGATCTCAGATACCAAGTTTGACTTCAGATTTACGGAGGCATACTTCAGTCCACTTTACAAGTGCACATTTTATGTTCAATCCTAATGATCCCCCAAAGAAAATTCCTCTGTATATTGCGGATTTGTTTTAGGACCCATTTGGGTGTAGCTAGGATTGAGAAGAGATACAGTGGCATTGCTTAGAGCACTGATTTGATGAGAATGAGTCTTCTTGCAATGTTGAGCCATCTATAAGTCCATGAGGAAAGCCTAGCTTCAAAATTCTCAAGGAGGGCTCTCCATGAGGTATGTTTGATTGCTGAATCGATGAGAGGAGCACCTAGATATTTGGAAGGGAGGAAAACAATCGAGAACCCTAGGATCCTTGCTATGTTTCACTGAGCTATGACAGGAGTGTTGAAGAAAAATATTTGGGATTTATCAGCATTGATGCTAGTGCCTGAAACTTCAGAGAAGTGTCTAGCAGAGATTTAAAAGTTCTGGCTTCTTGAACTGAGGGATGGCCGAAGAGTATATTATCATCAAAAAATTGTTGGTGTGTGATGGGCTGGTTATCATGCAGAGAGAGACATTTTAAGGAGTTAGTGGAAGCTGCATGACGAATGCGACGGCTTAGCCCTTCAGCCATGAGGACAAATAGGAAGGGGGAGAGGGGATCACCTTGACGAATGCCTTGAGTGGGAGAGAATGGAGTGGAGGGAGTGCCATTCAGTAAGATGGAGAGGCGAGGGGTAGTTATGAGGTGCATGATCCATCTGGTCCAGTTTGGGCTAAATCCAAATGCTAGGAGCATTTGATTGATATAGAGCCAACTTAATTTGTCAAATGATTTTGAAAGGTCTATTTTGAGGAGCATACCTGCCTTCTTGAGCTGCTTTAAAGAGTGGATTACTTCATGAGTGAGTATGATGCCATCTAGAATTTGGCACCCTTCCATGTAGCCAGTTTTTTCTGGAGAGATCAGTAGAGGAAGGAGAGGTTTGAGCCTATTTGCAATGACTTTGGATATAAGCTTGTAGATTACATTGCATAATGAAATTGGCCTATACTTATCTGGAGTGCTAGAGTTCTCCTCTTTTGGAATGAGATCAATGAAAGTTGTATTGAGAGAGGGGAGAATCCAGTGTAGAGAGCAAGATTCTTCAACCAGGGCCCAGACTTCCCATTTGATTTTCTCCCAAAATAGTGAAAGAAATTAGTCGTGAAGCCATCAGGGCCGGGTGATTTTCCATCTTTGAGGTGGGCTATCACTTTCTCCACTTCTTGAAGAGATACAGGGTTGAGGAGCATGGTGTTGTGTTCATCTGTAATGAGCTTTGGTATGTGTTGAGTGATTCCAAGTATGGCTTGTTTCCTGTTTCCTTCAGGTTCATGTAGAATATTTTGTTGGGAAAAATACTGAGAGGGGGAGGGGGGGTGAATCAGTATTTGGTGCAGACAATATAACCTTTTCTTTCTTTCTAAAAACCCATACGCTACTTTCCTGAAGCCAACTCGCGTATATACGCGGATATCCCTTACAGAACTCGCGTATATCTAGTGATCTAATTATGCATTAATTCTTGACTTAAATCATTGAATTATTCAAGCATCATATTTTTAGAAAACAGTAAATAGGTGCAGAAAGAACAGAATAATCATCACACATAAGCAACACGCATGAACACCATGATTTTAGGTGGAAACCCAATTTCGGAGAAAACCACCGTTGCCGTCATCTCAGTCTTCAATATTTATTATTAAGAAAAATTCTTACAACCATGTATTGGTGCAGAATCATACCAGTACGCAGGCACCCACCTGTAGAAGTCTACAACCTTCTCTTGTTTACCAGCCTCTCCTGGAAGGGAGCAACATCCCCCTGCTCTCGTTTACCAGCCTCTCCTGGAAGGGAGCTACGACCCCCTGCTCTCATTTACCAGCCTCTCTTGGAAGGAAGCTATGACCCCCTAACTAAAGGCTTCGACCCTTAGCACCACTACAGACCACGTTTCATCAATTTTCAAACTAGATCAAAACAGCTTCAACACAACCCTTCACTTATCAACAATCATACTTTGCCCATTGCTTCAAATAGAACCGTGAGACCACTCTAACCAGAATATCAGAGATAACCCAAACTTCAAAATAGATATGCAGAAACACATTCAACCTTGAGCAACCATTAGTTCAGTTACCATACGCGCTTTTATCTAATAGGACCCATGTATACACGTGCTTTAAATGAGGCGAACCCACATATACATCTGTGCACCTTTTAGAAAAACCCTAACTGTGCATACGCACTTTTCTTTAATATGATCCGCGTATACATGCGCTTTTAATGAAACGAACCTGTGTATAGATTTATAAAAGATGAGCTATGCAGTAACAGACCAGATCTATGAACTTAAACAGATTTCTTCAATTTCTTCGATAGATTTGCGCCAGGTATTCATTACTTCTTTTCAGATCATCCTAGAGATTCATCATTTCCAGATCTAGAGGATTTGAACCTTCATCACATTCATAGGTGCATCATAGATTCAGATATATCGATTAAGACCAGAGTTCAACCATACAGATAAACTTTAGAGTGAAGTATTCATTAAAGCCCAGACTTGCACACCCTTGCACAATGATTTTCTTCTCCTTATATAGGCTTACCCTTTATCAATACCATGAGTCAAAACCAAATAACTTTCGATGGTATTCCTAGACGGGATCAAATAGAAAATCCAGCGCTCAATACAATGGGTCAATACCATGGTAGTAACCCCTGGTTTTACACATTTAGAGCATAATTGATCATACACGACTTGGCACGTACTCTTCCGCGTGCATACGCACCTTCTCCTTAACAAACCCGTGTATTCCTTGTAACATACACTTTTCATCATTGTTCTGGCCCTTACTGATATTTATTTCTCTGGTACTTCTGAGCTACTTGTAGAACATCAGATTTACATCATTAATAAATTCATCAAGCATCAAGAAAAACTTCATTAAGTAGGTTTCCATCATCTTCATCAAGTGGGTTGCCATCAAGGACAACACTCTGCAACATATTGCCAACAATCTCCCCCTTTGGACTTGATGGCAACCACGATGGTGTTTGATCACTACAACAGATAGATACATTAAGCATAATGATATTCTTCCCCTATTCAAACACCATGTCACTCTCCCCCTTTGACATCAAGGGTAAAGGGTGGAGCAAAACCAACATAAGGGTTTTCTCCTCATGTAGACAGAAGAGCGCTGTAGAACTAATGTACACTGAAGTTACAATGCTCCCCCGGAGTTCATGCTGAAAGTTCAAACATATTTTTCAATGAAGTACATGACTTTATGACCTTCCTATCATCAAGGAATCATACTTACATCAAAGATCCAACCAAGTGGATTTGCATATGCGACTCAAATACCCAACCAAGTGGGTTTACACATTTGAACAAGTCCTTACATGACTGAATATTACAATTTTACATCGTGGGTCTCAACATGACCTTTTGTAACAAATACCAAAAAGACCTCAAGGAAGAGATCATACTTCAGAATCATCATAGTGCCAACAAATACTAGCAGGGCTAATGCTCCCCCTGAAACTATGCATCCAAGCATCCTTTCCATAAGATCAGGGCTCCTCCTTAGCTTGTGCAACCTGAACGCTTTCAAGTCATCAAGGCATCTTCACCCAATAACAGAGAATGAAACAGAAATATAAGAACTGGAACACCACCAGAGACACCAAACAACATCAGAGATACCAAACAGCACCACAGCTTGTGCTGAAGAATGTTGTCCTAGAAAAATTGTCAGCAACCACCCATACGCGATTTTCTGTGTATTAACATGCGTATATACGCGATTGTGTTCCAGGAAATCCACGTATCCAATTTAATCTTCTGAATTTAAGTAAATCTGATCTTCTGAGATGTAGAGACCACTCCCATCTTTTGTCTGAGATTTTCGAACGATTCCCTGGGCAGAGGTTTGATAAAAATATCAGCAACTTGTTCTTTGGAGGGAACATACTCCAAATTCACCTTTTGTTCAAGCACTTGTTCACGTAAGAAGTGATACTTGATGGGAATGTGTTTGGTCTTCGAATGCATAACAGGATTTTTTGAGATACTGTTGGCACTTGTATTATCACACATAATGGAAATAGGAGGTGTACATTTGATTTGAAAATCTTGTAAGGTTTGCATCATCCAAAGGAGTTGAGTGCAACAAGATGTGGCGGCCACATATTCTGCTTCTGCTGTAGATAAGGCAATAGAATTTTTCTTCTTGCTGAACCAAGATACCAACCTGGGCCCCATATAAAATGCACTACCACTAGTGATTTTCTGATCATCAACATTTCCAGCCCAATCTGCATCAGTGTACACATGAAGAGTGAGATCAGCATTTTTTGGATACCATAATCCAAAGTCTTGAGTTCCTTGTAGATATTTGAATATTCTTTTGACAGCCTGAAGGTGAGACTCTTTTGGATTAGCTTGGAATCGTCCAACAATCCCAACTGCATGCATAATGTCTGGTCTAGTCCCAGTGAGATAAAGTAGACTTCCTATCATTGATCTATATTCTGGTTGATTCACCATGGGAGAATCATCATGAGAACTGAGATTGCATCCGATTATCATTGGTGTACTTACAGGTTTGCATTCTTCCATGCCATACTTCTTCAGAATTTGCTTAAGATATTTTTCTTGTGATAGGAATATACCATCTGCAGTTTGATGCACTTGCAAACCAAGAAAGAATGTTAGTTCCCCAAGTAAAGACATTTCAAATTCTTGCTGCATGACAGAAGCAAATTTTTGACTCATAGATTCTTCGTTACTCCCAAAAATGATATCATCAACATATACAACCACAATAAATAGTTTATCATTTTCAATTTTTGTGTATAAGTTGCTATCAGCAGACCCCTTTGAAAATCCTTGTTGATGAAGATATTTGTCAAGACGATAATACCATGCCCTTGGAGCTTGTTTTAGACCATATAGAGCCTTTTTAAGTCTACAAACAAGATTTTCATCATTTCCCAAAATGAATCCTTCCGGTTGTTCTATATAAACTTCTTCTTCTAGATCACCATTGAGAAAGGCAGATTTAACATCCATTTGATAAACTTTGATTTGTTGAAAACTTGAAAAATCAAGAAACATTCTTATGGCTTCAAGTCTAGCTACAAGAGCAAAATTTTCTTCAAAGTCTATACCTTCTTGTTGAGTATACCCCTTGCAAACCAGTCTAGCTTTGTTTCTTATAACATCCCCATTCTCATTTAACTTGTTCTTGAATATCCATTTAGTTCCAATGACATTTTTATCATGTGGTCTTGGTACCATTTCCCAAGTGTGATTCTTTTCAATTTGATCAAGCTCTTCATTCATGGCTTGAATCCAACATTCATCTTTGCTAGCTTGATTGACATTGTGTGGTTCAATCGTGGATAGAAATTCCAGATAGCTAGAATATCCCACAAGAGTCCTCCTTGTTTGTACACCTGATTCCTTGTCTCCCAAAATTTGAGATTCAGGATGATTCTTTTGAACATATCTGGATGGAGCTTTTTCAGATAAATTATCTTCAGGTTCTTCATTGGATCCACTGTCTACATCATTTCTATTTGATGCAGAAGGACAAAAGTCACCATCATCTTCATCTGTTGTTTGTTTTTCTTCTTTAGGGACTGCAGGAGACTCATCAACAACAACATCAATACATTCAACAATCTTCCGAAGCCTTTTATTGTAACATTTATATGCTCTGCTCGTAGATGAGTAACCAAGAAGTATCCCTTCATCTGATCTGGGTTCAAACTTTCCAAGCTTTTCATCATTATTTTTGATAAAGCATTTACTTCCAAAAACTCTAAAATGCTTTACAGAGGGAGAATTACCATACTAGAGTTCATATGGAGTTTTGTCACTATTTACCCGAACATGTGCTTTGTTGAGAATATTTGCTGCTGTGTGAGCTGCTTCTCCCCAAAAAATGTCAGGTGTTCCAGAATCATCAAGCATATCTCTAGCCATTTGTTGAATTGTTCTATTCATTATTTCTGCTACGCCATTTTGTTGTGGAGTGCCTGCTACAGAAAACTATCTTTTTATGCCATGTTGTTCACATAATTCAAGAAATTCATCTGATGTATATTCTCCTCCTCGATCAAATCTAAGACACTTGATTTTTAGATCTAATTCATTTTCAACCAGTGCTTTGAAGATCTGAAATCTCTCAAATGCTTAATCTTTATGTCTAAGCAACCCGATCCAACACATTCTAGAGAAATCATCAATAAATAAGATATAGTATTGTTCACCACGTGGTGACTTTTTCCTCATAGGTCCACATATGTCAGCATGAATGAGTTCAAGAGGCCTACTTGATGATCCTTCCTTGGCATTAAATTGCACTCTGGTCTGTTTACCGAATTGGCAAGATTTGCATATGATACTTTCTGGTAGAGTAATATTGGGAAGACCACGAATAGCTTTAAGTCTGCTTGATTTGTTGATTTGAGAGAAGCTCAGATGCCCCAAACTTCTATGCCATAGCCAATTTTCTGAAGATTTTCTCAAGTAACATTGATCTTTGCAGTTCTTTAATACATACAGGTTGCTTGGAGTTCTTTTTCCTTTTATAATTGTTTTACCTATATCAAGTTCACGTACCACACATTCTTTTGAACTAAAGACAACTTCAGTTCCTTGATCACACGTTTGACTTACACTTAACAGGTTATGTCTTAATCCATCCACATACATGACATTATTAGCTTTCACCTTTTCTTTTAGAAAAACAGACCCTTTTCCCTTAATGATAGCAGGTGTATCATTTCCAAATGTAACATTCTTTTCCTTTTCTAGAGCATTATATGCAAGAAGTTTGTTTTTGTCACCTGTCATATGTTTTGAGCATCCGCTATCAATATACCATTGATTTTATTCACCTTTTGCAAATAAAGCTATGCCACAATTTTCAACCTGTATTTCCTTCTTTTTCCACACTTTGGAGCTTGAAGGGACATGTTATTTTGGCTAGACTTTTCTCTTGCATTCAGATTCTTCATGGCCAAATTTATTGCAATAAGCACATTCAACTTCATTTTGAAGAGGAGAAAAGTTGTTATAGGTATTCTTCTTTGGTTCAATATCCATCCTTTTTTTTCTTGCTTCTCTTGTCATGATGGTTTTATAAGAAACACATTGAACATATTTATGACCAAAATTGTGACATGAGAAACATTGTCCATTGAAGTAGAAATTTCTGCGATCATGAAATGTTCTATTTGAATTTACCTGTTGGTTGGAGCTTCTTTGAAAGTTATTCCTGTTAGTGTTCCTTGAATTGAGATGATCCTGCTTTACCTGTAAATATTCCTTACTCCCTTGTTGAATGGCAGAATATTGTAAACCAGCTGTGGCTGCCTTTAGATAATTCTGTGTTGAAGCCTGAGAGGATTCTCTAATATATCCAAGACCTGTTTTTATAAGAGGAGAATGTTGTACCTTGATAATCTCATCTAAGGTTTCAGATCCTTTATCAAATCTAAGATTTAGAGTCTTTACATTCTCCAATTCTTTTCTTAGACTTACCACTTCACATTCTGCTTTCTCCCTGTGTTTCTTTTCTTCTTCAATCTGATTTTTCAGCGTCTCTATGATTATTTTACTTTCTTCTAAGCATATTTTGAGTTGATTGTTTTCATCAAGAAAATAATTGTCGTCTAGAGCATCCACAAAAGTATCCTTTTCTTCTTTAGATTCCTCTTCAAATGCCATGAGAAGTCTAAAATCTTGTTCACATTCTTCCTCACTATCAGATAACCCATCACTGTCTTCATGAGTATAGTAACTTTTCTTAGTGTTAGATTCGTTCTTATTCCTTCTTGATACTTCCTTCCCTTTAGTAGGTGTTTCTTTATGAGGACACTTAGCAGCATAATGACCAACTTTTCCACACTCAAAACATTTGAAAGGAAGCTTACCTCTGAACCGTCCTGTGCCTAGTTGGATTTTCTTTACAAAATTTGCCTCATCTTCTTCTGAGATATATCCTGAACCTTCTGCTTCTTGTACTTCTTTTCCTTTTGTAGAAGCTTTGAAGACTGCCTCTTTGACTTCAGATGGTCCTCCTCTTCTCATTTCATATGCAGTTAGTATGCCATGAAGTTGCACAATAGTAAGATTTTGAAGATCATGTTTCTCTTCAAGAGCAGAAACTTTTGACTCAAACTTTCCTGTTAGCGACCTTAAAATTTTCTCAACCAAAGTAGATTCGGTTATTGTTTCTCCCAGATTTCTCATACGATTTACAACATCATCAACACGTAAAAAGAAACTGGCAATATTCTCATCATTATGCATTCTTAAATTTTCATATTCAATTCTGAGAGTTTGAAGTTTTGCACTTTTTACCTTTGCATCACCTTCATAACTTAGAATGATTTTGTCCCATATTTCCTTTGCTGTATTCAGCTGCATGACTTTGACAAATTCTGATTCAGTTAGACTTCCTGTTATAGCATTGACCGCTTTTGCATTTGATTCATAATTCTTCCTTTCAGTTGGATCTGTTGGTGTAGCAGCTGGATATTGATATCCTTGTTCAACAATGGCCCATATATCTGCTCCCATAGACTGAAGATAGGATCTCATCCTTATTTTCCAGAAGATTAAATTACTTCCGTTGAAGAGCGGAGGCTTGATAGATGTTGTTCCCTCTTGATTGCTCATCTTGCTTGATCTTCCTTCTAGCGGTTAAGCCTTTTCAAAAGGACCTGCTCTGATACCAATTGTTGGGAAAAATACTGAGGGGGGGGTGGTGGGGGGGGGGGTGAATCAAAAGATTTTGGATGCGTACAATATATCCTTTTCTTTCTTCTAAAACCCATACGTTACTTTCCGAAGCCAACTCGTATATACGCGTATATCCTTTACGTAACTCGTGTATATCTAGTGATCTAATTATGCATTAATTCTTGACTTAAATCATTCGAACATTCAAGCATCGTATGTTTAGAAATATAAACAGTAAAAGGGTAGTGCCATCAAAATAATCATCACACATAAGCAACACACATGAACACCAGGATTTTAGGTGGAAACCCAATTTGGGAGAAAACCACCGCTGTCGTCATCTCAGTCTTCAATCTTTATTATTAAGAAAACTTCTTACAACCATGTACTGGTGCAGACTCATACCAATATGCAGACACCCACCTGTAGAAGGCTACAACCTTCTCTCGTTTACCAGCCTCTCCTAGAAGGGAGCAACAACCCCCTGCTCTCGTTTACCAGCCTCTCCTGGAAGGGAGCTACGACCCCCTGCTCTCGTTTACTAGCCTCTCCTGGAAGGGAGCTACGACCCCCTAACTAAAGGCTTCGACCCTCAGCACCACTGCAGACCACGTTTCATCAATTTTCAAACTGGATCAAAACAGCTTCAACACAACCCTTCACTTATCAATAATCATACTTTTCCCATTGCTTCAAATAGAACCGTGAGACCACTCTAAACAGAATATTAGAGATAACCCAGACTTCAAAATAGATATGCAGAAACACATTCAACCTTGAGCAACCATTAGTTCAGTTACCGTACGTGCTTTTATCTAATAAGACCCACGTATACACATGCTTTAAATGAGGCGAACCTGCGTATACATCTGTGCACCTTTTATAAAAACCCTAACTACGCATACGTGCCTTTCTTTAATATGATCCGTGTATACACGCGCTTTTAATGAAGCAAACCTGTGCATAGATTTATAAAAGATGAGCTATGCAGTAACAGACCATATCTATGAACTTACACAAATTTCTTCAATTTCTTTAATAGATTTGCGCCAGGTCTTCATTACTTCTTTTCAGATCATCCTAGAGATTCATCATTTCCAGATCTAGAGGATTTGAACCTTCATCACATTCATAGGTGCATCATAGATTTAGATCTATCGATTAAGACCAGAGTTCAACCATATAGATAAACTTCAGAGTGAAGTATTCATTAAAGCCCAGACTTGCACACCCTTGCACAATGATTTTCTTCTCCTTATATAGGCTTACCCTTTATCAATACCATGAGTCAAAACCACATAACTTTCGATGGTATTCCTAGACGGGATCAAATAGAAAATCCAGCGCTCAATACAATGGGTCAATACCATGGTAGTAACCCCTGGTTTTACACATTTAGAGCACAATTGATCATACGCGACTTGGCATGTACTTTTCCGCGTGCATACGTGCCTTCTCCTTAACAAACTCGCGTATTCCTTGTAACATACACTTTTCATCATTGTTCTGGCCCTTACTGATATTTCTTTCTCTGCTACTTCTGAGCTACTTCTAGAACATCAGATTTACATCATTAATAAAATCATCAAGCATCAAGAACAACTTCATTAAGTAGGTTGCCATCATCTTCATCAAGTGGGTTGCCATCAAGGACAACACTCTGCAACATATTGCCAACATATTTTGGAAGTACCCCTTGAGCTCCCTTTCGATGTCCACATGATCCTCTAAATTTTCTCCTTAACTATTATTGAGGAAGACAATATTGTTGTGCATTCTCCTTTGTATGGTGGATCTATGGAAGAACTTGGTATTTTTCTCCCGAGCTTTTAACAAATGTATTCTAGATTTTTGACGCCAAAGTGTTTCCTCCTATTGGCTACACTCATCCATTTTGTATTAGAGGTATTTTTCCTGTGTGGTGTATTCATCCATTCTACCTTTGGAAATGATGCGTTGTTGCAACATACGCATTTGTTGTTCTAGCTCTTTCTGATGGGAGAAAATGTTGCCGAAACTTGTTTGGTTCCATTTCTTGAGAGTGTTCTTGAGGTACTTGAGTTTTTGTTAGAATTGGAACATTTTGGATCCTTTAGGGGGTATATAGTTGTTCCATGCATTGATGACTACTTCTTTGAAATCTGGATGGTTGAGCCAAAAGGATTCAAACCGAAATGGCCTTTTGCTATTTGTACCGGGGCGTGTCCATTGCAGAAGTATGGGCTGGTGATCTGAAGTTGTTAATGGCATGATGGAAGCCTGAAAGTCCCCTCCCAGGTGAATAGCATTATCGGATAATAGGAAGCGATCGAGACGAGAGGCGATGTGTTGTGATCCCCTTCTCTTATTTGTCCAAGTGTGGACTCCATTGGAAGTAGGGAGATCCATCAACCAATTGCTTTGAATGAATTCTTTAAATCCAATGTTTTCCATCTCAAGTCTATTTCTTCCCCCTTCCTTTTCCTCTAAGGCATTGATCATATTGAAGTCTCCGGCACAAATCCAAAGTGGATAGCATCTAGAAGAGTTGAGATCAGTTAACGTGGATAGCAGAGAAATTTTTTTCTGAACCTCTTGTGGAAAATAGACATTAGTGAGATGTCCATGAGAATTGGAGCCCACCAGATGAAACATGATTTGGATGAAATGGTGGGAAGCATGGAAATAATATAGTGAGATGATTTGAGGATTCCAAATTATTTCTAACCCTCTTGAGGCTCCCGAGGCATCCACCGCTATATTTCTGCATCCTGCCCAAGCCTTAGCTAGTATAGATTCAAGAACTTTGATGTTGCATTTGGTTTCCTGAAGGAATATAATCATTGGTTTGAAGTTCTGCACCATATTTTTGAACATTCTGTGTTTTGAGGGGCTATTGATCCCTCTCACATTCCATGAGATGAGGTTCATGAGGAACTGTGGGCTAGCGGTCTATAGAATTTGGTCAGCTTGCGATACCTTTCGGATTCCACAAGCATTTTGCCAATAATAATGGTTCTCTGCAGATCTGTCTTGCACCCTCTCTTTTTAGATTCTTTCAATATTTTCTTTCCATCCCAGAGACTTCCTGCTTGAATGCCTAGAGAGTTATTTTGCTGAGCTCGGAAGAGGACAACTTCCAAATTCTCGATTTTCCGAGTGGGAATTTTATCATAAGCTTTTTTGTAGCAGGCCCTCTCCAAACCTAGAATGTCCATATCCCCTAGATCTATGCTTTCAGGTTCCTCTTCCATGTGGGTCAGAGTATTTTGTTCCCCATTTGTACTGACTTGCTAAGAAACAAGGGTGAGAGTTCCATCAATATCCATCTATGTACCTCTGAGAACGATAGCTTTGTCCAAGTTAGATTGGGAGGAAGAGGCTTGAGAGACAAATTTAACTGATTCAGAATTCAGGGGAGAGGATTTAGGTTTATGGGAGTCAGAGGGTGGATCAGATGCAGTGGGTTGAACTGGGTTTCCTTCCTGGGAGGCATGGGTGGCTAGGACATCAAAGATATTACTGGTAGAAGGCATATTGGGAGCAAAGGGGGTGACAAGGGATTTTTTTGTGTGTTTCTTTATGTTTCTAACTTTGGTGAAGCCTTCAACATCTTTCCCTTTTTCGGAACTGGGAATGTTCAGTGGGCGATTCAGAGGGAAATCCCGAAACAAATGACCATGCTCATAGCACTTTCTGCAGTGGAAACGTACATTCTCATAATCTATGGTTTGAATCCATTCGAAGTCATCGTGAAAGAGACTTACCAAGTCCATGAGAGCTTTGGCTAAGTGCATGTAGACGCAGATCTGCGCGTACGAGGTGTACCTTCTGAGTTTAGTTTCTTCAGCAATTTTGATGAACTCTCCCAGTCCATTATCGATGTCTTTGAGAGTTTCTTCATCCCAATATTCTAGTGGAAGAGAGTGCATGCGGATCCAAACGGGTGCCCAATTGAAGTCTTCTTTATTCGAGTTGAATCTTTCTATATAGTCACAAAGATAGAGGCCTGGTGATTTGAAGAAATAAGGTCCGCCATCGAATATGTGATTTTTTTCCTCCAAGCAGTTGAATATCGTCGTAAATCACCCTTTGGGGCCAAGCTATGGATTCACGTATGCTTTGGGCTTCCATTTGGAAGCTATCCAACCTTGAAGCACTTTTTTGGTTGGCCCCAAGCCTATGAAATTTCCTATGAGGGCATGGTCCTTCATGAACTGAATGTGGCCATTAATGCGATGACTGAGGAGATCGATTTTGATTCTTTTTGTAGCAATCGGGATGCACGTGGCCGATGAGGCTTTTGGCAGTATCGCAGATGCTTCTTTGGAATTTTTTTTGTCCTTTGGCTCTTTAGCTCCTGTGTCTGTGTCACCTGCATTGACAGTAGATGGGATTGGGCAAAGACCAAGTCCGGTATTTGGCTAGAGGTGGCCATATTGACAGAAGTCGGTGTGTTAGATGGCTGGTTGGTAGGAGGGGGCGAGGTTCCCGCCCCTTTTGGAGGAGGATTCATTAGAAGGAGAGCAGGATCAGGACATGGGAAGAATGCGAGCGTTGAAGCTAGTGCGTTTTTCGAATTGTGTGAAGACCATTCGGCGTCGTCGCAGAGTACAGGAACCCTAACCAGGCGTCCTTAGCGCTCTCAAACCCGAATTCAATACATATTATATGTTATTATCACCACCTCATGGATTTGAACCATAACTTTTACAATGAAATAGCATTCACAACCCCTCTTTTTCACAAATGGAGATCTTCACTTCATTTCATATTGTCCTCTTTGGTCCTCAAGGCCATATGAACAAGCATAGTTGTGTAAAAATGTTTGAAATTTAATACATATGAATCTATGAAAAATGTTTGAGCACTATTAGTACCAACATCTAAACAATGCATCTCTAAAACCCTTACACTTCATATAACAAGGAAGAAGTAGGCCTTGAGCCTGGGCGTTTATTTTGTACCCTTGTGAAAGAACATGGAGCATTGGAGTTCATTTCCTCTCCTCTAATAAAGTCTTGAATTCCAGCTGAAGGGATTTTTGCAATCCGATCAATCTCCATGTGTTTTCCATGTACCACAGACCAATCTAAACTTGTTCTATAAAATATGATCGATTCTTTAGGGTCTTACACCAGAAGGGCAATGATTATTTCCCATTTGACTTGCTTTACCATTTTCTGACCCAATGAGTTGTTGCAATGGTAACGGAGAATGTGACACAACAATGACCTAGTGAGTTGCCACAAGGGTGGCCTAGTGAGTTGCCACAACTGTAAGGACTCCCAACAGTAAAACAATGTGTTTCCATAATGCTAAACCAATGATCTGCATCAACGGTCAACCAATGAGTTACCATAACGGTCAAACAATGAGATGTCACGACATTTAACCAATGAGTTTCCGCAATGGTTAACCAAGGTTAACAAGAGAATTTTCGTAATGTTTGACCAGTGAGTTGCCGCAACAGTTGACCAATGAGTTGACATGTGGTTTTTTATTTCAATCAATATTGGTCCTCTTCTAACCTTGAAAAGAAGCAACCAGATGTGTGCGACCCAGAACAAAATATCCTTTATATAATATTCTGAATAAATTGGGTTTTAGTAATGTGGAGGATGAAGGGTTTTAAAAAATGAGTTTTGACCAACACTGTTAAAAAAAGAAAAAAAGAAAAAAAATAAACATTATGCTTATTAACCAAACCTTGAATCTATGTAAGTTTCAACATTTACTATTTTGAACTTACAATATGAGTGGCACCCGGGTATAAACGTCTCTTGTGATTTTTGATGCTCTTTACAGAATTTAAGCTCCATTCGTGTCAAAACAAATTTGTAATCTCCATAAGGCTTGACATTTCCTATTTTGAACTTCGCTGCTCGCATCCGAGGTATGATTTTTGTTTATTCTCAGTGTGATTTTTTCATGTAGGTTTTTTCGTGTTCCTGGGTGCGATTAAAGCTTAATTTAAGTTGAATGCTGGATCAATATTTGCAGAAGGTTTCAATTTTCTCCGTCTGAGGATACATGGGCTATCAAAATGATCCCAGATCGAATGGAATTCAAACTTAGAAGGCGGGAATTCTGGGTTTGCGGTTGTATGAGTAGGTGAGCAGTCGTGTCAACCTTCGCCAAGTTGGTTGGAAATGGGAGTTCGCCAGAGGAGTATCCAGATGACACGACAAGAAACAAACATTGGGGATACATTTGTTAACGCCAATGCCCGAGACATAGCTGTTAACATTGACGTTGGGGGGATGGACCCGATCGTGGGAAGGGCCTTGTTGGTGGTGAGGGCACACAAAAACCAAATGGCCTTTCGTTGACTAGTTAGGTTACTCCAACCAAAAATATTCTATCCACAAATGGTCTAACATAGGGCATAAAATTAACATCACACTCAAATGCCCAACAAGAATGCATGAGCTTACAGTAAATTCAAGTTTGCAAAATGATGGTAAAAAGGAATACATCGAAGCTTAGGGTGGCTATATCTTTATATGCATGGAATTATATCTTAAAATTACATTTTTCATTTTCTTGGAAATATTAGTTGATGTTTATATAATGTATAGGTTGAGTGCATTTTTTTTTGGTAGATATAGATTTATAATTATGGGTTTATGTTTCATAATTGATTTCTACTTTATTTTTTTTACAAGAATTCAATTAGAAATTTAATAAGAAATTATATATATATATATATATATTTGTGTATGCAATATTTTTGAAAATTCAATATAATTATTACGAGGGATAGAATTTAACTTCTATGAAATATTTTAGGATATTTTTAATATTATTCATAATTATTTTTAAATTAGCTATTTCTTTTTCTTCCATTTTAAATGAGTTATGATAAAGTAAAGATGAATTTTTAGGCTTAAGAATTTTGTGTTGGACTTAATGGTTAAAAGCATGTCTTTCCTCCTTAAGAGATATCAAGTTCAAAACCAAAAGGATAAAATATGTATGCCTTCGTAAACTTAATAGACAAATAGTTATGTGGAAATAAATCCCTTGTAACCTTAAAATTGAATAACGTTATGATTTTGAATCAAGTTGTTTTATTACATATTTTTCCAATCATCTTTATCTTTTTGTTATGAATATCTAACACACTTCATGATTAAAAACTTTTACGGTAAAACTCCATATTTGATGCTAAAATTATTTATATAAAACTATTTACATACTTAATACTAAAAATCACTTATCATGAATTACGAAGTCATTACTCGTGATTCATTTGTTCATTCTTAAAGGAAATATGGGAATATGTTTATCCGAAGTTGAACAAACTTATAACAATCGAAGGATAATGCACGGCCTTCAGTGGATAGGTGTTCCATTCGAATTCAACGAGCACTATATCCACACCATCGATGTCTTTGGCGGAAATTCTGCTACGTGTATTGAAAATGATTGAGGAGAACGTTGTCACTGTGGAAAAAGTCACGTGTTTGTAAAATGTCCATAGCCTGCCACCTATAACAACGACCAATTTAGTTGTACTATCCGTACCTGTCAATAGGTTGAAATAAGTAATCTATCTACGCCGTGTCACTATTTCGTAAAAAAGTATGCGATGTGTGTTGACGCTGATGAAGGCCATAAGGTTACGGGTATGTAGGTGAAATGTCCACCCTGCTCCGTAAAAGCATTACCATGTTGGCTGTAGAAATATCTGCGGCCGTCCTTATGTAAAAACTGTTGTAGACAATTTACTGTTGTAGAAAATCAAGGAACGTAATCTCAACCACTCGCTAGGTGTTCAATTCGTTAGTTCAAGTGTCTTAGTTTAGAGTTTAGTTTTTAGTCGAGTTTATCTCCAATTATTTATTGACAATGTTTCCAATGTAATCTATTTAATCTATTTGTAATATTGTGAAGAACAATTCTCTTTACATTTCAGTTTTTTTATTTTTTTAATGGTATCAGAGACATAAACCTCCCTAGAGAATAGCAACAGAGTCACGAAAGAGCAGAAAAGAGGAGAAGTTGATTGGCACGACTGTGAAGCGCGTCAACGGGCCAAAACAAAAGATTAACCTGAGAATACATGCCAGCGCCTTTTTTTCTTGGTCGCGGCTGTTTAAGTCTGAACCGCGCCAGTCAAAGAAACCGTGAAGAAGCCGTCCGGTTTGCGTTAAGGTGAATTTTTTATGCATGCATAAACGATTTCGAATAGCCAAATTACGTATCATTAGATGCGCTGAACGGTGTGTGTGTTGTTTTAAAGGGAAAGATCATTATTAAGGTATCGATTTAAAAAAAAGGTAAAAGCAGTTTTACATAAGAGGTGTTGATTTAAAAAAAAAACTAAATGACTAAGGTTTCAAAGGATGCATGAGACTCCGCGTAATTTGGGAAAAATGAGTTACCCCATTTTAAAGAAAGTTGGTTTTTTTATTAAAAGGTTTTTTTAATAAAAACTTCAAATTAGGAAAGGAAAAAGGGTGCGTGAGTTTTAAAGATTTTATCTTAAGGAGTTTAAAAAGGGGGGAAACCCTTGAAATAATTTTTTTTTTTATTAATTAAAGTTTTTTTTATAAAAAAAACTTTAAATGTGCAGAGGTTTTTTATAAAGAGGTTACACAAGAGCATGAGCTGAAGAGATTTAAAAGAAATGTTTTTTTGGAGTTTAAAAAAAAAAAAAACTTAAAGTAGTGATGTGAGAAAGTGAAAGTGAAACTTCAATAGGTGATTTTTTTTTCAATGGAAATTGTGAGAGCCTTGTGAATGTGAAAGTTTAAAAAGAGATTTTTTTAGGGAAGAGATTTTTTCACATATATAGACTCGTTTGTTTGTGAAAGCCAACAAGGTCATGGGAAAAGCCAAGAGGCTAAAGCAGAAACATAAGATGTTCGAGATCTTTTTAGATCTGGAAATAAGAAGACAAAAAGATGCTTATGCACTAAAATGCATAAAAGAATCAGTGGATGAAAGTATACTTCCCTTGATTTCAAATGCCAAGACAACCAAGGAGGCATGGGATACCCTTGAGAGATGTTTTGGTACAAGGGGGAGCATTGAAACAAAATGTAGCTTTGAAGATGAAGACGAAGGTGAATCTGTAGCAACAGATCTACAGTGAAATGAAGAGTTTGTTGAATCCCACTGTGCACAGTCACAGGTGGTTGATGTCTGCGAAGAAAGTGTAGATGAAGCAGAGAAACAACATGAAGATGCTCATGAACCCCACTGTGCATGGCCACAAGTGGATGAAGATAATCCAACAACAGAGCTTGCTGACGAAGATCTAAAGATTCCAGCAATTGAGATTGCTGACGAAGTTTTAATGATACCAGCAACAGAGTTTGCTAATGAAATGGTAAATCCAATGATTGATATGGCTGATATAAACTTTGATAATGAAATTTTGGCTAATGATGATTGGTTGGAGATGATGCAACAAAAATATGATATCAACATGATGTTATTTGGTAATAAAATCCCACTCAATTCATTGGAAGACAACCTGTTTGCAGCATTACAGGTTAGTGCACAAGAGACAGAGATAGAGACAACAAAGGAAGTGCAACAGCAGAAAGCTCTCATTGCAGAGTAGAAGGAAGAAACAGAGAAAGAGGCAGAGAAGGAAGCCTAACAGTAGAAAGTTCTCATTACACAAAAGAAGGAAGAAACAGAGAAAGAAGCCGAGACAGAAGCAAAGAAAGAAGTCTGCAAAGGGAATGCAGAAACAGAGATAGACGCAGAATCAGAAAAATAAACACAACAGGAGAAAGCTCTCACTGAAGAGAAAAAAGACTAGAACCAATGTCGTTTTGAAAATATTTTTTATTCTAACAATGATTTCCAGTGTGCAGGTACACAAATTGATTATGAAGAAGAGTTAAATTTTATTGAAACATGGCTTGCAACACCATGTCTAGTTGAAGTCTACACAGAAGCTATAGATATGAATGTTGAAGACGACATGCATGATGAACATGTTAATGAAATTTACATGCATTGGAGTTATGAAGAGATAAGATATTGTTCTAATCTTATGTTGCAACAGATTGATGATGAAAAACACACTACAGAAGACAATATGTGGCAGCATCCCACATTTCTTGAAGATGTCTAGAACATGTTTAGACAGTCTGGAATAATAGAAGACCTCCATCAACAAATGAAGAAACAAAGTTCTCAAGGATACAGCAAAGCGAAAAATCTGAAACAATTCAGAGGCTACAGAATTTGGAAGAAGAGAAGAAGAAAACCAAATCTAATTGAAGTAAATTTTTTTTTTTAAATTTTAAGCCTCGCTGAGACATAGACGAGCAGGTATTTTATTTTTATTTTTTTATATATGGTTGAAATTAAAGGGGAGTGTTAAAGAACCTAATCTCAACCACCTGCTAGGTGTCGAATCCGTCAGTCCAACTGTCCTAGTTTAGTTTCAATCAGTCCAGTTTAGTCGAGTTTATCTCCAGTTATTTATTGTTGATGTTTCCAATGTAATCTATTTAATCTATTCGTAATATTGTGAAGAGCAATTCTCTACTCCAGTTTAAGTTTCAGTTTTTCTATTTTTTTCATCTCGTTGACTGCAAAGGTTTATATGAAAATAAGTAGTTTGTTAATCGCATTAAATGAGTGTGGGCGTATATAGTTGAATTTTGGCAAGCTATGATATTTATTCATAGGTGGACATATTTAGGTCTCTCGTTTTAATGTCCATTGAAAAATAGGGTTGTGTATTGAAACAACAGAAAAGTTTGGATGGCAGTTCTTTTCGCTGGAATTTGGTAAATAAAAATTCAAAAAATCAAATAGTTGGAGTGTTTAAATTGCATTTTTTATAGTGGAAATGAATTCAACACTATCAAAAATCCTATCAAAAACCCTTAACACATCGAAAATACTAAAACTCAAAACACTGAAGTTTTGTAAACAAGATTCTGATAAATCTTTGGTAAAATTTTTCAAAATATTAAGAAAATTTCTAAATTATTCTGTAAATTTTTTTAAACTAAAACTTAACCAACTACCTATTTATTATTATTTATATATATTATTTTTTAAAATATAATCAACACGCGCATTACCATGTTGCTGGTACAAACATCTGCAGCTGTCCTTATGCTCCAATAAGTCACGCATTACCAGGTTGTTACAAACATCTGCGGCTGTCCATATGCTCCAATAACTCTAGCAGACACCGTTGTTGCTGAGCAAGCTTATATATATATATATAATTTTAAAATGTTTGGGGTTAATTTTAATGGATTAAATTGGTATAGTCTAAAGAACTTACAGATTAGTTTAGAAAAAAAATATAAATTCTGACAAGATTAGGATAAATTTTGATAGAAATTTTTGAAAATTTTAATTAATAGATAAACTTTAAGGTTTTGAGTGCCTCAGAGTGTAATGCAAAATCAATTTCAATTGATAAACTGTAGATCACAGAAATACTAAATCCATTTCAAAATTGACGAACTGCAAATCATAGGCTTTGAGTAGCAACTTTCAATTTTGAATTGGGAAAATTTAGTGATTAATATGGGTCAATTTTCATTAGTTTTACTAAAAAAAACTTACTTAATTAATTTTTATTTTTTTTAATTATTTACCCAAACAGAAAATAAATAAACTATAAAATCTTTATAAAAAATTTGAATTCGTAAAAAAAATGACGGGATAGTATTTCCAAAATTACTCAAATTTAAAATAAATCTAAAACAAATATCCCTCCTTAAAATTTCAATATGAAATCTTTTATTATTTCTTCCTTTGTTTTCCTGAAATTGAAATCCTTCCATCACTATAAGTAGTGTAATTTTTTTACTTTCACGAGTACCTAAAAGATTGACCATGAATGTTAAGGCTTATCCGCTACGTTAGCAAGACAAAAATTGACGCAATAAATCTTAAATTAAATTTGCGAGCATAAGGCGTTGGTTAATGGTAAAATATTTTAGTATTTCCTTTATTTTCATGAAACAGAAGGCAGGCCCAATCACGGAGAGATGACACTGGTCGGACTGGTGGATAAACCGAAATCGTTGTTGTTGATGGATAGACTATCCACCGGACTTGAAATCGACATGAAGTCATTATATAGATTTATTTTGAATTATCGATTTAGTATAAGCAGAATTAATATAGAATTTTTTAAAGTCTGGATTTCATATAATTTGATAGAAATACGGTGTAATTTTTCTTGAAGTATAAAATATAATATGTTATTTTTCATTATTTAAATTATATTTTTGAATGTTAATAAAATATATATAAAATCAAATAAAATTTTAACCTTTTTTATATATAGATATATATGAAATTGAGATCCATATAAATTAGTTAACATAGATCTTCAAATAGTTTATTTAAATGTATTGTTAAAATATTTTTGAAAATAATAAGATTTAAACATCTAATTCACACATTTTTATTACTTTTAAATATTTAGTGCATATTCATTATTTATTTTAATTATAGAGCACATTATTTTTCTATTTAAAATAACATTTTAATTTCAATTTATTTTTTAAAGAGGCAAGGACTAACCTAAAAACTTCACATCCCCTCATACTAGGCCCATAAACTAAGCTTCTAGACTGTCAAATTTTGATTTTTATAAATATCTACAACATCACAAATTTTATTTTCATAATTTTTAATTTATAAAATATTCTCCAATCAGATAAAAAAAATTGAACTTCGTGATCCTCCTAACCATCACGTTCTAAAATCTCCCATAGACGTAAATTTAACACTTAAACGCTTATGAGCTTCTTGAATATGGAAGAAAACGAGGCCATAAATCTTAAATAAAATTTGCAATATCAATACCTACAACATGACTAGTTTTATTTCCATGATTCTTGAATTCTTACGAGCCACGTGAGCAAGGCAGAACATGAGACCATAAATCTTAAATAAAATTTGCAAGATGAAGGTGACGGGACATGATGTAAATAATGATTATTTCTTGCTTTATTTTCTTGAAATAGAAGACCGGTCCAATCTTGTAGATGTCACATCCGCAGTTCAATGGTTCTCATCACTATTAGGGTAAACTTTCGACCTTTTACATGTATCTAATAAACGAAATAGAAGACAGGTCCAATCGTGTAGATGGCATTTTTTTACGTCTTCAATTACCGACCGAACATAACTATGACGTGATTCTTTCATAATCAACCTCAACAGCCAGTGTTATTACTGTGATTCTTTCATAATCAACCTCAACATTAAGGAATGATGAACATTACTTTATCCAACTTTATCACGCGGAAACCTCAAGTGCATCAGTCCATTTCAAACTTCCATGTATGTTTATGAAGGAGAGTTTATGCCGTCTTCATGGAGTGTTTCATCACAACATGTGTCATAGAGATAGTAACGCCATGTCATATGCTATGTGTGTCCGGTATGGTTATTGAGCGTGAATGATCTGTAATGTCTATTGGACCATGTCCGTGAGGTAGCGTTACGAGCGTGAATGATATGTTATGTGTTGGTGGATCTTTTGTTTGATTACCATTTTATAATAGATTTTGCAATGATTTTTAAAAGTGTCAGGGATATTGGATTGAAATAATTTATTATAAACACTTACGAAAAAAATTATAATAGATTTTGTAATGATTTTAAAAATTTTATGGATATTATAATAGATTTTGTAATGATTTAAAATTTTTTATGGATATTGGATTGAAATATAATAGATGTTTTTATAAATTTTAAAATGATTAGTAATTGATTAATGAATAAATAAAATAATGTGTGAATTAAAAAATGAGTATATTATTTATACATATGAATAAGATATATTTTAGAAAAACTAATTTAATAGAAGATTTGTTTTGAAAGAGAGATTTGCAGAAAATCTACTTAAAAAGTGAGGTCTATGCTAAGAGTGAGGCATATGCTATATTTTCTTTCAGTATATATGAAATGCAAGTACGAAGAATAGGGAATTCACTATAGAATTTCTTTTGATACTATAGAGACGTGTAAATAACTACTACAACACATTTTTCCTCTTTTTCTATGCTCTCAAATCCCACTGGTACTTGATTAACTCAACAATGAAACAACTATCATATTCGAAGAATAATGACATTGCTCTCTTTCATAATAGTGATTTAATGTTAGGATTTTTTCATATATGAACTCTTAGTTAGTGCTATCAAAGCCAACATATGTGGCTATTTCTACATGTATAAGTAATGCGATAACATGACATCCAATTGGTATCATGTCTATCACTTTGCAAAGGGAGTAATTTTCACACAAAAGCTATGATTGGGATGATTTTCTCATTGCTTAAAATGTTCAAACTATTGGTATTATAGGTAGCCAAAAAGAAATATACACACAAGCTTGCAAATATAAACCATCAAATATTACATTGTATTAATTTTCAATAGTAATATACACACCTTCAAACACTCCAATACATTAGATGAGGCTTCCTATATAAAATTAAGGCTCCCATAACAAATTTCTAATATGGCTAATTAGTTCAATTATCTCCATAACTATCTTCTCGATATATCCAAGAAATGAATATCTCTACAAGTCTCTGAGTTGATTTCATGTGATCTCCATCCTTAACTTCTCTCGTTATGATCCTCATATTTGGTCATAAGTAGAATTCTAGAGAACGTCTACTTTCATCATTAATAATTTTGTCATATCATCTGATATCATAAGTATGAATTATTCCTTCTACTCCCCCTTAATGAATACTTATTATTCAATATGGATGTCTATTGTTTTCTCATCTTAGTCTCTCACACATTACATCATTTTTAGTGTTCTTCATATTCATGTGTATCTTTACTTGACATTATGTTTCGATATCAACATGTATTATTCTATATCTTGACTCATTCATTTGGACTACATCATCTTCATATCAAGGATTTCTTTAGCTTTCCCTTTACCATCCCATGGGTTTTTCTATGCATTACACTTTAACCATTACATCATAGTTAGAGTTTTATTAACCCACCCTTACCTCAAAGTGGTTAGATTTACCACAAACCATTCATTAAATCAAGTGGTTTCTCTTGACCACAAACCTTCATCTCTCATTACAACATGGTTATTGGTGTACAAAGAACCAATACAAAGTTACACATGCTTTATTTGACTCAAGAAATCACTTGATAAACTCACAATTGTTTCCTTCATGACAACTAACCTTTTGGCTAACCAAATGGCTCATGAAATTTGTATGAGAGATATTATTGTACATTTGAAGACTTACCTTCTAAATTTTTTTCAACATAAAACTTACTTTTTATCATCAGTTCTCATCTATCTAATCACATTGCACTTTTATATAAAGATTTGAGATCTCTGTAGTCCAACACTTATGATGATCATGCCTTGTAATAGTGTAAATATTCTAGGGATGCATATTCCAACATGTATCTAGTACATGTCATTTTCTTCCACAATTACTACAAACTTGTATTTGCTTGTGTATTTTATTTTTCGTATTGGTACTTGTAGATGGTTCATCTCTTGTCAATGTTTCTCCTTTCACAAATTTGCTAGCAGTATTGCTTGTTTTACCTTCATAACCTAACGCTTCAGTCTTTGGTCTTAGATATACTTGTATGGGATTTTGATTACCTTAGCCTCTTTTGACTAGACCCCCTACATCATAACCCATTTTTTAAAACAATTTGGCATCAATTCCTCTTGTGTGCTTTTCAAAATAGCCTATTTTACTCAAAGCCTTGTAGCAAGAAATAGTTGTATGTATATCAATACCAATCAAAAGACAATTATAAGTATTTTGAACAAGGTCACTAAACTGCATCATGCTTGGCTTTCTCTTCATTTAACTACTTCACATTACTTCAAGTTCTAACAAAATATTTTCTTTTGTCACTAATTCTTATTAAAATGATATATTAATTTGTCATTTTGATCTTGAATTTTGAAAATATCATCTACCCATTGATTTAGTGATGTTAATATTTCCTCTAATGTAATGTGGCATTGTACAGTGAAACTCATAAATTCATGATAGAGTTCAAAATCTCTTAATTAGTTTGGCAACTTTGCCAGTTATGATGAAATTCTTTTGTTTCTATAATCTATCAATCTCCTACAAAGCAATAGCCCTAGGATCTCTTATAGGCTTGTTCTTCCCTGAACAATTTTCAATATGCTAATTTTTCAAGCTAATACGGTGGTTGCTTGGAAAGCTTTTTATATATCATTTTCAAATGTACCACCAACAAACATCACCAATATCAGAGGCTGTCCATATGCTGAAGTAACTTTGGCGTTTTTTCTGGGGCAAGATTATATATATATAATTTTCAAACGTTCCTCATTTTTGGTGGGGTTAGCTTTGACCGATTAAGTTCCATCACCAAAACCCAAGAGATATGGATAGTCATCCATTTCGAATCTGGTGGTTCACATACAAAATTGATGGACTTCAAATCACAGAAGTGTTGGCGTAGATGAGCGGCAACCTATGTACATTCTCGAAAGCTCACGGGCTACCTGAACAAGGTAGAAAATGAGACCGTAAATCTTGAATGAAGTTTGCGAGACGAAGCTGGCCGGCCAGGGTGGAGTTTTTATTATTTCTTACTTTATTTTCTTGAAATAGAAAACCTGGCCAACCATCTCTGCAATTCAATAAGAGTCATCACCGTAAGTAGTATAGATGTTCGACCTTTTGCGAATACCCAAAACATATCCAGTTTCAGTTTCATTACCATGATTCCTGAAGGCTTATGAGCTACGTTGGCAAGGAAGAAAATGACAAAATTAATCTTAAATAAAATTTCAGATCATAAGGCGTTGGTTAATGGTAACTACTTTATTATTTTCCTTAGTTTTCTTGAAATAGAAGGCAGGCAGATGCCATCTCTGCAAATTATGCTGAGTTATAAGCACTGGCACATGGTTAACATCTTTATGCATGTATATAACATGGGTATGCTGAGACACCCCTTCATAGACGGTTGAAACACTCCATAGACATACGTGGAAGGTTGAAATGGACTGATTAACTTCAGGTTTCCGCATGATAAAGTTAGATAATGTTAGCGGATATGAGTGGCAACCCACGTATATTCTTGAAAGCTCACGTGTTAGATGAACAAGGTAGAAAATGGGACCGTAAATCTTGAATGAAATTTGCGACACGAAGCAGGTAACTTCGTTATTATTTCCCTTCATTTTCTTGAAATAGAAAGCAGGTCCATTCCTGCAGATGCCATCTCTGCATTGGCACAAGGCTATCTTTATGCATCAATAATTATAAATATATGACATCCAGGTTACTATGTCTATGGCACGTATTGTGCTGCCGAAACACTCCTTCATAGACATAAATGGAAGGTTGAAATGGACTGATCAACTTGAGGTTTCCACGTGATAAAGTTAAATAAAGTAATGTTCATCATTTCTTGAGGTTGAGGTTGAGATTGATGATGAAAGAATCACGGTAATAACACTGGTTATGTTTGTAGGTATTGGAAGAAGTGAAAAGTTTACATTACAACCATTGAACTTAGAGGTATCTACACGATTTGATGTTCATCCTTACTGAATCTAAGGGCTCAGCTACGAGATTGATGGACTACAAACCACAGAAGTTTGGCGTATAGCTGCGGGCATTGAGTGGCAAATTTTTTAAGATGAAGCTGGTTGCGACGAAATTTTAGGGGTTAACACGTTGATTTTCTATGTTTATTTTTTAATTTTTAAATTCATAATTTTTATTTTTTTTTACAATTATTTTCACAAATCTTAATAATTTTGAGGAAATTATTTTGACATATATTTACGCAGAAATTTGAATTTATACAAGAAAAAATCATTTAAAAAATTAGTTTTTTAATGAAAAAATTATCAAATTAAGAAGATTAATAAATTTTTAAATAAATTTCTATTCTTCGAATTCTCTGTAAAATGTTTTATTATCTTAAAATCTGTCAAAGCACCTGTGTAATTCAATAATTTTAATGATTTTTTTTAATGTGATTTGATATTTTTATAATATATTTTGTAATGATTTTTCCTGTGATTGGATATTTTTATAACAGATTTTCTAATTATTTTTAATGTTACTATATATTTTTTTGGAATACTTTTTTTATAATAGACTTTTCAATGATTTTGACAGGGTAATGAATATTTGATAGGAATAATTTATTATAATAATTTTTATATTATATAAAAATTTTAATTTTAAAATTATTACTAATAATTGAATAATAAAATGAACAAATCTTCTATAAAATTTATTTTAAGAAAAATAATCTGATAGAAAATATATATTGAATGTGGGGTTAGCAAAAAAAACCCACTTAAAAAGTGAAGCTTATGTTTTAATGTCTTTTCTACACTAATGAAATGTAAAGATAATTTAGTATGAAGTTGTGTTTGATATTATGGAGAGTGGTGTGAATGACTATTATAAAATTGTGATCCCTTTTTTATGTTTTCAAGTCCTTTTTTATGCTCTCAAATCTCACTTTAAGATGTTTTTCTCAACAATGAAACAAGTAAGATACTAATAGAATGGAATTACATCAGTATTTTTTTAGAATGACCATTTAGATTTAGGATTTTTTCTTATCTAAACACTTAATTAGTGTTATCTTTTGGAACTGCTAGAATCTTACTCAAAGCCCACATAAATAGTTATCGCTACATGTATGATTAATAAGATAACATTTCTTATTATCCTCAACTTTAGTTATAGTTCGATTTTTAAAGTAATTTCACTTTCATTATTGACAATTTCATTATATGACCATCATATCATGAGCATAATTATTTCTTCACAACCAATAAGATAACGTTTCTCATTATCCTCAAATTTAGTTATAGTTAGATTTTTAAAGTAATTTCACTTTCATTATTGACAATTTCATTATATGACCATCATATTATAAGCATAAATTATTTCTTCACAACCAATATCAAAGTATAGAAATCTATAATTACATTATTTTGACCCAGAAAAATATTTATTTGATACTTCAAAATGGATATAAAACATTCTATATCTTAATAAATCTACAACTAAAATAAATTTTAAAAATAAGGTTTTTTTTCTATTTTAAAATTAATTAAATTATTAATTATAAAAAAAAATATATAAATTTCTTTTAAAAAGTTAAGTGGATAATTTTTAATTAAAAAAATAATAAAATATAAAATAAATTCAAACCTAAACCATGTATAAAAATAAAAATTAGACTTCTCACGAATGTCTTTGTTTCTTAAAAGGATGAATAATCACAAATAAATAAATGCCATTAAATATTCTCCCGCACGGGGCATCAAAATTTAGACATTATTTTTCCTTCTATTCCTTAATGTCTTAAATTTTTTTAAAATGATTAAATGGAGTTATCCAATGTAATTTGGATTATTAAATAATTAAAAGAATATATTAAAAAAATATTTATATTTAAATTTAAGAAAATATTGTTTTTTAGTAACACAAGTTATAACCAATAGCATTCAATTTATTTTGGATAATTAGTATAATATTTGAGCAAAATAAGTAAAGTATGCCAGTTATAAGAAATTGCATTGAATTAGAATTCAATTTATTTTAGATTCTAATATTTAAGAATATTCTGTTGTGGAAAAATATAAAATATAAATAAAAATTAATATAAATTTTATAATAAAATTAAAAATGAAGTCATATGATGAAACTTGTAAGAAATGAAAAGAGTGTAAGAAGTTAGAAATGAAAAATAAAATATATTTTAATTATTAAAATAAATATTTTTTAATACTGGTATATATTTTCGCTCAAACATTATAATTAATTTTACTTTCAATGTTATAAGTAGTGTTACTTCTATGTGCTGATGTACACCAATTAGTGAAAATGGTTGTTTTACCAATTCTAAGTTGACTCAGCAATATTTGGGTGCAATGTCATTCTTCATGGTGGATAATTACATCCCTATGAAAAGACGTTAGGGTTATTTACTATTGAAAATTATGCTAATATGTAGATGTTAACAAATTATTACGTCATTGTCAACAAATTATGAGTTTTCTCACCATAAATTAGGACTTTTCTAACTAGTAGTAACTTAGTAGGAACTGAGAATTAGTGTGAGTAAATTTTAATAAATATAGAAATTTGAAGGCTATATATATGTATGTATTGATTTTTTTGATGAATATGAATAAGAATAATGAGAACAAAGAATCTTAGGAAATGAGATATTTGATGTTTTAGGTTCACATGTTATATTTTTCTAATATCTGTCTCCTCAATATTTTTATATTTTCGTAGCAAATCCATGTTCCATTAATGGGAAAAATTCTCAAATACAACTTTTAAATGTGAGAATTATTGTTTTCAAAACATTATAATGAATACATTGTTTATTTCATGAGATTTTTGTAATTTAGTGGAAATTGGTTATATAAAAATCTCTTGCAATCTAGACCCAAGCCTAAAGATAACACTATTTTTCATCCAACAAGTAGTTAATGGTTCTATTTTTTCCAAGACTTGTTGCAACAAAAAAATAATAAGATGCATGGGATGTACTACAACAAGCATATCAAGGAATAAGGAAGGTAAAAGTTCTTAAATTGTAATATCTGATGTGAAAAGGTTTTCGGTTTCCCAAGGTATGTTAGTTTAGATCTGGAGGTATAAAATATCTTCTTTGCAGTTATATTTGTTAGTCGTTCTGCTTATTTTGGTTCCCTCTGTTTATTTTTATTTATTTATTTGCCGGATCTATACCCTCTTCCAGGTGTATCCTCTTTGCTCTGCGCTGTGTGCGATCTCGGAAAATCAGAAACATGAAGAAGGGATTTTTTTGCTACGTATGCTCCTTTCCCACATCTTTGTGCGATCTCAGGAAATCAGAGATAGTGAAAAAAATAGAGTTTCTGGTAAGGCTAACCAAAAATCTAACGTTTTTCCATAAGGCTTGCATTTCGTTTTATTTTGTGTTTTTTTTTTTGCAGGAAAAATAATGCACACCGAAGAGTAAAAAAGAAACAAACCATTCCTCCTTTCAAACAATTACAAAATATTTTTACTAGCTCAGTTGGTGTAAAGTTAGTTTATGAGAATAGAGGTCTTGGGTTCAAGTCTCTTTCTCAACCTTCTTTTTGTAAAAAAAAATTGTTAAAGGGGTAGGATTTTTTTTCAAAAGTAGAACTTCATCATCAAATTTCAAACCGTTCCCATAACTATTCAACATCTACAACTCAGTTTTTTCAACAAGGCATAACTTCTTCATCTGGAAGTCATTTTTCGAGACGTTTTTTTTTTTTTAATTGGCCTAATTTTTTGAGATCTTTCCATTGGAGCTATTAGCTTCAGCTCTTTTCAAATTCATTTTTTTTTTAATGGAAAGTGCATGCCCGGTTATTCTTACAACACCAATTACTTCCAATGAGTACCTCACATGGTAGATTTACTTAGAAGTAAAGGGCTTTATAGAATAGCCACAATGATCGGGATTCATGAACTTTTCTCAAAATTGAAAGTGCTTGAAACTATACCAAACTTGAGCAACTGGGTAGATCTCATTGTTTTGATTCCGATGCCACAAATGGTTTGAAAAATCGATGTTGTATGAGGGAGATATCGTGTTCTGATCGATTTCCCAGACAGCTAAAATTGCGACAGGATTGACTGGGATGCCTAGTCACCATGTAGGTGTACAATCATAAAAAAGGGGAATATTTTGAGAATATTTTATTTTCTGAACCAATGATGTTTCACCACGTGGTGCCTTTTGGGTCATTGATATGTGTACACTTTATTTTTTTTAATCTAATGGTTGAGTGACACGTGGCTAGCCCTAAGGCTGCCACGTGTCCCTTGTCCATTTATGTAAAATTTTTATAGGTCCGGGGGGTTTGATTCTGTGACCTCCAAGCGCACATAAATGTTCGACCATCTCCACTACCGGGTGTTTCTTATCCACTAAGGGCTCCACACCATTTTATGTTTTACAATGATTTCATTTGGGGGGGGGGGGCGGGGTGGCAGGTGGGGGGGACCGCCGACAATCCACAAATTGCGTTCACATGATACGTGAAAACCCACATCATCAACTACAAAGGCTCGACGGTTATGGAAACTGTAAAACCTGATAGCGTTTAAACTCTGTAACGATATCACATGTGAGTTGTTTAAAGTTTATACACGTGGTTCGTCTGTCGTGGATCCCTGTTAACCCCACGTTTAACATGAGTTGTAAAACTATTGTAACCCCAGTCTTCGCGGAGTTCTGCTCGGTGGTTATGACAACCGCCGGGGTTCGGGGGTTGGCATGTGGCCATCCCCTCCCCTTAGCATTAAATCTCATGGTTTAAACTAGCAGATATATAGGCATGCCACCAAAATTGGCAGAAATGTGCCACTTTTAACTGCAACTAAGTGCAATCCTCCAGTTTTATTGAAGGTTTTGTAGGCGACATTGGGAAAAATCCTAACCTGGTCAATTTTCAACTAATTTGGGTGAAACAAGAGTTTACGTAGACTAATTGGAGCATTATGGAGACATTGGTGCAAAGAAAATAGCCATTGGAGGCTTATAAACACACGTGTTTGCAAAATTTTGAGCATAATGAAATATGGACATGCCATTGGGAGCTAGACCAGCAGATGTAGCCCAGGAGGGGTGAAATGCTTCATCATGCATGCTGTGTAAAACATATGTGTGGTTTTATTTCTCTATTATACACTACTGTTCAGTGTTATTTAGCCTTATTTGAATGCTTAAAATTCACAATTTTATCTATGTTTCATGGTTAAATTCCTCAATCCTTAAGCAAAGGAATGGAGACAAATATGTACATGTTTTGTAACTCAAAAGACCCTTAGCACAGCAAACTAATACAATCCTTTTAGATCTGTTTGGTATTAGAGCTAGAGTTTATTCTCTGGTGTTTTTTTGTGCAAATATTTGTTTAATTGTTTGAAAGTGTTCACATGCTTACTAGGCTCAAGCTTAAGAGATGAGAAGGAAAATTGGTGGAAGCAAGAGGGTCTCAATGTGAGCCACAAAAAAGGAGGGAAATATTTCCACATTATCCACCACCTAGTTCACCTCCTAAAGAAGCAGAAGCAGCATTAAGCATGCCTTAAGAGGGAGAAGAAATCCATGAAGAAGTAGATCCAAAAGAGGAAGAAAGAGTGTATAGAAAAGCATTTCTTGACTTGACTGAGATGGTTAGAATCCTTTATCAATAAAGCAATGAGAAACTAGAAGAATAAATATCCAAACTTCACAAGGAAGGATAGGGATCATCAGGAGGTCACAATGATGAAGATAAGTCAAATAAGGGCAATGCAGGAAATGCAGATAGTGGAAAGTCACCATCCTCACCCTCATCATCATCATCCTCTACATCATCTTTAGTACATCAGCTAAACAAGTCAAACAAAACTGGTAAAAGTCCTTTTATAAAACTTGATGTTAAGTTTGAATTGCCAATGTTTAATGGTGAAGTCAATGCAGAAAATCTTGATAATTGGATTAGGAAATTGGGGGTCTAATTGAGAATCCAAAAATTTCATGATGATGATACCAAAATCCAATTAGCTTCATTGAGAATGGAAGGTGCAACACTTGTTCGGTGGGAATCCAAGACAAAGGAGGAGATTAAGAAGCATGGTAAGATTATTCTATCATGGAATGATTTAATTTCTTAAATAAAACAACATTTTTATCCATTAGCTCACATGCAGAAAGCCACAATGGACTAGAAAAATCTTAAACAATTGAAAGGAAAAAATGTACAAGTTTACACCCAAGAATTTAGGAGAAGAGCTCTCTTATTAGGGGTAGATTTGCAGAGCCAAGATACTTTGATCAAGTACATAGGAGGCTTACATACTATCCTCATCTTTAACCCTACAAGTCTAGATGAAGTTTGTGTACAAGCCACACAATTGGAGGCAAGGGGAAAACAAAACATAGATGAGAATGAGGAAAATGTGTTTAAAGGAAAATGGAACAAAAAAAGGAATGTAAATATCAGGAAAGAGAAGGGAAAATTATTTTGCAAAAAATGTTCAAAAACTAGTCATGATGAAGACCATTGTTGGAAAATTCATCGAGAATTGAAACCAAATAGCTTGAAAGCCAAAGAGAAAGGAAAAACTATAGCTATAGCTGAACAATACTTAGGGTCAGATTCAGGAGATAAACAAAAAATATAGCCATGGGACTAAAGAACATGAAGGGGAAAGAAATTGAAACTAAACCCAGCACTAATACATCAAACTGTCACATACAAGCTCAAATAAAGAAGAGAGAATTGAACTGTTTCATGCGAGGGTCATATCAAAACATACCAAGATTGACACATTGTTTGATAGTTAGTCACAAGAAAACTTAATCTCTGAAGACTTGGTCAAGAAACTTAATATTGAGACCATTCCACATCCAAAACCATATCCACTTTCATGGATTTGTAACGATGAAAATTTACAGGTTTCAAAGAAGTGCATATTGCGGTTTGCAATAAATGCACATTTCGTTGACACAATTGAATTAGATTTGGTTCCACTTGACATAACACGTATGGTGTTGGGCAGTCCTTACTTGTATGACAAGAAATAAATCTTCCATCTCCATGAGAACAAATTCCATTTATTCAAAGGTGGCAAGGAGTATATTGTGAGAGCTCATCACAAGAAACTGGATACTTCTTTGGTTAATGCAGGGCAAATGAAGAGGCTAGTCAGTGCAAGCCAAAGCTTGAAATTGATGATGATAAAAAAAAGAGATGTTTTGCATCATACTTTTCAAGCAAATGTTGATATATGTAATGAGATGTTTCAGATTGATAATAATTTGCCTTTGAAAGAAGGTGACAAGCAGTTGCAATAGTCAACATTAGTGTTGAATGGTGTTGGAAACAAGGTGTTAGTGCAAGAGGTTGCAAAGGTCAAAGAGAGGACAAAGAAGCTTGGAAAAGAAGGCATATTTTTCACAAATGTTCATTGCTAGTTTCCAAAAGGCACATTACAATGGTGAAGAAACTTTGTCAAGATTCGACACAAATTGAAGGCAAAAGCAACTAAAAACCGCCATAAGGGCAGAGTGCAAGGTGAGAAAGATTCCAAGTTTCCTTTCATTATTGACCAAGGTTGAAACAAGATGTTTTCTGCAAAATTATATTGCTATTCTGCAAAGTCAGAAAATGTGCAGCATGATGGTGTCAAAGACAACAATAGATGTTCGTCAGAATCAAAGAAAAATTTGTCTTTTCATGAAAAACTCCAATTGATGAAATTAGGAAAATTTCAATGGATAAAGACTGGAAGAGTGAGGACAAGGTCTCCTAATATTCATAATTAGCAATCCAGATATATTTTGGGGTCCAAAAGCTTCCGAATGGGGAGGTGTGATCAGGAAATCATGATTTTTGCTCAAAATTGAAAGTGCTCGAAATTGTACCAAACTTGAGTAGTCGGGTAGATCTCGTCGTTCTAATTCCAGCACCATGAATGGTTCAAGAAACCTATGTCGTATGAGGGAGATATCGCATTCTGATCGATTTCCCAGACAGCAAAAATTGCGACAAGTTTGACTGGGATGCCCAGTCAGCATGCAGGTGTACAGTCAGAAAAAAGGGGTATATTATGAGAATTTTATGTTTTCTAAACCAATGATATTTATCCACGTGGTGCCTTCTAGGTCATTGATGTGTGTACATTTGATTTTTTTTAATCCAATGGTTGGGTGACATGTGGCCATCCTTGAGGCTACCACATGTCCCTTGTCTATTTATGTAAAAAATTTATAGGTCCAAGGTGTTCGACCCCGTGACCTCCAAGTGTGCATAAGTCTTCGACCATATCCGCTACCAGGTGTTGCTTACCTAGTAAGGGCGCCACACTATTTTATGTTTTATAATGATGTCATTTTGGGGGGCAGGGCATCGACAATCCTAACTTGTCAGCGGTCCACAAATTGCACTCACATGATACATGCAAACCCACAACATCAACTACAAAGGCTTGACGGTTGTGGAAACTGTAACACCCGACAACGTTTAAACTCTATAACGATATCACATGTGGGTTGTTTAAAATTTATTTGTGTAGTTAGTCCCCCGTAGATCCTAGTTAACCCCACCTTTAACACGAGTTGTAAAATTGTAGTAACCCGAGTCTTCATGGAGTTCCGCTTGGCAGTTATGAAAACTACAGGTGTTCGAGGGTTGGAATATGGACACCCCCTCCCCTTAGCATTAAATCCCATGGTTTAAACTGGCAGATATATAGGCATGCCACCAAACTTGGCAGAAATGTGCCACTTTGAACTGTAACTAACTGCAGTCCTTTAGTTTTAGTGGAGGTTTTATAGGGGACATTGTGAAAAAGCCTAGCTAGGTCAAATTTCGACTAATTTGGGAGAAACAAGAGTCTACCTAGACTAATTGGAGCATTCTGGTGCCATTGGTGCGCAGAAAAAAACCATTGGAGGCTTGTAAACACATGTATTTGTAAAATTTTGAGCATAATGAAGGATGGACATGCCATTGGGAGTTGGACCAACAGATGTAGCCCAGGAGGGGTGAAATGCTTCATCATGCTTGCTATGTAAACCTTATGTGTGGTTTTATTTCTCTGTTATAAACTGTTGTTCAGTGTTATTTAGGCTTATTTACATGCTTAAAATTAACAATTTCATCTATGTTTCATTGTTAAATTCCTCAATCTTTAAGCAAACAAATGGAGACAAATATGTACATGTTTTGTAACTGAAAAGAAACTTAGGAAAATAAACTAATATGGTCCTTTTAGATCACACATAACAAGAAACTAAACCTTCCGATGAATATAAAGCCACTAAATGTGAAAATAAACAAGATCAAGAATGAGGGTTGATAGGAATGTCCATTACTCAAGATATTTGATTTCATATCCTTGAAACTGACACCCTTAATGAAGCCCTGAAAAAGATAAATAATGTTTTTGGCATTCAAAATCAAATCAAGGCCCACCATCTTGAAAATTAGTTGCTTACTTTAGACCCCAAAAATTTCTCCACTATTGAATACTTTTTCTCCAAATTCAAGACCCTTAGAATTCTTTTAGAAGGTTGTAAGGTCAAAAAGGAAGATGGTAGCCTCATCTATTCCCTTCTTGCTAGGCTTGACCCTGCATACTCTGTATTTGTTTCCACCTTCCATTCCACTAGAGAAGCCATCATTTCTCAAGGAACAACCTATAAGAACCCCTCTTTTGATGCCTTTTTCGATTATTTGATAAGAGAATAAGAAAAACTCTTACACCTTGGTCTTATCACTTCTAGAAACGCTTGTGAGAAAGCCTTAGCAGCCCAAAAACAACCATATCAAAATAATCCCAAGAAGAAGTATACTAAAATGTATGGTCCTTAACTAAACAAGGGTCCTAAGAAATTTTAGCCACAAACTGAAAAAGAAACTCACCAAACTGATAAGGAAACTATAAGCAAAGGGAAGAAAACAGATAGAAATTGCAACGTTTGTAATCGTGATGGCCATGTAGAGTCCAAATGTTTTAAAAATACGGAAGCCTTGCAAGCAACAATGAAGAAGCACCACATCAATTTGGAGACCTCTTCAACTTCATCTTCAGAAATGGCTCTTTCTACTTGTGGTTGTCAAGCATCTGGTTATGCATTAAATGTATCTTGTTCTTCTCATTCTCATGAGTGCCTCATTGATTCTGGAGCTTCTTACCACAAGGCCAAAAATAAAGCCATGTTTTCTTTTTTAAATGATTGTAACACAAAACATCTTTATGTTGGTGATGATAGATCTCTTATAGTTGTAGGATCCGGAACCATTCATCTAGATAATGGTCAGTTTAATGATGTACTATGTGTTCCTACCTTGTCATGCAACCTTCTATCTGTTTATCAAATAACTCATTCAGGTGAATAGAAAATAGTTGAATTCTCACCTCATGATGTTGTAATCAAGGACCTGAAAGATCCTAGACATATTTTAGCTTCTAGCATTGTTGATGATTCCACAAGGTTGTATAAGTTTGACAACTTTGGGTCATCATGTCTTCCCTCTATTTTTGTTGCTCATAATGATGAAGTTGGCATTAGCGATTTGGTCACTTAAACTATCCATCTCTTCAAACTCTATGTAAATAAAATATAGTGACAGGTCTTCCTATGGTATCTTGCCGAGATGGTGTTTGCTCCAAATGTGTACTCAGAAAACATCATCGGGATATTTTTGACAAATGTGCCTCTTGGCACGCCTCAGCCCCTTTGCAGCTTGTGCGCAGTGGTTTATGTGGTCCACTTCCCATTGTTTCTTTCTCTGGTTGCAAGTACTTCTTAACATTCATTGATGATTTTTCCAGACACACTTGGGTATACTTCTTAAAACTCAAGAGTGAAATTTTTAACATGTTCTTGGCCTTTAAGGCCCTTGTTGAGAAACAATCTGGACATCAAATTCTTAAGTTAAGATCAGACAATGGAGGAGAATATGTTAACAACAAACTTATCAACTTTTACACTGAGCATGGAATTCAATTGCAGCATAATGTTTCATATACTCCACAAAAAAATGGTGTAGTTGGAAGGAATAATCACACCTTAAAAGAAATGGCTAATTGTATGCTTTAATCTAAAGGACTTAGTCTCCATTTTTGGGCAGAAGAAATTAACTGTGAAAATTACATAGTAAATCACACTCCTACTCAGGTTTTAAGGAAGGTAACTTTAGAAGAAGTCTGGAGCTCAATCAAACCAGATGTAAGTCACTTTCATGTTTTTGGAAGTGATGCTTGGGCCCATATTCCATATGCGAAACATAAAGCCTTAGAACCTAAGAGTGAAAAATGCATTTTTGTTGGATATTCTAAAGATGTCAAAGGATAGGGACTCCTTCAACCAAAATCCAAAAATATAATCCTTAGAAGAGATGTAAAATTTGATGAAAATATATCGGCCTGCGAGCCTAGTTCAACAGGTGTGCCACCTTTGGCCTGTGAGCCTGATTCGGCATATGTGCCACCTCTCTCTATCTCTTCTATTTTTGATATCATTCCTTCTAGTTCAAATGATGACAGTGAGGATGAAAATCCTCCTCCACCTCTTGAAGATATTTCTTTAGCTCCACAGCTTCCAAGATGGGTCCTCTCTACTCGGGATGCAGCAGGTTCTTTTGTAGGTGACCCTACAGATCATTGACGTACACATTCCTAGTTCAAAAGATTCTCTTCCTTATTCGCTTAAGTTCCAAAAATTCCTGATCCTGACACCTTTGAAGTAGCTTTCGTTCATCCAGATTGAGATGAAGCTATGAATGAAGAATATCATTCCTTATTGGCAAAATATACTTGGGATCTTGTTCCTCTTCCAAAAGGAAGAAAAATTGTCAGATGCAGATGGGTTTACAAAACAAAGTTTGCCCCTGAGGGAAAAGTGGATAGGCATAAATCTCATCTTGTTGCTACATTATTTTCATAAGTTGAAGTCATTGAATATATTGAAACCTTCTCCCCCATTTCCAAAATTAATTATATCCACCTTGTTCTTTCCCTTGCTGCCTCCTTTAAATGGGAAGTCCATCAAAGAGATGTTAAATCTGCCTTCTTACATGGAGATTTTCATGAATAAATATACATGGAAAAACCCCCTAGCTTTATCCAAAATGACTCTAGCCTTGTTTCTCGCCTTAGGAAGTATCTCTATGGTCTCAAACAAGCTCCTTGGACTTGGTATGCCAAAATGGATAGATTTCTATTAGATAATGGCTTTTCTAGGTGTCATTCTGACAACACCGTCTACACCAAGAAAGTGGGTAAGTACTTCACCATCCTTGTTCTTTATGTTGATGATCTTATCCTTACTGGTAGTGATCCAAACCATATAAACCATGTGAAGTCTAGCCTCAAAAAGAAGTTTGAAATAACAAACTTAGGACACTTGCATTATTTCCTTGGTCTTCAAGTATTGCAATCCAAATAAGTTATTACCCTTTCTTATTCCAAGTATTCCTGCGATATTCTACACCACTTTTACATGGAAGGTTGTAAGCCAACCCCTTCTCCCTTTCAGTCTAGAGTCAAGCTTTCAGTCACTTGTACTACCCATGAAGTTGATGCTACCTTATACCGTTAAATTTTTGGTAAACTTCTATATCTACCCCATACTGTCCCTGACCTTTCCTTTGTTGTTGGTCTTGTTGCTTAGTTTATGCACCAACGTCATGAAAGTCACTAGAAAGCAGCTAAAATAATACTGTGATATATTCGAGGTACAATTTAGTTCGAGATTAATTACACTATAGGAGCCTCTCCATTGTTGGTTGGTTTCACTGATTTAGATTGGGCTAGTGACCTTAATGATCGAAATTCTACTGCAATATATGTATTCAATCTTGGTTCAGGACCTACTACATGGTCTTGTAAGAAACAAAGTGCCATCTCTCTTTCTTTAGCATAAGTAGAGTATCGTGGTGCAGTTGAAGCCAACAAGGAAACCATGTGGTATTTTCAGATCCTATCTAAGTTTGGTCTTCATCAGCAACATCCAACTACACTTTGGTGTGATAATCAGAGTGCCATTAAGCTATTTAAAGATCCAGTTCAGCATCAGCATATGAAACACATTGAGCTCCACATACACTTCATTAGAAAGCTCATTCATGATCGTGTTCTTAAAGTGCAGTATTGTCCAACCAACGATCAAGTAGCTGATATATTTACAAAGGCTCTCACAGAAGTGAAGTTTACCAAACTTCGATCCATGCTTGGATTTCAGGAAAGTTATCATTAAGGGGTGATAGGCTCCAATGCCTCCTTCCTTCTCTTATTGTGTCACCTTTGTAAATTCTTCAATCCTATCCCAAGTTTTTCTTAAGGGGGGATGTTAGGATATTTCGACACATAGGAAATAGGCTCCTTTTGTGTCACCTTTGTAAATCCTTCAATCCTATCACAAGTTTTTCTTAAGGGGGGATGTTAGGATATTCCGACACATAGGAAATAGTTAAGTGTAACTTGGTCTTGTGTAGAGTGAGGTAAAGTGTCTTTCTTTACTATGCACATTTGTAACTTATAATTTGATGGTCACGATTTGTAGTGATCCAATGGTTCACTCTCTCCTCGGTATTAATGACACTTGATTTGTGGCTTAGCACCCGATTGGTCCATGATCTCTATTTAAAGAGAATGGACTATCATTTGTCCGCTAACCGTTTATGAGAGAAACATATATAACTTTTCTTTTTATGTTAATAAATTTCCTGAAGTGGTTGCATTGGCTCAAGCCATGGATTGTTTCCTTCTTCGAGGGCTTTAACCACATGATATAATCGTGTATTGATTTGTGAGCTGTTTGTGAGCGGTGACCTTTAAGGAACTTACCCTGTAATTTCCTACATTTATAATAAATTTTGTAATGATTTTTAAAATGTTATGGATATTAGATTGAAATACATTATTATAATAGATTTTTGTATCAATTTAAAAATGATTAGTAATAGTTTAATTATTAAATAAAATAATTAATGAATTAAAAAACAAGTATATTATTTACATATATGAATATAAACTATATTTTAGGAAAACCAATTTAATAAAAAATCTGCCTTGAATGTAAGGTTTGCAGAAAACCCACTTAAAAAGTGAGATCTATGCTAAGAGGGAGGCTTATGTTATTCTCTCTCTTAGTATTGTTGAAACAAAAGTAAAAAGAATAGAGAATTCAATATGGAGTTTCCTTTGATACTATAGAGTGCTAGGTGTCAAAACCGTCAATCCAAGTGTCCAGTTCAGTTTCTAATTAGTCCAGTTTAGTCCAGTTACACTATAGCCATTTATTGCTGATCTTTATAATGTAATCCTATTTAACCAATTCAAAATATTGAGATGAGAAATCCTCTGCTCCACTTCTTTTTCAGTTTTTCAATTATTGTCATGGTATCAGAGCTAGTTTGCATAAGCCTCCCTAGAGAGCAGCAATAGAGCCAAGTTGGAGCAGTAGAGAGGGGAGGCGAGCCTACATAAGACTCTTTGATAGAGCAACAGAAGTTTGAGGAATGTATAAGACGCCTCCTGCGAATAAGTAGAAAAAGAACGAAAAAATCCAGGCGAAGCTAGTGAAAGCGCCGACAAAACAAATAGAAGAAAGCCCGAAAAAGAATAAAAGTTTTTGCTACAATAACGCACTGTTTTAAAAACATTCTTAGCGTTAGTATTAATGCACTACTTGTTAAGAAGCTCTGCGTTGTAACATGGGAGACAAGAGCTATCGGTCGCGTTAAGTTTCATCTCCTTGCAAGGATTCCAGATAACACGAGACCGGCATGGATCACCAGTGTTAAGCTACATGCAGGCGTAGAGTTGAATCACCTGCGTTAATGCATTTTTATTACGCTGGTCAACGTATTCAAGGGTTTTAAAAAGAATGAATGGCATGAATGTATTAAAATGGTTCAAAGTAATGCATGTTCATGATTCGAAGAAATTTTTGTTTGAGAAATGCCATGTAAGTAGTTTTTCAAGCTCCACGTGATACAAAAAAGGAGGAAACCCTTTTTATATGAAGAAAGAATTTTTTTTTTAAGAATTTTTTTTCCAAAACTTCAAAATTTGCAAAGGCTTTATGAAATGAAAAAGGGCTAGTAAAGGATTTTAAAAGCTTTATTTTAAGGTTTTTACAAGGGAAGAAGCCCATTTAAAAAAGGGGATTTTAATTATTTTTTCCATGAACTTTTTAAAAGAGCTTGTGTGAAAGGATTTTATGGCATGTGAAGAAATTTTCTTTTGGAGTTATTAAAACAAAAAAAAAAAAACTTAAAATTGTGAGTGTGAAAGCCTTGTAAAAGAGAATTTTTTAGAAGCAAGGTATTTGATGCATATATAGACTTGTTTGTTTGTGGAAGCCAAGCAACGAGGTCATTGGAAAAGCCAAGAGGCTAAAGCAGAAACAGAGTATGTTTGAGATCTTTTTAGATCTGGAAATAAAGAGACAAAAAAACTCCTATGCATTGAGATGCATAAAATAATTTATCAATGACAGCATTTTCCCTCTAATTTCAGATGCCAAGACAACCAAGGAGGCTTGGGATACCCTTGAGAGATGTTTTGGTGCAAGGGGGAGTATTGAAGATGAAGATAAAGTTGGATCTGTAGCAGCAGATCTAAAACGAGATGAAGAGTTTAATGAATCCCACTGTGCTCAACCACAAGTGGATGATGTCTGCGAAGAAAGTGCAGAAGTAGCAAAGAGAGAGCACGGAGATGCTTGTGAACCCCACTGTACATAGCTACATGTGGACGATGATTTGATGATTCCAGCAACAGAGCTTGCTGACAAAGATTTGATGATACCAGTGACATGGCATGCTGACGAAGATATGATGAATCCAACAACAGAGCTTGCTGATGATATGGTGATTCTAACAATAGAGCTTGCTGATGAAAACTTGATGATTCCAGCAACAGAGTTTGTTGATGATGACTTGTTGATTCTAGCAACACAGCTTGCTGATGAAGATATAGCGAATCCAGTAACATAGCTTGCTGACGAAGATATAACGAATCCAGCAACACAGCTTGCTGATGAAAATTTCATGGTTGATGTAAATTTTGATAATGAATTTTTGGCTAATGATGACTGGTTGCAAATGATGCAACAAAAAAAATATATCGACATGATGTTATTCAGTGATAAAAACCCACTCGATTTAGTGGAAGACAACCTTTTTCCAACATTACAGGTTAGTTGAAAAGAGACAAAGACGGAGACAGAAACAGAGATAAAGACACTCTGCAAAGGGAAAGCAGAAACAGAGATAGAAGCTGAGATAGAAGTAAATAAAGAAGTCCGCAAAGGAAAATCAGAAACAGAGATAGAGGCAGAAGCAGAAAATGAAACACAATAGGAGAAAGCTCTCATTGCAGAGCATAAAGACCAGAACAAATGTTGTTCTACAAATATTTTAATTCTAACATTGATTTTCAGTGCGTAGGTACACAGATTGATTATGAAGAAGAGCTAAAGTTTATTGAAACATGGCTTGCAACACCATGTCTAGATGAGATCTACATAGAAGATGTAGATATGAATGTTGAAGATGACATGCATGACGAACATGTCAATGGAATTTTTAGTTATTGTCTAGTTACGACAAGATAAGATATTATTCTAATCTTATGTTGTAGCATATTGATGGTGAAAAGCGCACTACAGAAGACAATATGTGGCAGCAACCCACATTTCTTCATGATGTACAGAACATGCTTAGATAGCCTGGAACAATAGAAGACCTGAACCATCAAATGAAGAAACGGAGTTCTCAAGGATACAACAAAGCAAAAAATCTAAAACAATTTAGAGGCTATAAAATCTTAAAAAAGAGAAAAAGAAAACTAAATCTAGTTGAAAGTCAATTTTTAAATTGTAAGCCTCGCTAAGGCATAGACCAATAGGTATCTGAATTAAATTTTTTATGTGGTTGTAATTAAAGGGGAGTGTTAAACCAATTCAGTTTCTAATTAGTCTAGTTTAGTCCAGTTACACTTCAGTCATTTATCGCTAATGCTTCCAATGTAATCCTATTTAATCAATTCGTAATATTGAGATGAACAATCCTCTACTCCACTTCTTTTCAGTTTTTCAATTCTTGTCAAATTTATATTTTAAAGAAACAAGGATTAACCTATAAACTTACACATCCCCTACTAGGCCATAGACTAAACTTCTAAATTGTCAAATTTTAATTTTTATAAATACCTAAAACATCTCAAATTTTATTTTCAACTCCTATCAAATTTTGAGTTTTATAAATACCTACAACATCACAAATTTTATTTTCATAATTTTTAATTTATAAAATATTCCCAAATCAAATAAAAAAAATTGAAAAAAAAAAAGAGCTTCGTGATCCTCCTAACTATCACATTCTAAAATCTCCAATAGAAATAAATTTAACACTTACACGCTTATGAGCTTCTTAAACAAGGAAGAAAACGAGGCCATAAATCTTAAATAAAATTTGCAATATGAATACCTACAACATGGCTAGTTTTATTTCCATGATTCTTGAATTCTTATGAGCCACCTGAGCAAGGCAGAAAATGAGACCATCAATCTTAAAAAAATTTGCAGGATGAAGGTGACGGGACATGATGTAAATAATGATTATTTCTTGCTTTATTTTCTTGAAATAGATGACCGGTCCAAACTTTTAGATGTCAAATCTGCAGTTCAATGTTTGTAACTTTCGACCTTTTACTAGTATCTAATAAACGAAATAGAAGACAGGTTCAACCGTGTAGATGTCATTTTTTTACGTCTTCAATTACCTACCTAACATAACTAGTGTTATTACGTGATTCTTTCATAATCAACGTCAACGGCCAGTGTTATTACTGTGATTCTTTCATAATCAACCTCAACATCAAGGAATGATGAACATTACTTTATCCAACTTTATCCTCAAGTGCATCAGTCCATTTCAACCTTGCATGTATGTCTATGAAGGAGTGTTTATGCCGTCTTCATGCAGTGTTTCATCACAACATGTGTCATAGACATAGTAACGCCATGTCATATGCTATGTGTGTCCGGTACGGTTATTGAGCGTGAATGATCTGTAATGTCTTTTGGACCATGTCTGTGAGGTAGCGTTACTGAGCGTGAATGATATGTTATGTGTTAGTGGATCTTTTCTTTGATTACCGTTATAGATTTTGCAATGATTTTTAAAAGTGTCAGGGATATTGGATTGAAGTAATTTATTATAAACACTTACGAAAAAAATTTATAATAGATTTTGTAATGATTTTAAAAATTTTATAGATATTGGATTGAAATATAATAGATGTTTTTATAAGTTTTAAAATGATTGGTAATTGATTAATAATTAAATAAAATAATGTGTGAATTAAAAAATGAGTATATTATTTATACACATGAATATAAGATATATTTTAGAATATATTTTAGAAAAACTAATTTAATAGAAAATTTGTTTTGAAAGAGAGATTTGCAGAAAATCTACTTAAAAAGTGAGATTTATCCTAAGAGTGAGGCATATGCTATGTTTCTTTTTCAGTATACATGAAATGCAAGTACAAAGAACAAAGAATTCACTATAGAATTTCTTTTGATACTATAGAGACGTGTAAATAACTACTACAACACTTTTTTCCTCTTTTTTTATGCTCTCAAATCCCACTTGTACATGATTTACTCAACAATGAAACAACTATCATATTAGAAGAATGAAATGACATTGCTTTCTTTCATAATAGTGATTTAATGTTAGGATTTTTTCATATATGAACTCTTAGTTAGTGTTATCAAAGCCAACATATGTGGCTATTTCTAGATGTATAAGTAATGTGATAACATGACATCCAATTGGTATCATGTCTACCACTTTGCAAAGGGAATAATTTTCACACAAAAGCTATGATTGAGATGATTTTCTCATTGCTTAAAATGTTCAAACTATTGGTATTATAGGTAGCCAAAAACAAATATACACACAAGCTTGCAAATATAAACCATCAAATATTACATTGTATTAATTTTCAATAATAATATACACACCCTCAAACACTCCAATACATTACATGAGGCTTCCTATATAAAATTAAGGCTCCCGTAACAAATTTCTAATATGGCTAATTAGTTCAATTATCTCCATAACTATCTTCTCGATATCTCCAAGAAATGAATATCTCTACAATTCTCTGAGTTGATTTCATGTGATCTCCATCCTTAACTTCTCTCATTATGATCCTCATATTTGGTCATAAGTAGAATTCTAGAGTAAGTCTACCTTCATCATTAATAATTTTGTCATGTCATCATGATATCATAAGTATGAATTATTCCTTCTACTCCCCCTTAATGAATACTTATTATTCAATCTAGATGTCTATTGTTTTCTCGTCTTAGTCTCTCACACATTACATCATCTTTAGTGTTCTTCATATTCATGTGTATCTTTACTTGACCTTATGTTTCTATATCAACATGTCTTGCTTCATTATCTATAATTCTATATCTTGACTCATTCATTTGGACTACATCATCTTCATATCAAGGATTTCTTTAGCTTTCCCTTTACCATCCCATGGGTTTTTCTATGCATTACACTTTAACCATTACATCATAGTTAGAGTTTTATTAACCCACCCTTACCTCAAAGTGGTTAGATTTACCACAAACCATTCATTAAATCAAGTGGTTTCTCTTGACCACAAACCTTCATCTCTCATTACAACATGGTTATTGGTGTACGAAGAACCAATACAAAGTTACACATGCTTTATTTGACTCAAGAAATGACTTGATAAACTCACAATTGTTTCCTTCATGACAACTAACCTTTTGGCTAACCAAATGGCTCATGAAATTTGTATGAGAGATATTATTGTACATTTGAAGACTTACCTTCTAAATTTTTTTCAACAAAAAACTTACTTTTTATCATCAGTTCTCATCTATCTAATCACATTGTACTTTTATATAAAGATTTGAGATCTCTGTAGTCCAACACTTATGATGATCATGCCTTGTAATAGCATAAATATTCTCGGGATGCATATTCCAACATGTATCTAGTACATGTCATTTTCTTCCACAATTACTACAAATTTGTATTTGCTTGTGTATTTTGTCGTATTGGTACTTGTAGATGGTTCATCTCTTGTCAATGTTTCTCCTTTCACAAATTTGCTAGCAGTATTGCTTGTTTTACCTTCATAACCTAACGCTTCATTCTTTGGTCTTAAATATACTTGTATGGGATTTTGATTACCTTAGCCTCTTTTGACTAGACCCCCTACATCATAACCCATTTTTTTAAAACAATTTGGCATCAATTCCTCTTGTGTGCTTTTCAAAATAGCCTAGTTTACTCAAAGCCTTGTAGCAAGAAATAGTTGTATGTATATCAATACCAATCAAAAGACAAGTATAAGTATCTTGAGCAAGGTCACTAAACTACATCATGCTTGGCTTTCTCTTCATTTAACTATTTGACATCATTTCAAGTTCTAACAAAATATTTTCTTTTGTCACTAATTCTTATTAAAATGATATATTAATTTGTCATTTTGATCTTGAATTTTGAAAATATCATCTACCCATTGATTTAGTGATGTTAATATTTCCTCTATGATGCATTGTAGAGTGAAACTCATAAATTCATGATAGAGTTCAAAATCTCTTAATTAGTTCGGCAACTTTGCTAGTTATGATGAGATTCTTTTGTTTCTATAATCTATCAAAATCTCTTACAATGCAATAGGCCTAGGATCTCTTACAAAGCTATAGCCCTAGGATCTTGTTGTAGGAGTTCAATTTCATGATTAACGATTTATAGGCTTGTTCTTCCCTTACCAATTTTCAATATGCTAATTTTTCAAGCTAAGACGGTGGTTGCTTGAAAAGCTTTATATATATCATTTTCAAATGTACCACCAACAAACATCGCCAATATCAGCGGCTGTCGATATGCTGAAGTAACTTTGGCGTTTTTGCTGGGCAAGATTATATATATATATATATATATATATATAATTTTGAAACGTTCCTCAGTTTTGGTGGGGTTGGCTTGGACCGATTAAGTTACATCGCCAAAACCCAAGAGATATGGGTAGTCATCCTTTTCGAATCTGATGGTTCACATACAAAATTGATGGACTTCAAATAACAGAAATGTTGGCGTAGATGAGCGGCAACCTATGTACATTCTCGAAAGCTCATGGGCTACCTGAACAAGGTAGAAAATGAGGCTGTAAATCTTGCATGAAGTTTGCGAGACGAAGCTGGCCGGCCAGGGTGGAATTTTTATTATTTCTTACTTTATTTTCTTGAAATAGAAAACCTGGCCAACCATCTCTGCAATTCAATAATAGTCATCACCGTAAGTAGTATAGATGTTCGACCTTTTGCGAATACCCAAAACATATCCAGTTTCAGTTTCATTACCAGGATTCTTGAAGGCTTATGAGCTACGTTGGGAAGGAAGAAAATGACAAAATGAATCTTAAATAAAATTTCAGATCATAAGGCGTTGCTTAATGGTAACTACTTTATTATTTTTCCCTAATTTTCTTGAAATAGAAGGCAGGCAGATGCCATCTCTGCAAATTATGCTGAGTTATAAGCACTGGCACATGGTTAACATCTTTATGCATGTATATAACATGGGTATGCTGAGACACCCCTTCATAGACGGTTGAAACACTCCTTCATAGACATATGTGGAAGGTTGAAATGGACTGATTAACTTGAGGTTTCCACATGATAAAGTTAGATAAAGTAATGTTAGCGTATATGAGTGGCAACCCACGTATAGTCTTGAAAGCTCATGGGTTAGATGAACAAGGTAGAAAATGGGACCGTAAAACTTGAATGAAATTTGCGACACGAAGCAGGTAACTTCGTTATTATTTCCCTTCATTTTCTTGAAATAGAAAGCAGGTCCATTCCTGCAGATGCCATCTCTGCATTGGCACAAGGCTATCTCTATGCATCAATAATTATAATGGAAGGTTACTATGTCTATGGCACATACTGTGATGCCGAAACACTCCTCCATAGACATAAATGGAAGGTTGAAATGGACTGATTAACTTGAGGTTTCCACGTGATAAAGTTAAATAAAGTAATGTTCATCATTTCTTGAGGTTAAATAAAGTAATGTTCATCATTTCTTGAGGTTGAGGTTGATGATGAAAGAATCACGGTAATAACACTGGTTATGTTTGTAGTATTTGAAGAAGTAAAAAATTTACATTACAACCATTGAACTTAAATGGTATCTACACGATTGGATGGTCATCCTTACTGAATCTAAGGGCTGAGCTACGAGATTGATGGACTACGAAGTTTGGCGTATAGCTCCGGGCATTGAGTGGCAATTTTTTTAAGATGAAGCTGGTTGTGAGGAAATTTTAGGGGTTAATACGTTGATTTTCTATGCTTTTTTATTTTTATTTTTAAATTGATAATTTTTTTTTTTTTACAATTATTTTCATAAATCTTATTAATTTTGAGGAAATTATTTGACATAAACTTATGCAGAAATTTGAATTTAAAAAAGAAAAATCTAAAAAATTATCATATTAAAAAGATTAATAAATTTTTAAATAAATTTCTATTCTTCAAATTCTATGTAAAATGTTTTATTATCTTAAAATCTGTCAAAGCACCTCCGTAATTTAATAAGTGTAATGATTTTTTAATGTGATTTGATATTTTTATAATAGATTTTGTAATGATTTTTCCTGTGATTGGATACTTTTATAATAGATTTTCTAATTATTTTTAATATAATTAGATATTTTTTTGGAATATTTTTTTACAATAGACTTTTTAATGATTTTGAAAAGATAATGAATATTTGATAGAACTAATTTATTATAATAATTTTTATATTATATGAAAATTTTAATTTTAAAATTATTACTAATAATTGAATAATAAAATGAACAAATTTTCAATAAAATTTATTTTAAGAAAATAAATCTAATAAAAAATTTATATTGAATGTGGGGTTAGCAGAAAAACCCACTTAAAAATTGAAGCCTATGTTTTAATGTCTTTTCTACATTAATGAAATGTAAAGAAAATTTAGTATGCAGTTGTGTTTGATACTATGGAGGGTGGTGTGAATGACTATTATAAAATTGTGATCCTTTTTTTTTATGTTTTCAAGTCCTTTTTTATGCTCTCAAATCTCACTTAAAGATGTTTTTCTCAACAATGAAACAAGTAAGGTACTAATAAAATGGAATTACATTAGTATTTTTCTAGAATGACCATTTAGGTTTAGGATTTTTGCTTATCTAAGCACTTAATTAGTGGTATTTTTTGGAACTGCTAAAATCTTACTCAAAGCCCACATAAATAGTTATCTCTAGATGTATGATTAATAAGATAACGTTTCTCATTATCCTCAACTTTAGTTATAGTTAGATTTTTAAAGTAATTCCACTTTCAGTAATGACAATTTCATTATATGACCATCATATCATGAGCATAAATTATTACTTCATAACCAATATCAAAGTATAGAAAGCTATAATTACATTATTTTGACCCAAAAAAATATTCATTTGGTACTTCAAAATGGATATAAAACATTCTATATCTTAATAAATCTACAACTATAATAAGTTTTAAAAATAGCATTTTCTTTTTTTCTATTTTAAAATTAATTAAATTATTAATTATAAAAAACAAATATAAATTTCATTAATTAATTATAAAAAACAAATATAATTTTTTTTTTAAAATATAAATAAATATGTTTTAATTAAAAAAATAATAAAATATCAATTAAATTTAAACCTAAACCATATATAAAAATAAAAATTGGACTTCTCACGAATGTCTCTGTCTCTTAAAAGGATGAATCACAAATAAATAAGTGCCATTAAATATTCTCCGGCACAGGGCATCAAAATTGTGACATTATTTTTCCTTCTATTCCTTAATGTCTTAAATTTTTGAAAAATGATTAAATGGAGTTATCCAATGCAATTTGCATTATTAAATAATTAAAAAAATATTTATATTTAAATTTAAGAAAATATTGTCTTTCAGTAACACAAGTTATAACAAATAGTATTCAATTTATTTTGGATACCAGCAAAATAAGTAAAGCATACCAGTTATAATAAATTGAATTAGAATTCAATGTGTTTTGGATTCAAATACTTAAGAATATTCTATTGTGGAAGAATATAAAATATAAATAAAAGTTAATAAAAATTTTATAATAAAATTAATAATGGAGTCATATGATGAAACTGGTAAGAAATGAAAAGAGCGTAAGAAGTTAAAAATGAAAAATAAAATATTCAACATGGTTATATGAAATATTTTAATTATTAGAATAAATATTATTTGATACTTGTATATATTTTCGCTTAAACGTTATAATTAATTTTACTTTCAATGTTATAAGTAGTGTTACTTCTATGTGTTGATGTATACCAATTAGTGAAAATTGTTGTTTTACCAATTCTAAGTTGACTCAGCAAAATTTGGGTGCAATGTCACCCTTCATGGTGGATAATTACATCCCTATGGAGAGACGTTAGGGTTATTTACTATTGAAAATTATGCTAATATGTAGATGTTAACAAATTGTTACGTCATTGTCAACAAATTATGAGTTTTCTCACCATAAATTAGGGCTTTTCTAACTAGTAGTAACTTAGTAGGAACTTAGAATTAGTGTGAGTGGAAATTTTGATAAATGTAGAAATTTGAAGGCTATGTATTGATTTTTTTTTATGAATATGGATAAGAATAATGAGAACAAAGAATCTTAGGAAATGAGATATTTGATGTTTTGGGTTCACATGTTATATTTTTCTAATATCTTTTTCTCCTCAATAGTTTTATATTTTTGTAGCAAATCCATGTTCCATTAATGGGAAACATTCTCAAATACAACTTTTAAATGTGAGAATTATTGTTTTTGGAACATTATAATGAATACATTGTTTATTCCATGAGATTTTTGTAATTTAGTGGAAAATGGTTATATAAAAATCTCTTGCAATCTAGACCCAAGCTTGAAGATAACACTAATTTTCATCCAACAAGCAGTTAATGGTTCTATTTTTTCCAAGACTTGTTGCAACAAAAAAAATAATAAGACACATGGGATGTACTACAACAAGCATATCAAGGAATAGGGAAGGTAAAAGTTCTTAAATTGTAATATCTCACACGAAAAGGTTTCCAGTTTCCCAAGGTATGCTAGTTTAGATATGGAAGTATAAAGTATCTTCTTTGCAGTTATATTTGTTAATCGTTTTGCTTATTTAGGTTCCCTATGTTTATTTCGGTTTATTTTTATTTATTTATTTGTTAGATCTATACCCTCTTCCATGTGTATGCTCTTTGCTCTGCACTGTGTGCGATCTCGGAAAATCAGAAACATGAAGAAGGGATTTTTTTTGCTACATATGCTCTTTCCCTACGTCTTTGTGCGATCTCGGAAAATCAGAGATAGTGAAAAAAAGATAGTTGCCAGTGAGGCTAACCGAAAATCTAACGTTTTTCCATAACGCTTGCATTTCGTTTTCTTTCGTGTTTTTTTTTTTTTGTAGGAAAAAGCACGCACATCGAAGAGTAAAAAAAAAAAAAAACAAACCCTTCCTCCTTTCAAACAATTACAGAATATTTTTACTAGCTCAGTTGGTGTAAATTTAGTTTATGAGAATAGAGGTTTTGGGTTCAAGTCTCTTTCTCAAGCTTCTTTTTGTAAAAAGCTTTTGTTAAAGGGACAAGATTTTTTTTCAAAAGTAGAACTTCATCATCAAATTTCAAACCGTTCCCGTAACTATTCAACATCTACAACTCAATTTTTTCAACAAGGCATAACTTCTTCATCCGAAAGTCATTTTTCGAGACGTTTTTTTAATCGGCTTCATTTTTCAAGATCTTTCCATTGGAGCTATTAGCTTCAGCTCTTTTCAACTTCAATTTTTTTTTTTTAAATGGAAAGTGCATGCCTGGTTATTCTTAACAACACCAATTATTTCCAATGTGTACCTCACATGGTAGATTTACTTAGAATTAAAGGGCTTTATAGAATAGCCACAATGATCAGGAGTTCATGATTTTTTGTCAAAATTGAAAGTGCTTGAAACTATACCGAACCTGACCAACCGGGTAGATCTCATCATTTTGATTTCGATGCTACAAACAGTTTGAAAAATCGATGTTGTATGAGGGAGATATCGCGTTCTGACCGATTTCCCAAATAGCTAAAATTGCGACAGGATTGACTGGGATGCCCAGTCACCATGCAGGTGTACAGTCATAAAAAAGTGGAATATTCTGAGATTTTTTTTTTCTAAACCAATGATGTTTCACCACGTGGCGCCTTCTGGGTCATTGATGTGTGTACATTTTATTTTTTTTAATCCAATGGTTGAGTGACACGTGGCTAGCCCTGAGGCTGCCATGTGTCCCCTCTCTGTTTATGTAAAATTTTTATAGGTCCAAGGGTTTCGATCCTGTGACCTCCAAGCGCGCATAAGTCTTCGACCATCTCCGCTACAAGGTGTTTCTTATCCACTAAGGGCTCCACACCGTTTTATGTTTTACAATGATTTCATTTATGGGGGGGGCGAGGTATCGGCCGTCCACAATTTGTGTTCACATGATATGTGCAAACCCGCATCATCAACTACAAAGGCTCAACGGGTATGGAAACTGTAACACCCAGTAGCATTTAAACTCTGTAAAGATAGCACATGCAGGTTGTTTAAACTTTATACGTGCGGTTAGTCTATCGTGGATCCCGGTTAACCCCACCTTTAACACGAGTTTTAAAACTGTTGAACCCTGGTCTTCACGGAGTTCTGCTCGGTGGTTATGACAACCGCGGGGGTTTGGGGGTTGGCATGTGGCCATCCCCTCCCCTTAGAATTAACTCTCACGGTTTAAATTGGTGGATATATAGGGGTGCCACCAAAATTGGCAAAAATGTACCACTTTTAACTACAACGAAGTGCAATCCTCCAGTTTTAGTGGAGGTTTTGTAGGAAAAATTTGGAAAAGCCTAGCCAGGTCAATTTTCAACTAATTTGGGTGAAACAAGAGTTTACCTAGACATATTGGAGCATTATGGAGCCATTGGTGCAAAGAAAATAGCCATTGGAGGCTTGTAAACACATGTATTTGCAAAATTTTGAGCATAATGAAAGATGGACATGCCATTGGGAGCTAGACCAGTAGATGTAGCCTAGGAGGGGTGAATTGCTTCATCATGCCTGCTGTGTAAAACTTATGTGTCATTTTATTTCTCTATTATACACTATTGTTCAGTTTTATTTAGTCGTATTTAAATGCTTAAAATTCACAATTTCATCTATGTTTCATGGTTAAATTCCTCAATCCTTAAGCAAAGAAATGGAGACGAATATGTACATGTTTTGTAACTCAAAAGACTCTTAGCACAACAAACTAATACAATCCTTTCAAATCATTTTTGTATCAGAGCTAGAGTTTATTCTCTGGTGTTTTTATGTGCAAATATTTGTTTAACTGTTTGAAAGTGTTCACATGCTTACTAGGCTCAAGCTTAAGAGATGAGAAGGAAAATTGGTGGAAGCAAGAGGGTCTCAATGTGAGCCACAACAAAGGAGGGAAATATTGCCACATTATCCACCACCTAGTTCACCTCCTAAAGAAGCAGAAGAAACATTAAGCATGCCTTCAGAGGGAGAAGAAATCCATGAGGAAGTAGATCCAAAAGAGGAATAAAGAGTGTATAGAAAAGCATTTCTTGACTTGACTGAGATGGTTAGAATCCTTTATCAAGAAAGGAATGAGAAACTAGAAGAAGAACTATCCAAACTTCACAAGGAAGGACAAGGATCATCAGGAGGTCATAGTGATGAAGATAAGTCAAATAAGGGCAATGGATGAAATGGAGACAGTGGAAAGTCACCATCCCCACCCTCATCATCATCATCCTCTACATCATCTTTAGTACATCAGCCACACAAGTTAAAGAACACTGGTAAAAGTCCTTTTCTAAAACATGATGTTAAGTTTGAATTGCCAATGTTTAATGGTGAGGTCAATACAGAAAATCTTGATAATTGGATTAGTAAATTGGAGGTCATTTTGAGAATCCAAAACTTTCATGATGATGATACCAAAATCCAATTAGCTTCATTGATAATGGAAGGTGCAACACTTGTTTGGTGGGAATCCAAGACAAAGGAGGAGATCAAGAAGCATGGTAAGATTATTCTATCATGGACTGATTTAATTTCTGTAATAAAACAACATTTTTATCCATTAGCTCACATGTAGAAAGCCATAATGGACTAGAAAAATCTTAGCAATTGAAAGGACAAAATGTACAAGTTTACACCCAAGAATTTAGGAGAAGAGCTCTCTTATTAGGGGTAGATTTGTAGAGCCAAGATACTTTGCTCAAGTACATAGGAGGCTTACATACTATCCTCATCTTTAACCCTACAAGTCTAGTTGAAGTTTGTTTACAAGCCACACAATTGGAGGCAAGGGGAAAACAAAACATAGATGAGAATGAGGAAAATGAGTTTAAAGGAAAATGGAAGAAAAAGAGGAATGCAAATATCAGGAAAGAGAAGGGAAATTTTTTTGCAAAAAATGTTCAAAAACTAGCCATGATGAAGATCATTGTTGGAAAATTCATCCAGAATTGAAACCAAATAGCTAGAAAGCCAAAGAGAAAGGAAAACCTGTAGCTATAGCTGAACAAGACTTAGGGTCAGATTCAAGAGATTAAAAAAAAATTATAGCCATGGGAATAAAGGACATGAAGGGGAAGGAAATTGAAACTAAACCTAGTACTAGTACATAAAACTGTCACATACAATCTCCAATGAAGAAGAGGGAATTGAACTGTTTCATGTGAGGGTCATATCCAAACATACCAAGATTGACACATTGTTTGGCAGTTGGTCACAAGAAAACTTAATCTCTGAAGACTTGGTTAAGAAAATTAAATTTGATACCATTCCACATCCAAAACCATATCCACTTGGTGGATTTGTAACGATGAAAATTTGCAGGTTTCAAAGAAGTGCATATTGCGGTTTGCAATAACTGCACATTTCATTGACACAATTGAATTAGATTTGGTTCCACTTGACATAATAGGTATGGTGTTGGGTAGTCCTTACTTGTATGATAGGAAAGCAATATTACATCTCCATGAGAACAAATACCATTTATTCAAAGGTGGCAAGGAGTATATTGTGAGAGCTCATCGCAAGAAACTAGATACTTCTTTGGTTAATGCAGGGCAAATGAAGAGGCTATTCAATGCAAGCCGAAACTTGAAATTGATGATGATAAAACAAAGAGATGTTTTGCATCACACTTTTCAAAAAAATGTTGATATATGTAATGAGATGTTTCATATTGATAACAATTTTTCTTTGAAAGAAGGTGACAAGTAGTTGCAGTAGTCAACATTGGTGTTGAATGGTGTTGAAAAAAGGTGTCAGTGCAAGAGGTTGCAAAGGTCAAAGAGAGGACAAAGCAGCTTGGCAAAGAAGGCACAGGTTTCACAAATGTTCATTGTTGGTTTCCAAAAGGCACATTCTAATGGTGAAGAAACTTGGTCAAGATTCGACACAAATTTAAGGCAAAAGAAACTAAAAATTGCCATAAGGACAGAGTGCAAAGTGAGAAAGATTCCAAGTTTCCTTTAATTATTGACCAAGGTTGAAACAAGATGTTTTCTGAAAAATTATATTGCTATTCTGCAAAGTCAGAAAATGTGCAGCATGACGGTGTCAAAGACAACAATAGATGTTTGTCAGAATCAAGGAAAACTTTGTCTTTTCATGGAAAACACCAATTGATGAAATTAGTAAAATTTCAATTGATAAAGACTGGAAGAGTGAGGACACAGTCTCATCATATTCATAATCAGTAATCCAGATATATTTTGGGGTCCAAAAACTTCCGAATGGGGAGGTGTGATCAGGAATTCATGAATTTTGCTCAAAATTGAAAGTGCTCGAAACTATACCAAACCTGAGCAACTGGGTAGATCTCGTCGTTCTAATTCCGGCACCATGAACAATTCGAAAAACTAATGTCGTATGAGGGAGATATCGTGTTTTGATCAATTTCCCAGATAGCTAAAATTGCGACAAGTTTGACTGGGATGCCCAGTCAGCATGCAGGTGTACAGTCAGCAAAAAGGGGAATATTCTGAGAATGTTATGTTTTCTAAACCAATGATATTTATCCACATGGCACCTTCTAGGTCATTGATGTGTGTACATCTGATTTTTTTTAATCGAATGGTTGGGTGACATATGGCCATCCTTGAGGTTGCCACATGTCCCCTATCTGTTTATGTAAAATTTTTATAGGTCCAGGGGGTTTGACCCCATGACCTCCAAGCGTGCATAAGTCTTCGCCCATCTCCGCTACCAGGTGTTGCTTACCCAGTAAGGGCGCCACACCATTTTATGTTTTATAATGATGTCATTTGGGGGGGGGGGGGTGGTGGTGGGGCACTGATAGTCCCAACCCGTCTGCGGTCCACAAATTGCTCTCACATGATATGTGAAAACCTGCAACATCAACAACAAAGCCTTGACGATTATGGAAACCGTAACACTCGACAGCGTTTAAACTCTGTAATGATATCACATGTGGGTTGTTTAAACTCTATCTACGCAGTTAGTACACCGTGGATCCTGGTTAACCCCACCTTTAACACGAGTTGTAAAATTGTAGTAAGTCGAGTCTTCGTGGAGTTCCACTCAGTAGTTATGAAAACCGCAGGTGTTCGAGGGTTGGCATATGGCCACCCCCTCCCCTTAGCATTAAATCTAATGGCTTAGACTAGCAGATATATAGGCGTGCCACCAAACTTGGCAGAAATGTGCCACTTTTAACTGCAAGTAAGTGCAGTCCTCTAGTTTTAGTGGAGGTTTTGTAGGGGACATTGGGAAAAAGCCTAGCCAGGTTAATTTTAAACTAATTTGGGTGAAACAAGAGTCTACCTAGACTAATTGGAGAATTCTGGTGCCATTGGTGCAGATAAAACAACCATTGGAGGCTTGTAAACACATGTATTTGCAAAATTTTGAGCATAATGAAAGATGGACATGCCATTGGGAGCTGGACCAGTAGATGTAGCCCAGGAGGGGTGAATTGCTTCATCATGCTTGCTGTGTAAATCTTATGTGTGGTTTTATTTCTCTGTTATACACTATTGTTCAGTGTTATTTAGGCTTATTTACATGGTTGAAATTAACAATTTCATTTATGTTTCATGGTTAAATTCCTTAATCCTTAACCAAACAAATGGAGACAAATATGCACATGTTTTGTAACTGAAAAGACACTTAGGACAAAAAAATAATATGGTCCTTTTAGATCACACAGGACAAGAAACTAAACCTTCCGATGAAGATAAAGCCACTAAATGGGAAAATAAACAAGATCAAGCACGAGGGTTGATAGGAATGTCCATTACTCAAAATCGTCGATTTCATATCCTTGAAATTGACACCCCTGATGAAGCCCTGAAAAGGCTAAATACTGTTTTTGGCATTCAAAATCAAATCAAGGTCCACCATCTGGAAAATGAGTTGCTTACTTTAGACCCCAAAAAATTCTCCACTATTGAAGACTTTTTGTCCAAATTCAAGACCCTTAGACTTCTTTTAGAAGGTTGTAAGGTAAAAAAGGAAGATGATAGCCTCATCTATTCCCTTCTTGCTAGGCTTGGCCCTGCATACTCTATATTTGTTTCGACCTTCCATTCCACTAGAGAAGCCATCATTTCTCAAGGAATAGCCTATAAGAATCCCTCTTTTGATGCCTTTTGTGATTCTTTGATAAGAGAATAAAAGAAACTCTTACACCTTGGTATTATCACTTATGGAAACACTTGTAAGAAAGCCTTAGCAACCCAACAACAACCATATCAAAATAATCCCAAGAAGAAGTATACTAAAAGGTATGGTCCTAAACCAAACAAGGGTCCTAAGAAATTTTAGCTGCAAACTAGAAAAGAAACTCACCAAACTGATAAGGAAACTAAAAACAAAGGGAAGAAAACTAATAGAAATTGCAAATTTTGTAATCATGATGGCCATGTAGAGTCCAAATTTTTTAAGAATATGGAAGCGTTGCAAGCAACAATGAAGAAGCACCACATCAATTTGGAGACCTCTTCAACTTCATCTTCAGGAATGGTTCTTTTTTCTTGCGGTTGTCAAGCATTTGGTTATGCATTAAATGTATCTTCTTCTTCTCATTCTCATGAGTGCCTCGTTGATTCTGGAGCTTCTTACCACATGGCCAAAAATAAAGCCATGTTTTATTTTTTAAATGAAAGTAACACCAAACATATTTATGTTGGTGATGATAGATCTCTTAGTGTTATATGATCTGGAACCATTCATCTAGATAATGGTCATTTTAATGATGTACTATGTGTTCCTACCTTATCATGCAACCTTATATCTATTTATCAGATAAATCATTTAGGTGAATAGGAAATAATTGAATTCTTGCCTCATTATGTTGTAATCAAGGACCTGAAAGATCCTAGAGATATTTTAGCTACTAGAATTGTTGATGATTCCACAAGGTTGTATAATTTTGACAACTTTGGGTCATCATGTCTTCCCTCTTTTTTTGTTGCTCATAATGATGAAGTGAGAACACTTTGGCATGAGCGATTTGGTCACTTAAACTATCACTCTCTTCAAACTCTATGTAAAGAAAATATTGTGACAGGTATTCCTATGGTATCTTGCCGAGATGGTGTTTGCTTCGGATGTGTACTTGGAAAACATCATCAGGATAGTTTTGAAAAAAGTGCCTCTTGGCATGCTTCAGCCCCTTTGCAGCTTGTGTGCAGTGATTTATGTGGTCCACTTCCTATTGTTTCTTTCTCTGGTTGCAAGTACTTCTTAACATTCATTGATGATTTTTCCAGACACACTTGGGTATACTTCTTAAAACTCAAGAGTGAAGTTTTTAACATGTTCTTGGCTTTTAAGGCCCTTGTTGAGAAATAATCTGGACATCAAATTCTTAAGTTAAGATCAGACAATGGAGGAGAATATGTTAACAACAAATTTATCAACTTTTACACTAAGCATGGAATTCAATTTCAACATAATGTTCCATATACTCCACAAAAAAATGGTGTAGTTGAAAGGAAGAATCGCACCTTAAAAGAAATGGCTAATTGTATGCTTCAATCTAAAGGACTTAGTCTCTATTTTTGGGCAGAAGCAATTAACTGTGGAAATTACATAGTAAATCACGCTCCTACTAAGGTTTTAAGGAATGTAACTCTAGAAGAAGTCTGGAGCTCAATCAAACCAGATGTAAGTCACTTTTGTGTGTTTGGAAGTGATGCTTGGGACCATATTCCATATGCGAAACATAAAGCCTTAGAACCTAAGAGTGAAAAATGAATTTTTGTTGCATATTCTAAAGATGTCAAAGGATAGAGACTTCTTCAACCAAAATCCAAAAATATAATCCTTAGAAGAGATGTAAAATTTGATGAAAATATATCGGTCTGCGAGCCTAGTTTGATAGGTGTGCCACCTTTGGCCTATGAGCCTAATTCGACATATGTGCCACCTCTCTCTATCTCTTCTATTTTTTATAGCATTCCTTCTAGTTTAGGTGATGACAGCGAGGATGAAAATCCTCCTCCACCTCTTGAAGATATTGCTTCAGCTCCACAGCTTCCAAGATGGGTCCTCTCTACTCGAGATGCAACAGGTTCTCTTGCAGGTGACCCTACAAATCATCGACGTATACGTTCTCAGTTTGAAAGAGCCTCTTCCTTATTGGCTTAAGTTCCAAAAAATCCTGATCCTAACACCTTTGAAGAAGCTTTCGCTCATCCAGATTGGGATGAAGCTATGAATGAAGAATATCGTTCCTTATTGGCAAACTATACTTGGGATCTTGTTCCTCTTCCAAAAGGAAGAAAAATTGTCAGATGCAGATGGCTTTACAAAACAAAGTTTGGCCCCAATGGAAAAGTGGATAGGCATAAATCTTGTCTTGTTGCTAAATGATTTTCACAAGTTGAAGGCATTGACTATACTGAAACCTTGTCCCCCATTGCCAAAATTAATTATATCCACCTTGTTCTTTCCCTTGTTGCCTCCTTTAAATGGGAATTCCATCAGACAGATGTTAAATCCACCTTCTTACATGGAGATTTTCATGAAGAAATCTACATGGAACAACCCCCTGGCTTTATCTAAAATGAATCTAGCCTTGTTTGTCACCTTAGGAATTCTCTCTATGGTCTCAAACAAGCTCCTCAGACTTGGTATGCCAAAATGGATAGATTTCTATTAGATAATCGCTTTTCTATGTGTCATTCTGACAACACTGTCTACACCAAGAAAGTGGGTAAGTACTTCACCATCCTTGTTCTTTATGTTGATGATCTTATCCTTACTGGTAGTGATCCAAACCATATAAACCATGTGAAGTCTAGCCTAAAAAATAAGTTTGAAATAACAGACTTATGACAATTGCATTATTTCCTTGGTTTTCAAGTCTTGCAATCCAAAGAAGGTATTACCCTTTCTCAGTCCAAGTACTCCTGTGATATTCTACACTAGTTTCACATGGAAGGTTGTAAGCCAACCCCTTCTGCCTTTCAATCTAGAGTCAAGCTTTTAGTCACTTGTACTACCCATGAATTTGATGCTACCTTATACTGTTAACTTGTTGGTAAACTTCTGTATCTAACCCATACCCATCCTGACCTTTCCTTTTTCATTGGTCTTGTTGCTCGGTTTATGCACCAACCTCATGAAAGTCACTAGAAAGCAACTAAAATAATACTTTGATATATTCGAGGTATAGTTTAGTTCAAGATTCATTAAAGTACAGGAGCCTCTCCATTGTTGGTTGGTTTCACTAATTTAGATTGGGCTAGTGACCTTGATGATCAAAAGTCTACTGCAGGATATGTATTCGCTCTTGGTTCAGGACCTATTACATGGTCTTGTAAGAAACAAAGTTACATCTCTCTTTCTTTAGCATAAGCAGAGTATCGTGGTGCAGTTGAAGCCGACAAGGACACCATGTGGCATCGTCAGATCCTATCTGAGTTTGGTCTTCATCAGCAACATCCAACAACACTTTGGTGTGATAATATGAGTGCCATTAAGCTATGTAAAGATCCAGTTCAGCATCAGCATATGAAACACATTGAGTTGCACATACATTTCATCAGAAATCTCATTCATGATCGTGTTCTTAAAGTGCAGTATTGTCCAATCAATGGTCAAGTAGTTGATATCTTTACAAAGGCTCTCACAGAAGCGAAGTTTACCAAAATTCAATCCATGCTTGGATTTTAGGAAAGTTATCATTAAGGGGGGATAGGCTCCAATGCCTCCTTCCTTCTCCTATTGTGTCACCTTTGCAAATCCTTCAATATTATACCAAGTTGTTCTTAAGGGGGGATGTTAGGATATTTCAACACATAGGAAATAGGCTCCTTTTCTATCACCTTTGTAAATCCTTCAATCTTATCCCAAGTTTTCCTTAATGGGGGATGTTAGGATATTCTGACACATAGGAAATAGTTAAGTATAACTTGGTCTTGTGTAGAGTGAGGTAAAGTTCCTTTCTTTACTATGCACATTTGTAACTTATAATCTGACGGTCACAATTTGTAGTGATCCAATGGTTCACTCTCTCCTCGGTATTAATGACACTTGAGCCGTGGCTTAACACCTGATTGGTCCATGATCTCTATTTAAAGAGCATGGAGGGTCATTTGTTCGGTAACCATTTATGACATAAACATATGTAACTTTTCTTTTTTATTAATAAATTGCCTGAAGTGGTTGTGTTGGCTCAGGCCATGGATTGTTTCCCTCTTCGAGGGCTTTAACCACGTGATATAATTGTGTATTGATTTGTGATCTGTTTGTGAGAAGTGACCTTTAAGGAACTTACGCTGTAATTTCCTACACTTATAATAAATTTTGTAATGATTTTTAAAATGTTATGGATGTTGGATTGAAATACATTATTATAATAGATTTTTGTATCAATTTAAAAATTATTAGTAATACATTCATTATTCAATAAAATAATTAATGAATAAAAAAATGAGTATATTATTTACATATATGAATATAAACTATATTTTAGGAAAACCAATTTAATAAAAAATCTATCTTGAAAGTGAGGTTTGCGTAAAACCCACTTAAAAAGTGAGATCTATGCTAAGAGTGAGGCTTATGTTATGCTCTCTCTTAGTATGGATGAAACGAAAGTAAAAAGAACAGAGAATTCAATATGGAGTTTCCTTTGATACTATAGGTTGTGGTCTAAATGACTACTACAAAACTTTGTTCCTCCTTTGTTATTCTCTCAGATCCCACTTGTCATTAATTTTCTCAACAATGGCACAAGTATCAAGAATGAAATACCATTTATCTCTTTTAGAATAGTCAATTAAGATCAAGAATTTTTCATATATCAACTTTTAATTAGTTTTATCAAACCCAAAACAAATGGCTATCTCTACATGTATGAGTAATGGGACAACATGACATCTAATTGGTATCATGTCTATCAGTTTGCAGAGGGAATAATTTCCACACAAAAGATCTAATTGAGATGATTTTCTCATTGTTGGAAAGTTCTCATTGCTTAAAATGATCAAACTATTGATATTATATACACACAAACTTGCAAATATAAACTGTCAAATATTACATTGTATTAATTTACAATAATAATATACACACCCTCACAAGCTCCAATACATTACATGAGGATTCCTATATATATTTGAGGTTCCCATAACAAATTTCTAATATGGCTAATTATTTCAACTATCTCCATAACTATCTCCTCAATATCTCCATGGATATCTCCACAAGTCTCTGAATTGATTTCATGTGATATCCATCCCTAACTTCTATCATTATGATCTTGATATTTGGTCATAATTAGACTTCTAGATTAATTCTCCTTTCATTATTAATAATTTTTTCATATCATCATGATATCAAAAGTATGAATTATTCCTTCTACTCCCTCTTAGAGAATTCTTATTCTTCAATCTCGATGTATTGTATTTTATCATCTTAGTCTTCCACACTTTACATCATTATTAGTGTTATTCATCTTCATGTGTATATTTACTTGAAATTATTCTTCTAATCAACATTTGTTGCTTCATTTTATGATAATTCTAGATATTTACTCATTCATCTAGACTACGTCATCTTCATATCAAGGATTTCTTTATTTTACCTCTCACCATCCTATGGGTTTTCTATGCATTACGCTTTCACAATTACATCATATTTATAGTTTTCTCAACCCACCCTTACCTCAAAGTGGTTACATTTACCACAAAACAGTCATTAAATCAAGTGGTTTCACTTGACCACAAACCTCCATCTCTCATTACAAAGTGATTATTGGTGTACAAAGAACCAATACAAAACTACATATTCTTTATTTGACTCAAGAAATGACTTGATAAACTAAAAATTATTTTCTTAATGAAAAATAACCTTTTGGTGGACCAAATGACTCATGAACTTTGTATGGGAGATAGTATTGTACATTTGAATTCTTTACCTTGTAAAATATTTTCAACATAAAACTGAATTTTTTTCATCCATTCAAATCTATCCAATCACATTGTACTTTTATATAAAGACTTGATCTAAGTTTATTCCAACACTTATGATGATCATGACTTTGCTTATTTTCATCCATTCAAATCTATTCAATCACATTGTACTTTTATATAAATATTTCATATCTCTTTTCTCCAAAACTTATGATGATCATGGCTTGTAATACCAGAAACATTCAAGGGATGCATATTTCTACTTTTAGATGGCTCACCTCTTGTGAATGTTTCTCCTTCAACAAATTTTCTAGTTTCATTCCATGTTTTACCTTCATAACCTAAGCCTTCATTATTTTGATGTAAATATACTTCTATGGGATTTTGAATTCCTTTTCCTTTTTTGATTAGACCCTTTACATCATAACCCATTTTATTTAAACTTTTTCGCACCAATTCCTATTGTGTGCTTCTCAAAACAATGTATTTTATCATCCTCACCTTTATGAGGATCGTTACTAGGAGCCTTATAACAAGAAATACACGTATGCACATCATTAACAATTAAAATATAAGTATAAGTCTCTTGAAATAGATCACTAGTATCACAAGCTGCATCACACTTGGATTTCTCTTCATTTAAATATTTCACTTCCTTTCAAGTTCTAAAAAAACATTTTATTTTGTCACTAATTTTTATTGAAATGATGTATTAATTTGTCATTTTGACCTTGAATTTTGAAAATATAATCTACCATTGATTTAGTGATGTTAGTATTTCGTCTAAAATACTGATGTTGTGTGCAATGAAACTCATAAATTCATTATAGATTTCATAATCTCTTAATCTTAATTAGGCTACTTTACTCATGATAGAATTATTTTTTGCCAAACATCATCAAGCTCTTGTTAAAAGAATTCAATTTCATAATTAGCAATTTGTAACCTCATTCTTCACTTGCTAATTTTTAATATGTTAATTTTTCAAACATAAATAAATAAACACAGAGTGGTACAATCGATCATACACCCATCATTCAAAACAATGATAAAGGTGTCAGATGCTAGTGAAATGTCCAGGCCTACTGCCTAAAAGCATTACCATGTTGGTTGTATAAATATCTGTGGCCATACCTATGTTGGCAAACATGGTCGCTGGTTGGAAAACTTTACATGTATGATTTTGATACGTACTTCCAACCAACATCGCCATGTTCCTAAGCTTTGGTGGGGTTAACCTTGACCAATTAAGTTCCATCACTAAGGGCTGAGGAACTAAATACGAAGCTAACCCAACAGATAGGGATGGTCATCCTTATTGAATCTGATGGTTCACATACAACATTGATGGACTACAAATCACGAAATTGTTGGCATATATGAGTGGAAACCTACATACATTCTTGAAAGCTCATTGTCTACTTGAACAAGGTAGAAAATGAGGCCATAAATATTGAATGAAAATTTTGAGACTAAGCTGTGGGGCCAAGGTGAAATTTTTTATTATTTCTTACTTTATTTTCTTGACATGGAAAACTTGTCCAACCATCTCTGCAATTCAATAATCACCGTAACTAGTATAAATTTTTGAGCTTTTGCAAATACCTAAAGCATAAAAAGTTTTAGTTTCATTACCATGATAATTGAAGGCTTGTGAGCTAGGTTAGGAAGGAAGAAAATGAGTTAAGAAATCTTAAATAAAATTTGCGATCATAAGGTGTTGGTTAATGGTAACTTCGTATGATTTTCCTTCCTTTTCTTCAAATAGAAGGCATGTCCAATCCTTCAAATGCCATCTCTGCAGATTATGTTAGAGTTATAAGCATTGGCACATGGCTAACTTTATGCATCAATAATTATAAATACATAACATGGGTTACTATGTCTATGGCACATATTCTGATGTTAAGACACTCCTTCAGAGACATACATGGAAGGTTGAAATGGACTGATTAACTTGAGTTTTCCACATGATAAAATTAAATAAAGTAATGTTCATCATTCCTTGATGTTGAGGTTGATGATGAAAGAATCACGCTAATAGCCAATGTTGAGGTGAACTACTTTGAAACTACTTTTCCTAACAGTAAATAGACACACAGAACATCTCAAGAAACTTAATTGGAGTCCAAGCGCTTCCAATTCTCCTATTTTCGCTATTGTTGTAGCTTCAAATATGAGCTAGATCACCAAAATATTTCCCGTAAGAATGAACACTAAAAATAAAAGAGATAGCAATATACAGATGTCTATTCAAGTTATTTAGTTAAATCAATGAAACATGAACCATATACATCAGATAATAATTGATAATATGAAAGACAAAATCTTATACATATACATATGTGGGAAAGTAAGAAACAACCTTAAAAATGGATAGAAGGGGAGGTTACAACCCAGTGACTGATTTGATGTCGCCATCTCTAGTATCATCCCAGCCTCATCGCAATGCACATCTCTCCAGTAGCATGTTACACAAATAAACTTCTCAATTGAAATTCCACCAACATTTCTCTACTCAAATTATTCCTTACCAAGCACTAGGATCTATGCTCAATTTATAGAGGATCTGAAGGTATTTTTACAATCAATGACTTCCTAATAATAGGAAAGACATGTTCCCGGTCTGAGAGGTATCAAATGGACACATGAATTTGAAGTTTGACACATATGCACTCTTCTAGAAGGCACTGGCCAAGTGGAGATTTTGAAACAATCAGAATTTCGCTCCTAAATGACCAAAGCACCCTTGAGTGTCGGGAAGTGCTTTGCAGAGCACCTTTGAATGGAGGTACTTGCATATGCAACGCACTTAGCCCCTTAAGAGACTGTGTTGGTGAGCTCATAGGTGTTATAATATAAACTTCAAACCTTGGAAACCTTGCAAATGGAAGTTGTTACACCATTTTTTGGTCATCTAACCTGTTACTATTAGATGGACCTAAGTACACCATGTAAGACCAATTTTACCCTAAGTAAAATTGCTTTCACTATGAAAAATAACTTAGTAAACCACCTGTATTAATTTTTTTATGGTCTAAACAGGAAAACCCATGAGGAAATATTAAATAAATCTACATTGGTTTGACTCTCCTCAAGGAATAATTAGTTAAAAACAACAATTTAATTAATATTCATGGTCATATTTAACCCAAAACAGGAAAATTAATTAGATAAATCATTATTTATCTTATTATTTTCTAGGAATAATTATTTAAACCTTATTTAAATAATATTCCTTGTTAAATTTGACTAAATCACCCTTAAATAATTAAATAAATCATTATTTATTTGATTATTACTCAACCACATCCTTAAAATGATAAATAAATCATTTATTTATATATTATTTACAAATAAAGGGATTTGACCAAGTCAAATTCTTTATCCCTCCAACAAATATAATAAAATATTCCATAAAAGTTGGATCTTGACTTGGTTAATAATATCTTAATTATACACCAATATCTAGACTAACTCAATATTTTGTTATAAAGAAGCGTTTTTGCATTCATTCACTACCTTTTATTGCCTAAAGATCACTCTGGATCTATACTTTTGGTCTGACTTTGATCTACCATCATTGTCATATTTTTCTATCTTTTCGCTTGTGAGCTCCCTTTGAGTTCCATTTTTGTCTGGGTTTTCTACACCATTAAGAGAGAGGAATTTTAGATCTGAAGTGCCGAGGACTTACAAGAACCCATCCCATTGAGGAGAACTGGTAACATCCTTCTATGTTTTCTTCCCAACTGCCCTTAATATAAAGTTCGTTCAACATATTCTTGTCTTTTCTATTGGATGCATGGAGTAAATCTCGTTTTTATTTACTACTTAATGTCTTTTGATGCATAGATCTAGATTTTTGCAGCATCTATCTTGATCACCTAATTAAATATTTGAAGATATTGGCAGCCATCTTTACCGTTAGGGTTGTTTTTTATGCATAGCTAAAGTGGTCCTTTTTCATACACTTGCAATTAAGATTCATACTAACAACTGGCGACTCCACACAGGTTTACGATTATGACCGCTGTCGTTTTTTAGATACCTGCATATCTAGCTGCTTCAAACCCTAGGATTTCTCTTTAGCTTCTTGTTTTTCTTTTCTTCATGTTGTTTTTAACCTATAAAACCCTGAAACTTAAAAAATTATAACTTCTATGTGTCTTCGGACCTATTGCGCAGGTGAAAGACATCAGCTGCATCTGAGATGACACATTCTACTGAAACCTTCTCCCGAGAGTGCTAGAAGTGCAGGCTGCACTTTTTGGCCCTAAACCTGTGACCTAGAGCTTCAGGATGTGGAAATCAACCCAAAAATTGTGACCTCTGCAAAAAACAGGTCAGAAACTGCGATGTGGACTTTTTGCAGGAGTTTTTCTAAAAGTTTTATGGGTTTGTCTGGGCCTCTATTTAGGGTTGTTTGACCTCCATCTCCTCCTGTTTCGGACCTATACCTATTATGTTTTACTCATCTAAGCAGGAACCTAGCCCTCTCGGGCTTCAGTACCCTCCACACTTTGTTGAAGAGTTTTAGCTGCTGCAGGTTGTATGAAATTTTCAGAGTGTTCAACAATTTTTTCAGATCTAATACCTCACCTTCAGATCCACTTCAGATTGGCTATTTATCCATCCAAATCACCTCCTTTAGTTTTTTTTTGGTTTTTCTCTAGGGTTCACTTTGTTTCCCTCGAGGAGATAGCCTTTCGCCACCTCATTTACAACAATTTTTTCTCTGATTTTTTGTTGTTTATCTGCACCTCTTTTTAGCAAATCTGGCCTATAGATCCATGTCCCTCCCGAGCTTAGATCTATTGGCTATCTTGGTGTGATTTGAATACTTTTTTCCCACCTACAGACTATTTTTTGAGAGGCCCGCCTCCTTGGGTTTAGATTATTGCATTATTAGCTATTGATTTTATGTTATTTCAGTTTCATATACTGTTATCTACAGGTTTATTTACAATTATACATCACACATTTTCTTTTTCTCTAGAAACTTCTGGGTTTAAAAATTAAAATTTACGCACTTTTACACACACACACTAAGCGAATAAGAGCTTGGTTAACATCACCAAGCAAAGACTTTAAAACATTGAAATCAATTGATACTGCACCCCTTTGCCCTTGTTTCGACATTGTAATCATTTTATCCTACACCTCTCTACCCTTGTTGGTCTCTCTTCCCTTTGTGCCATATTTGTGTCGTCATCATTGCACCACCAAGGTGTTTATCCCAAATAATTCTTGGCCTTCATCCTCAGTTTCTGGTAGGAAGATTTACTCCTCTGCGTAGGATTCGAGTTAGTCCTCCATCGATTCCACACTCTGACTCCTCTTCTGGTTCATTGGGTTCTCCTTTTGGTTCCGCTCCTGGTTCTAATCCTGTCACCTTCACCATGTCTGGTTCAAGACCTAACACTGGTGGTAACCCTGACCCTAATGCTAGGAATACTACTAGTGGGACCACAACAGGAACTACTGCGGTTGCTCCCTTGCTCCCCTATATGGCAAGCCTCAGTCTTCCTAATTTTAACCAGTTGATCAATGACCCTATACACCATGATGCTAGTTGGCCTGCTATGCTGACCAAGCTCCCTTCCAACATTCCCCAGTTTGAAGGCCTTGCTGGAGAAGATCCTACAAATCATGTTAGATCTTTCCACATGTTGTGTTTGTCTAACTCCATTACCGATGACTCTATCCATCTTTGGTTGTTCTAACGTATCCTTACAGGTGAAGCTTATAAGTGGTATGTTGACCAGGCCTCATCCTCTCATACCACCTTTGCAACTCTTGCTTAGGATTTTTTGTCTTATTTCTAGCTTCCACTTCGTTACGACACTGGTACCGAACTTTTGACTTCTATCCTTCAATTGTCTGCGACCCACCTATCCGATCATGTCTAGGAATGGCGGAGAAGAAAGAGCCTATGTCAAGCCCCTACCTTTGAAGACCGTTTCTACATGGAATGGTTCCTTAGATATCTCTTACCTGCTATTGAAAAAGATGTTTCATTGCATTTCTGTCAAACCGAAGAAGACTCTCTCCAAATTGCGTTAAAATATGACCTAATCTATGCTCAGTCGGGTTATGTTTATACCGTTCTACCTAATCTTCCCAGACCCAATGGTTTCAATGCATTGGGGTCATATCATGGTGTTGACGATATCGTTGGAACTCTCTCTCATCCATACGCTCTGCCTCCCATGGGCTATGGTTTTCCTCAGGGAGGGGCCAGCACCTCCTACACTTATCCCCCTCCTAGTAGCATGTATCCAGGATAAAGCATGCCTCCTCCTTTTTCCCAACCTCCTGTTTACCACAATGTCATCCAACCTCCATATTATCCATATCCGCAGCCTGGTGCTCCAGGTCCTCCAGCATTAGCACCTCCACCTCCCTTGCCTTCTCAACCCTTGCAACAACAACCATTGCCCCCTTAGGGGCATGTGTATGCATAGCAGGGCATGACTAATCCCTTTCCTTCCAAAAAGAAGAGGAAAAGCAGTCAAAATCAATCTGTTCTTGGTAATCCTGGACCTAATCCTCAAAATAATGCACCTAACACTACTAACCAACAACAAGGCACTCAACCCAAGAAGGACAGGCCTGTTCGCATGAACAAACCTTGTTTTTTTGTGGTTTTTATGGTCATTACACACATGATTGTCCTGTTTTACCACAAATGAAGCAGATGTGGGAGTCTCAAGCAACATTCCGAGGACAACAAGCCTCCCCTTCTGTCCCTCCTAGTAGTCAGCCGGCTGTGTTTACTAATCCTTTCCCTCAGCAAGGATTTGTGGCTACCCAACCACCTGAAGGTCAGGTGCCCACTCAACCTCTTCCATCTAGTACCTCCAATTACCAAATTCTCATGATGAATTCTGACCAACCTATAACCGTAGATGTCAATCTTCAGACTCAGTCCCGTCAGTACAACAAGCCTCCCGCTACTTTTGTCCCCGAGCCGCCTCCTTAGGTCTCTACAGAGCCTCTTTCGACACCTAATGGTCCCTTGCAGATCCCTCAACCTAAGGTGGAGGTTCATACCAAGATCCCTAAGGGACCTGTAATATTCCAAAATTTTCACACAACAATCTGTAATATTAGATTTTGCTACTTTCACCTAGGAAAGGAATAAATGGGTAAGGAAGCCCATGGACAATAAAAATATGAATAAATTCCACCTTATTAAGGAAGGAGAAAACCTTAGGAGCTGGTTTTACACTTCCAAGTGTGAACAAGGGCAAATTAGATGGAGACATAGTCAAGTTTGACTAAGTCAACATCCATTCTTTAGGAGTAAGAAATCACTCAAGTAAACTAGCTCAATGTCGACAACGATCAACCTAGACACACATATGAGAACCAGATTGAAGATACCTTAGTATGAAAAGAGGCATTGTAGGTGGATTAGTTCTAGTTGACCAAGTCAACATCGCTGCTACAAAGAGGAGGGAAGCTAGCTAGGGCAGCGCAGTTTTGAATGAGGAAGCTTCACTAAGAAGTCGGCTCAATATTGTGTGGGGTCTGGGGTGAGGAGGCTCACCAAGGATAAAAATCAAGGCATAGAATCAAAGGGATTCATTCACGTATTCAGCTATTTTGGTCTTGTGCCTACTTGCATGTTTCAGCTATTTAGCTGGAGTTGCTGCACTGCTTAGTGCAAAGAATTCCCGTGCAGGGATTCCATCCTCCCTTCGGATCAGCTTGCTTAAGGGATCAAGAGGGAATGATTTGATCTTAATTTCAGCATTTGGCTTAGGGCCATTCATCCACATTCAGCCACAACAAATTGCATCTTTTATTCAGGGGCAGTAGCAGCAGGGTTGCACCCTTTGATTTTCTGTTAGTCTTTGAGGAGGAGGTGCTCATTTCCCTCCGGGAGTTCTAATAAGAGGGAATAGGGCCATTTTATTGTATTATTCAGCTATCTCATGTCATATTCATCCATGTATAATACATAGATGCAGTAACTATGTTGTTTTTTGCAGTGTTGCTTGTTATTCATGCATTTTTCCAGAAACCCTTACCGGGTGTCTTTTTCTTGGTGTAAAAGAGGATAAACCTCCATTTATCTATTATTTGATTAATGAAAGCTCCATATTAGTATTCTTTCATTATTTTCTGCATAAACCCTCATTAGAGTAACGCAATCCTTGCTTCAATATTTTCTGCATAAGCTATGCTATGGGGTTTGGGCTTATTTGAGCTACATTGACTTGGGGAGATCTGTTTATATGAGCTAGAGTGATTTGTTTCACCTCCAATTCTGCATGTGAGTTGTATAACATGTCTTCTAAGGGATCGAAGTCCCATTCCTCACTTTTATAGCATTATTTTATGAAGACAATTGTTTTATGCTCTATATTGTTGTGTTATTGCTGTTGGAAGGAGAATATAGATCATCTTGTTGCTGAGGTTCTTTCATATGCTGGCATGATGCTATTACACATCTAATGCACTGCTCTAAATTTCCATGCTCTTGATTTTCTGAAGCTGCACATTGGTAATAACTCAAATTATTCCCAATAGTGTAGTTGTTCCCAATTTAGGATATTACAGTGGTATCAGAGCTGCCATCTTGGCTCAGACTGTGGATTTCAAATCCAATCAGAATATGAGAAGAAGAGGAGAACAAAATTATGGATAGGATGAGCTTACTCTCATCCATTTCCATATCTAGGAAGAAAGAAGAAGAGAAATGCATTGAAACTCCAAGAGGGTTTCAAGTAGGAGAGAGTTGCAGTGAGACCTCTAGAAGGTTTGAAGAAGCAGAAGAAGATGCATGCACTTCCTGTTCTCATAGAGGAAGTGGAGAGCAAGGAGACCACTTAGATCATGAAATCCTGAGTGGGTATTTGGTAGAATACAAGTGCCAACCTAGGGCTTTCAAAGAGACCCTAGATTTCCCTCATTTTATTCAACTGATAGAAGAGAGAAGACCATGCAGTAAAAGAATGATGAGAGACAATAGATTCCTATTTTCTATATTTGATGGGATTCTCAAGTGTGTAGCAGAGAATTGGGTGATGAAACTGGAGGCATTTTTCCTACTACTTCCAGTAGTGGAAAAATCTCAGTGCTGCACTTAGAGGGAAAGGCAAGCTCTTGGTGGTTCAGCCATGGAAGATTATTTTCTTTTGCTGATTTCACTGATCAGATAATCAGAATATTTGGCAGTGGAAGATTAGAGAAGGAGGAGTTCTCTTCTCCATTTAGGAAGACCTCTACCATCACTGTCATATTCATGAGGGGCAGCCACCCACAACAGCAGTTGGATTGACAAACACATTGAAGAGAGGGACTCTTGCAGTCATACAAGATGTTCCAAAGGCTCACAAAGGTATGCATAAATTTCCATGTCCTAACATTTTAGAAAATTTTATGGAAGGCTTTGGATATTTGTTTTCATATGGCCCAGGATCAAATATTTTTGCTGAGGTAGAGCGACAATATTGCACTGCAATATGAAAACTTGAATGGTTCAAGAAACAAATGAACCATCATTCTCTTGGACCCTTGTTGAGTTGCACTCAATCTTGGAGGGTGGAGTGTGAATTCTTGGAGGATGGAGGCAACCTTGCTCCAAAAAAATTCATGCAGAATCAAGTGTTCATCCAGAGGTTGATACACGACATAGTCAAAAGACCCTGGAGGAGGGTTACAACGCTATCAAGAGGTAGCAGCAAGGAGGCTTTGCCTTCAGGCCCCTTGGATCCTTATGGTTTCAAGATGATCATTGGTGAGAGATCTTCTCCAGGAGGTCTCCAAGGAGTTGCATTTCAGCATCCCATGAAATGTAAGAAGAAAAATTTGATATGGGAGGATGGTAATCTTCTTTGGAGGAGTACCAAGGTGGAAAAGGGTAGGAGGCATCCATCGGTGGATAAGAGGATGTGGATGGAGAGGAAGGAGCTGGAGAGCTACTTGCAAATCTATGATACTAGGTAGCAAGAGGCAAAACTGTGTTGGCTACTCTTGAGGGAGTTTGGCCATCATGAGACATATCCTTTTCCCAAGAGTATGTGGGAGGAGAATACTTGGTAGGATACTTGCATCATGGGGCAGCAAGGAGTGTGGATGCATTATGATGATATAATCTTTATGTTTTCATCACATGAGTTATATGATGGAGGTATGTCGGGGCAGCAAAGACATTTGTTCCTTTGGAGGGTTGAGAGAGAGCAAGGGTAGAGTTGCTCTCACATTTTGCATGATGTTGCAATAGGAGGAGATGATAACATTATGGGAGGATTCTTTGACATTAGGCATGTCAGAGAATGGATTTATGAGTTGGCAGGAGCCTATCTGTATAGGCCAACAATGCTATCACTTTGGAGCAGGAATTTGTTGATGGAGTGTTCCAAGGATCACTTCACATATGATGCACTTGGTGGACATGGAGGAGGTGAGTATGATAGAGTAGTGGATGGATTCCTATGTTGTTGTGGGGTGTCCTTATTGGCTTGGACTTCCAAGCATGAGGAGGGAGATCTTCAAGCAGCATATGGTTTATTGCTCTTCATAGGAATATGTCCTATCACTATGGAGAGCTTATCTATGGACCGTGTCACCTTCTTAATTCTCTTACATGGTAATAATTCTATTTATGAATTTATTTATTGTTCCATACAATAATTGCATGCTCTTACCTTTTCATTGTAGTGCATTGCTCTACAAAGGGGCAAGCTTTTCTTTAGGCTCCATGGTCTATTTTTGGCCAGATATCATGATGGAGACAACCATCTATTGTATGATCCAAGGCAAGTATGTGGTTACTTATTCTGTGCTCAATTGACATATTCAACCATCTACTATTTACTAGTGGGTGTGATGACTTATACAGCAAGCCATTTGTCAAGAGAAAACTTGCCATACCATTGTCTGAAGCTGCTGTGGGGAAGACTACGCTATGACCACTTGGGAGACTGTTGCTACCTTCCAGCACGACATAAAACCTTTAGTCTTTCTCTCATTATGATTTTTATCATGATCCTATTTTCTGATATTATTCTTGCCTATATGAGGAGCATGACTGGGGGAGGAACACATGGAGTGGATGTGTTCTCTAGGGAGGAAGATCCCCACACTTTCTACATTACATGTTCTAAGGGGAACATGGGAAGAGACATGGCCTCTACAGAAAAATATTTGTTTCTTTATGAGGAGGGCCATGAGATGGATGGGGTACCATATGATGGTGATTTCTTATCCATCATGTATGAGATGGTTTGGGCCAACTTGATTCACAGCACTAGGAAATGGACCTTTGGAGGTCTAGTTTCCTTCTTTCCATTGGAGGGCAACATTATTGCAGCCCAAGATCAGAAAATCCTCTACACTTGTCTTAAGTGGAGAGGAAGGTAGAATGGGGTAGGCTACTATGTCTACCATGACTATAATTTCAACCCACCTACTTTTGCCGGAGCTTCAGGTGGAGGATGATTTGCATGAGTTACCAATTTGGAGGGTGACTCATTTTGCTTGGTTGATAGCCTGGGGAGGAGATATTCAAATGGGGATGATGAATCCCAATATATATCAGCCTTCATGCCCCAAGAGGACCTTCAAACAACCCATTTTTGCCTCCATGGATGATCCACTGTCACATGATGTCAGCTACTTGGATAGCTTACATAGTTGGGAGAGGCAACTTGGAGATATGTTGATGATGTAGCACCTTGATCCTTGGAGGTTTCTACAAGGAAGAAGAGGATGCTCTTCAGTCCTATCCTTGCAGTTGCTTGAGGACAAGCAACATTTTGGAGGGGAGGACTGTAATATTCCAACATTTGCACACAGCAATTTGGAATATTAGATTTTGCTACTTTCACCTAGGAAAGGAATAAATGGGTAAGGAAGCCCATGGAAAATAAAAATATGAATAAATTCCACCTTAGTAAGGAAGGAGGTCACCTTAGGAGCTATTTTTACACTTCCAAGTGTGAAAAAGGGAAAATTAGATGGATACATAGTCAAGTTTGACTAAGTCAACATCCATTGTTGAGGAGGAAGAAATCACTCAAGTAAACTAGCTCAATGTGGACAAGGATCAGCCTAGACACACATATGAGAACCAGATTGAAGATCCCTTAGTGTGAAAAGAGGCATTTCAGGTTGATTAGTTCCATTTGACCAAGTCATCAGTGCTACTACAAAGAAGAGGGAAGCTAGCTAGGGCAGTGGAGTTTTGAATGAGGAAGCTTCACTAAGAAGTCACCTCAATATTGTGTGGGGTCCAGGGTGAGGAGGCTCACCAAAGATAAAAAGGAAGGCATAGCATCAAAGGGATTCATTCATGTATTCAACTATTTGGTCTTGTGACTACTTGCATGCTTCAGCTGTTTAGCCGGAGTTGTTGCACTGCTTAGTGCAAATAATTCTTGTGCGGGGATTCCATCTTCTCTTTGGATCAAATTGCTTAAGGGATCAAGAGGGAAGGATTTGAGCTTCATTTCAGCATTTGGGTTGAGGCCATTCATCCACATTCAGAAACAGTGCAGTTCCCTTCAGAAAACTGCATCTTTTATGCAGGGGCAGCAGCAACAGGGTTGCACCCTTTGATTTTCTGCTAGTCTTTGAGGAGAAGGTGCTCAGTTCCCTCTGGGAGTTCTAATAAGAGGGAATAGGGCCATTTTATTTTATTATTCAGCTATCTCATGTCATATTCAGCCATGTATAATACAGAGATGCAGTAAATGCGTTATTTTGTGCAGTGCTGCTTGTTATTCATGCATTTTGTCGGAAACCCTTACCGTCTGTCTTTTTCTTGGTGTAAAAGAGGATAAACCTCCATTTCTCTATTATTTTATTAATGCAAGCTCCATATCAATATTATTTCATTATTTTCTACATAAACCCTCATTAGAGTAATGCAATCCTTGCTTCAGTATTTTCTGCATAAGCTAGGATATGGGGTTTGGGCTTATTTGAGCTGTATTGACTTGGGGAGATCTGTTGATATGATCTAGAGTGATTTATTTCACCTCAAATTCTACATGTGAGTTTTATAACATTGTATTCTAAGGGATCCAAGTCCCATTCCTCACTTTTATAGCATTATTTTTTGAAGACAATTGTTTTATGCTCTATATTGCTGCATTTCCCCACCCGGGAATTAGAATATAGATCATATTTTTGTTGAGGTAATTTCATCTACTGGTATGATGATATTTAACATATAATGGATGCTATACATGTCCATGCTCTTGATTTTCTGAAGCTCGACATTGGTAATAACTCAAATTATTCCCAATAGTGTAGCTGCTCCTAATTTGGGATATTACAGTGGTATCAGAGCTGCCATCTTTGCTCAGCCTGTGGATTTCAGATCCAATCAGAAGATAAAAAGAAGAGGAGAAAAAAATTATGGAGAGGATGAGCTTACTCTCATCCATTTTCAAATCTAAGAAGAAAGAAGAAGATAAATGCATTGAAACTCCAAGAGGGTTTCAAGGAGGAGAGAGTTGCAGTGAGACCTCTAGAAGGTTTGAATAAGAAGAAGAAGATGCATGAACTTCCTGTTCTTATAGAGGAAGTGGAGAGCAAGGAGACCACATAGAGAATGAAATCCTAAGTGGGTATTTGGCAGAATACAAGTGCCAACATAGGGCTTTCAAAGAGACCCTAGATTTCCCTCAGTTTATTCAATTGAGAGAAGAGAGAATACCATGTAGTAAAAGAATGATGAGAGGCAATAGATTCTTGGTGTCTACATTTGATGGGACACTCAAGTGTGCAGTAGAGACTTGGGTGATGAAATTGGAGGCATTTTTCCTACTGCATCCAGTAATGGAAAAAGAGGCTATGGAAATGTCAACACTGCAATTAGAGGGCAAGGCAAGCTCTTTGTGGTTCAGCCATGGAAGAGTATTTTCTTTTGCTGATTTCACTCATCATATAATCAAAATATTTGGTAGTGGAATATCAGAGAAGGAGGAGTTCTCTTCTCCATTTGAGGATACCTCTACCAACGCTGTCATATTCATGAGGGGGCAGCCACCCACAGCAGCAGTTGGATCAGCCAACACATTGAAGAGAGGGACTCTTGCAGCCATACAAGATGTTCCAAAGGCTCACAAAGGTATGCATAAATTTCCATGTCCTAACATTTCAGAAAATTTTATGGAAGGCTTTGGAGATTTGTTTTCATATGGCCCAGGATCAAAGATTGTTGCTGAGGCAGAGCGGCAATATTGCATTGCGCTGTGAAAACTTGAATGGTTCAAGAAACAAATGAACCATCATTTTCTTGGACCCTTATTGAGTTGCACTCAATCCTTGAGGGTGGAATGTGAATTCTTGGAGGATGGGGTGAACCTTGCTTCAAACAAATTCATGTAGAATCAAGTGTTCATCTGGGGGTGATACATGAGATAGTCAAAACACCCTGGAGGAGGGTTACAACGTTGTCAGGAGGTAGTAGCAAGGATGCTTTGCCTTCAAGCCCCTTGGATCCTTATGGGTTCAAGATGATCATTAGTGAGAGATCTTCTCTAGGAGGTCTCCAAGGAGTTGCATTTCAACATCCCATGAAATGCAAGAAAAAAAATCTGATATGGGAGGATCGTAATCTTCTTTGGAGTACCAAGGTGGAGAATGGTAGGAGGCATCCATCGGTGGATAAGAGGATGTGGATAGAGAGAAAGGAGCTCGAGAGCTACTTGCAAATCTATGATACTGGGAAGCAAGAGGCAAAACTGTGTTGGCTACTCTTGAGGGAGTTTGGCCATCATGAAACATATCCTTTTCCCAATTGTATGTGGGAGGAGAATACTTAGCAAGATGCTTGCATCATGAAACAACAAGGAGTGTGGATGCATTATGATGATATAATCATTATTTTTTCACAACATGAGTTATATTATCGAGGTATGTCGGGGCAGCAAAGACATTTTTTGGTTTGGAGGGTTGAGAGAGAGCAAGGGCAGAGTTGCTCTCACATTTTTCATGATGTTGCAATAGGAGGAGATGGAAACATTATGGGAGGAGTCTTTGACATTGGGCATGGAAGAGAATGAATTTATGAGTTGGGAGGAGCCTATCTGTATAGGCCAACAATGTTGTGACATTGGAGTAGGAGTTTGTTGATGGAGTGTTCCCAGGATCACTTCACATCCGATGCACTTGGTGGACATGGAGGAGGTGAGTATGATAGAGTAGTGGATGGATTCCTCTGTTGTTGTGGGGTGTCCTTATTGGATTGGATTTCCAAGCATGAGGAGGGAGATCTTCAGGCAGCATATGGTTTATTTCTCTTCATAGGAATATGTCCTATCACTATGGAGAGCTCATCTATGGATCCTGTTAGCTTCTTATTTCCCTTACATGGTAATAATTATGTTTATGCATTTAGTGATTGTTCCATACAATATTTACATGCTCTTACCTTTTCATTGTAGTGCATTTCTCTACAAAGGGGAAAGCTTTTCTTTAGGCTCCATGGTCTATTTTTGGCTAGCTATCATGATAGAGACAACCATCTACTGTATGATCTAGGGCAAGAATGTGGTTACTTCTTCTGTGCTCAATTGACATATTCAGCCATCTACTATTTACTAGTGGGTGTGATGACTTATACAACAAGCCATTTTTCAAGAGACAACTTTCCATACCATTGTCTGAAGCTGCAATGGGGAAGACTGTGCTGTGACCACTTGGGAGACTGTTGCAACCTTCCAGAACCACATAAAACCTTTAGTCTTTCTCTCATTATGATGCTGATCATGGTCCTATTTTCTGATATTATTCTTGCCTATATGAGGAGCATGATTTGGGGAGGAACATATGGAGTGGATATGTTCTTTGGGGAGGAAGATCCCCACACTTTCTGCATTACATGTTCTAAGGGGAACATGGGAAGACACATGGCCTCTATAGAAAAATATTTGTTTCTTTATGAGGAGGTCCATGAGATGGATGGGGTACCATATGATGGTGATTTCTTATCCACCATGTTGAGATGGTTTAGGCCAACTTGATTCACAATGCTGGGAAAGGGACCTTTGGAGGTGTAGTTTCCTTCTTGCCATTAGAGGGCAACATTATTACAACCCAAGATCAGAAAATCCTCTATGCTTGTCTTAAGTGGAGAGGAAGGCAACATGGGGTAGGCTACTATGTCTACCATGACTAGAATTTTAGCCCACCTACTTTGCCGGAGCTTCACGGGGAGGATGATTTGCGTGAGTTACCAATTTGGAGGGTGACTCTTTTTTCTTGGTTGATAGCTTGGGGAGGAGAGATTCAAATGGGGATGATGAATCCCAATCTATATCAGCCTTCATGCCCCAAGAGGACCTTCAAACATCCCACTGTTGCCTCCATGGATGATCCACTATCATATGATACCAGCTACTTGGATAGCTTACGTACTTGGGAGAGGCAACTTGGAGATATGTTGATGATGCAACACCTTGATTCTTGGAGTTTTTCATATTATGAGGTTGCTACAGGGGAGAAGAGGATTCTATTCAGTCCTATCCTTGAATTTTCTTGAGGACAAGAAACATTTGGGAGGGGAGGACTGTAATATTCCAAACTTTGCACACAACAATTTGGAATATTATATTTTGCTACTTTCACCTAGGAAAGGAATAAGTGGGTAAGGAAGCCCATGGAAAATAAAAATATGAATAATTCCCACATTAGTAAGGAAGGATATCACCTTAAGAGCTATTTTTACACTTCTAAGTGTGAACAAGGGAAAATTAGGTGGAGACATAGTCAAGTTTGACTAAGTCAACATCCATTCTTGAGGAGGAAGAGATCACTCAAGTAAACTGGCTCAATCTAGACAAGGATCAGCCCTGACACAAATATGAGAACCAAATTGCAGATCCCTTAGTGCGAAAAGAGGCATTGCAGGTGGATTAGTTCCAGTTGACCAAGTCAACAGTGCTGCTACAAAGAGGAGGGAAGCTAGCTAGGGCAGCGCAGTTTTGAATGAGGAAGCTTCACTAAGAAGTCACCTCAATATTGTGTGGGGTCTGGGGTGAGGAAGCTCACTAAAGATAGAAAGGAAGGCATAGCATCAAAGGGATTCATTCATGTATTCAACTATTTTGGTCTTGTGACTACTTGCATGCTTCATCTGTTTAGTCGGAGTTTCCACACTGCTCAGTGAAAAGAATTCCCGTGTGGGGATTCCATACTCTCTTTGGATCAGCTTGCTTAAGGGATCAAGAGGGAAGGATTTAAGCTTCATTTCAGCATTTGGCTTGGGGGCATTCATCCACATTCATCCACATAAAATTTCCCTTCAGAAAACTGCATCTTTTATGCAGGGGCAACAACAATAGGGTTGCACCCTTTGATTTTCTGCTAGTCTTTAAGGAGGAGGTGCTCATTTCCCTCCAGGAGTTCTAATAAGAGGGCATAGGGCCATTTTCTTGCATTATTCAGCTATCTCATGTCATATTCAGCCATATATAATACAGAGATGCAGTAACTGTGTTATTTTCTACAGTGCTGCTTGTTATTCATGCATTTTGTCGGAAACCCTTGCCGGGTGTCTTTTTCTTCATGTAAAAGAGGATAAACCTCCATTTCTCTATTATTTGATTAATGCAAGATCCATATCAGTATTATTTCATTATTTTCTGCATAAACCCTACTTAGAGTAACGCATTCATTGCTTCATTATTTTCTGCATAAGCTAGGCTATGGGGTTTGGGCTTATTTGAGCTGCATTGACTTGGGGATATCTGTTTATATGAGCTAGAGTGATTTTTTTCACCTCCAATTCTGCATGAGAGTTTTATATCATGTCTTCTAAGGGATCCAAGTCCCATTCCTCACTTTTATAGCGTTATTTTCTGAAGACAGTTGTTTTATGCTCTATATTGCTACATTTCCTCACCCGGGAAGGAGAATATATATCATCTTGTTGCTGAGGTTCTTTCATATGCTGGTATGATGCTATTACACATATAATGAGCTTCTAAAAATTTCCATGCTCTTGATTTTTTGAAGCTCCATGTTGGTAATAACCCAAATTATTCCTAATAGTGTAGTTGTTCCTAATTTGGGATATTACAAGACCACTACACCGAAATACTACTTCTGGAAAAGCTGCCCATTCGTATAGTATAGTAGATGATTTGGCACAATATCCTACTACCATTTCAACGCCGGAACTCCTCCAGTTGTTCCCTTCACAACAAAAAGCTCTACTATCTGCCATGGGCACTGTAGATCCTTCCGATGATCGATTTATTTTCTACGATGTTTATTGGTCAGAACATCCTCCTCTCCTTGCTTTCGTCGCCTTCCAAATCCCAGTCAAGATCCAGAATGCCAAATTTTCCCGGTGCATCATTGATGAAGGGTCATCCACCTGTGTGATGTCTGCTTCGGTTTGGAAGCAACTCGGATCACCTGAGTTGGCTCCCTCCATGATCACTCTCCGAGTGTGGGATGGCCATGCATCCCAGCCCATTGGCCTATTCCGCAATTGTCCCATTACTCTTGTAGGCAAGACTATTTGTATTGACATAGAACTCATAGATGCACCCTTAGATTACAACATTCTATTGGGTCATAGCTACACCTATGTGATGTTTGTTGTCCCATCTGTGGTTCACCATAACATTTCCTTCCCTCATAATGAAAATATAGTCACCATTGACCAGTTGAAATATTACGAACCGAAGTCTCAGACCTCCCCTGAGTCCATCATCTCCTCGGTGGCCAATAAGCAAACTGTTGATCCTTTGGCAAGTGTCTCACCCGGAGTCCCTAGTCTTTCTCTTCCTGTCTGTGATCCTAGCTCATTGAATGTTTACATGATGCAATCATCTCGGGCTTCCGTCAAGCAACCCACTTCGACTAGTCAGCAGCCTCGCCCTCTGCAGCCTACTCCTAGCCCTTCGATTCAGCCTTCTGGACCCCCTCCTCCCATCCCTTCACCTACAGCTAATGTCCATGAGCCTCTCTACCCTCCTGGAATAGTTCCTCTAGGCCTTAATCATATTGGAGCCATCCCACATGGCCATTACCCCTCTAGTCAGATATCATTCCTAGCTCCCCCTCCTGGAGTGTACACGGTACCTGTCATGGCTACCCTCTCTCTTCCTAACCTGACCCTGGGGATTCTCGTCTGGTACCTTCATCCCCCAGCTGCTACCCCACCTGGTCAACCAAAACCTTATCTTGCTTTCACCCCAATTCAACCGGTCCCTATGACTTCTCCCATTGCTACAGTGCCTCAGCCACCTCAATAGGAACCTCCTCCTGTTGCGACAGCTTCGGGTAATGGGGGCAATGCCAGTAAGAAGGCAACCAAAGACAAGGCCACCCTGAAAAACCTTGCCCCTCCTTGGCTACCAAAACACACAATCTAGTGCGCTTTCTGTGATGTTGTCGGTCATGCCACACATACTTGTCCAAAGTTTCCTTAGCTCAATTCCATGGTCAATGAGACGTTTCCAAAGTCTGATATCCCTGAGTTCAATGTCACTATACCCGATTCAGTCCTAAAACTCAAATCCTTGCGCACAAATCACCCTTGTGCTTTATGCGATTTCCATGGCCACTACACTCACCTCTGTCCCTGCCTTGAAGAGTATCATTACTATTTGGAAGCATTCCGCCAATTCGATGCGAAGCATGACAAGTTAACCTCTCACTTGTTTGCGAGTTTTTCTTTGGTAGAACCAGAGGATTTTCCTACTCCCATTGACATTCTCCCCCCCGATGTAGAAATGAAGAAGTCGTCAGCCACCATTTTATACCTATTATCATCCATGAGATCCTTGGTGAAAGTCCCCTTGGAGACTTTCCCTGATGTTTCGCCTGACCTCCCTTCAGCGATCACCCTAGGCTCAACATTGGTAGATCCCTTATCTCCTTACTCTTCTGTCACCCCCATGACATTGCGCATGTGAGCCTTTCTTCACATGATGATGAGTCAATTAGCTCTACTGCATCAGGTGGTCTCCCTTCCTCTAGTCACCCCATCTTCCATTCAGATGAAGACATTATGGAAGCCATGACTGACCCTGACATTCCATTGGATGATATGCAACACCATGCATACTTCCTCCCACAGCATTCCCATGACCAATATGCTGTGGAAACTAAATACTTCATTCCTGATGAAGTCAATTGGTTTAGAAATCCAATCCCCGCACCTAATGCTTTCAAAGAAGGAAATATCGCCAATATCTCTCCTACCATTAAAATTGACATTTCTGACAAATGAGGGGTAGAAGAAAATATCACCTTGGGTGCCCAATGCACCCTGGAAGAGGTTGAGGCATACACCAAGCTATTCAAAGAATTCTGCGATGTTTTGGCCTGGTCCTATTCAGAAATGCCCAAACTTGATCCCGCCATTGTTGAACACCACATTGATACATGGCCTGATGCCAATCCTATCCATCAGAAGTTGAGACCCATTAATCCTTCCAGACGAGAGGCTGTCAAAGCTGAAATCGATAAGCTCAAGTAGGCTAGTTTTATCTATCCCATTGAATACACCATTTGGGCATCCAATTTGGTTCCTGTTCTCAAGAAACAAGGCACCATCCGTGTCTACACTGACTTTTGTGACCTGAACAAAGCTTGTCCCAAAGACAACTTCCCCACAAAATTCATTGTGTGTGGGGAACGAGGCTCTATCCTTTATGGATGGTTTCTCCGAGTACAACCAAATTTTTATCTATCGTGTTGAGCAACTCAATACTGCATTCATTAGTACGTGGGGACACTTTTCCTATCGAGTCATGTCGTTCAGCCTTAAAAATTCCGGAGCCACTTTTTAGCGGGCTATGTATTACTGTTTCCATGACCTGGCTCACATTATCCTTGCTTATTTAAATGACCTCATTGCACGTTCTAAACATCGGGTGCAACACCTCCATGATCTATGTACCATCTTTCTGTGATGTCACAAGTATAATATCCGTCTCAACCCGCTGAAGTGTGTTTTTTGTGTTCCTGCCGACTGTCTTCTAGGCTTCATTGTGTCTAACTATGGTATCACACTTGACCCATTGAAATTTCAATCTATCCTTTTGCTTCCTATCCCTTTTACTTTAGGCCAGTTACAAAGCCTCCAAGGCAAATCTAATTTCCTTCAACGGTTCGTACCTGACTAGGCCACCACTGCGCATGGGTTCCTTAGACTCCTCTGCTCTAACATTCCCTTTGTGTGGGATGCCTATGCTCAAGAGTATTTTTATGCCCTAAAACATGCTCTCACATCTGATCCCTTGATCCGTCCCCTGACTTTGATAGGAATTTCATCCTGTACATCTCCGCTTCCACCTATTTGGTTGCTGGAGTCCCTATTCAGGAAGATGAAAACATAATTGAGCATGTTATCTATTATGTCAGTAAGAACCTAGTAGGTCCTCGTGTATCCTACTCACATGAAGAGAAATTAGCACTGGCTATCATGTTATTGGTCCAGAAACTTCATCATTACATCCTCATGTGTTCCACCAAGGTCGTGACTAATTCCAACCTTATGGCCTTCCTATTGAGTTGTTGAAAAATCAATGGGAATTACACCCATTAGATCTTTGTCCTCCAGGAATTCGATATTTAATTTGTCACACCAAAAAGTAAGAAAGGTTTAGCCCTCACTGAACTCATTTCCGAACTACCTGCCAGTACCTAGGATCCTCTAGTTAATGATAATTTCCCCAATGAAAATTTGTTTGCCATTACCACTGATGATCCTTGGTATGGTGACATCCTTACTTATTTGCGAACTAAAAATTTCACCCTCCATCTTGACTGTGATGCTTGATGACGTGTTCGACACTAGGCCCCTCACTACCTTCTTATCGGTGACGACCTTTATTGTCACGGTGTAGATTCTGTCCTTCGTCATTGTCTCACACATGCTGAAGTAGAGCAAGTCCTCAATGCTTGTCATAGCGGCGCTTATGGTGGCCACCTCTTCGGTTTGGCCACTGGCCAGAAAATCATGCGCACTGGGTACTTTTGGCCTTCTCTCTTTGGTGATTGCATTGAGGTAGTCAAACACTGTTCCAATTGCCAACATTTTTCCCTTAAGGCATGAGCCCCTCTAGCTCCCCTCTATCCTGTCATCTCAACTGGTCCCTTTTCTAAGTGGGCCATAGACATTATGGAGTGCCGATCGTCGTTTGCTAGTAACCATAAGTATATCATCGTGGCAGTTGACTATTTCACCAAATGGGTTGAGCCCATGAAAACGTTTAAAAAAACAGCAGCTACCGCAACCCTCTTTTTCTTTAACCATGTGATCGCTCGATTTGGAGTTCCGAAACAATTGGTCTCTGACCATGGTCGAAATTTTGAAGATGAGATATGGCATGAACTATCCTCACTGTTGGGCTTTGAGCACCAATATTCCTCCTCCTATTACCCCAAAGGTAATGGCCAAGTTGAAGCACTCAATAGAATCCTTAAAACCATACTTCAACAGATGGTGGATAAGCAAAAAACCAACTAGCACCTTATGTTCTTCCCTGCTTTGTGGGCCTATAGAACTTCTGTTAAAATTGCCACCAGGTTTACTCCTCTTCACCTTTGGAGAGGAGGCAATCTTACCGATCGAGTGTGAAATCCCTTCCCTTCATCTAGCCTTAAAAATGCTCCCTGACACCCAAACTTTAGAACAATGACTTATCATGCTCGAGGATGCTTTTGAAGACTATTGTGCTGCATTGCAGACCATTGAAGTGGCTAAGAAATGCACCAAAGATTAGTATGACCGAAAAGTCCACCCTCGTACTTTTCACGAAGGTGATCTTGTTCTGGTGTATGCACAAGCCCATTACATTCTTGGTCATGGGAAGTTTGACTCATTATGGCTAGGACCTTACATCATCAGTAAGGATTTATGTAAGGGGACATATCTCTTAGAGGATTTCAAAGGCTATCCCCTTCCCAATCCTTATAATTCACTCTATCTTAAGAAAAATTACCCTTAGCATTTCCTCCTGGAAATGCATGTTTTATTTATTTTAGATAGCCAGCTCATGATTTTGTGATTTGATACTTCACCAGGACACACTTTGTCCAACAAGGGTCACTTCACCACTCCTCAAAATAAAATTTCTTCACCTGCAACACTTGTACTTGGGGCGCCACTTCGCCTTCATACTTGTCCATGCTCATGTCGATTTTCATCATCAATAACCATCATGTACTCATGTTTTTATGGTCCCCATTGGACCTTTTCTATGTGGTAGCATCATTGAGTTAACCTTGTTTAGAGCATCCGAGTTGAGTCATCATTGAATTCATGGAGACTATCCCAAGCCCCTTTGTATCCCGCTATAGTCCTCCATCCTTCATTGCTTGGTTCCTCTCTTGTGTCACACATCATGGCCTCTAGTCCTACTGTCCCCTATCCCTCATGATATTATGCCAGTCACTACCAGATCATCCATTCCCTTTATGCTCTAACAAGGGAATTCATCTGTCTACTACTCAGTACCCCCATTTCATCATCATCCCTAGTGTTATTTTGTCAGTTGCTCTACTATTTTCTCTTGTGCCTTAGCTGAGGATCCATTATTGCCTCACCTATGGCTGACCTCCTTCTATTGACATCAGATCATTCATTCCAAAAGATAGGTCTAGAGGGCGGTGTACCTTGGTTCCATCTTCCAATCTTGTTCTATTCCTCGGATTAGGAAAAGGGACTCTTTATTTCCCTTTGAATTGATTGTTTCTCAGCTCCAGCTCCTTTCAGCATGATCGAGATCCATATACTTGATGGTTCAGTGATGCAGTAGATGATACCGGTGATTCCCAGGTGTGTGTGAGATGTTTCAACCCTCATGAGGGAGTGGCCCTACAGGTAGCCCCCCACATGCCCGGATGACCTCTTCATTACAGCATTTCATGCAGCTCCATATATTTGATGGTGTCGGCCTCAACCGCTTGAAATGCCTTTTTTTTTACATGTATCAGTCAGATTTTTAGAGCCCTTTCCTATTTAGAGGGGAATTTGGGTTGTATTTGTATCTCATGTACTCAGATATTATTGTATGAGTCCTGGCTGTTATCCGAGGAACAATATCTATGTGGGATTCATTATCATATTTTTACTTGGCTCATGTTTATGCCAACATGTCCTATATTTTTCAGTCCCTTGTTTACTGGACACCTTATCCTTTGTACTTTGTCTCGGCGGGCATAGGTATGCCTTCCCCGCCTCCTATAGCACAGATACTCACTCATAAAAGAGACTTGTCACACCTGTAAGTCTCGCCTCCTAAGGGTCTATTCCTTTAGTGCTTTGGTCTACCTTATATTTATCTCTCTTTCACTTCCCCTTCGGTATCTAGTGATTGAGTTCTTACAACGTACCTCGGTCATACAATTAGCTCCTAATGCTCGCACGCTGGGGGGCAATCTGTTACACCATTTTTTGGTCATCTAACTTGTTACTATTAGATGGACCTAAATACACCATGTAAGACCAATTTTACCCTAAGTAAAATTGTTTTCACAATGAAAAATAACTTAGTAAACCACCTTTATTAAGTTGCTTATGATCTAAACAGGAAACCCCATGAGGAAATATTAAATAAATCTACATTTTTTTTATTTTCCTCAAGGAATAATTAGTTAAACAACAATTTAATTAATATTCCTAGTCATATTTAACCCAAAACAGGAAAATTAATTAGATAAATCATTATGTATCTTATTATTCTCTAGGAATAATTATTTAAACCTTATTTAAATAATATTCCTTGTTAAATTTCACTAAATCACCCTTAAATAATTAAATAAATCATTATTTATTTGATTATTGCTCAACCACATCCTTAAAATGATAAATAAATCATTTATTTATTTATTATTAACAAATAAAGGGATTTGATCCAAGTCAAATTCTTTTTCCGTCCAACAAATATAATAAATATTCCATAAAAGTTGGATCTTGATTTGGCTAATAATATTTTAATTATGCACCAATATCTAGACTAACTCAATATTTTGTTGTAAACAGAAGGCTTTTTCCATTCATTCACTACCTTTTGTTGCCTAAAGATCACTCCGGATATATACTTTTGGTCTGACTTTGATCCACCATCATTTTCATATTTTTCTATCTTTTTTCTTGTAAGCTCCCTTTGAGTTCCATTTTTGTCTAGGTTTTCGACACCATCAAGAGAGAGGAATTTTACATCTAAAGTGCTGAGGACTTACACGAACCCATCCCATTGAGGAGAACTGGTAACATCCTTCTATGTTTTCCTCCCAGGTGCCGTTAATATAAAATTCATTCGAAATATTCTTGTCTTGTATATTGGATGCATGGAGTAAATATCGTTTTTATTTACTGCTTAATGTCTTTTAATGCATAGATCTAGATTTTTGCAGCATTTATCTTGATCACCTAATTGCAGATCTGAAGATATTGGCAGCCATATTTTCTGTTAGGGCTATTTTTTATACAAAGTTAAAGTGGTATTTTTTCGTACACTTGCAATTAAGATTCATACTAACAGAAGTCATAGATGATTTGTTCTTATTCTTTGTCTTAGGGCATATAGCAACTGAAATGATAGGGAATGATAGACCCTATTAATCGTTTCTCGAGATGATGTCTAGTTAACCAAGTCATTTGGAATGGTACCCAAATTGACCTATAACAATTGACCCCTAATTACGACAAGTCTTCCGACTGATCTCATAAATGCCTTCATTCCATCTAGATATTAGTAACTAGTAATCTACTTAGGTGAATGAAATGAAGCTTGGGGAGGCACCTACTCTTGCAGGGGGCATTCGACATGTGCTCTTGTAGGGGGCATTCAAAACATTCTTACCAATTGCACGCAATCAACCGCTGAAGTTCAGGGGAAAAAATGGTTCAGAGATCCAAAATCCAAATGGTAACTTTCAAATGGTAAAAATGAATGGTAAAACTATTTTAATTGGTCATTTGATTATTTGCAAATCATATTTATTGTTGTGACTATGGTTTTATTCATTTTTTTTATCATGAAACATGTATTTTTAATCCATTTGATGTTGTTCTGAACATATTTATTTCAAGAATGATTTGACCATAAAGCATACACTTATCCTTATTTTTCAAGCTTTGTTAAAAATGAAAAAGGATTTGAAGCACACTTTTATCTCTTTTTCGAGCTTCGATAACAGTGAAAAAGGAACCCTTGGAGTCTTCTTTTAGCTCTTTTCATACTCCGATAATGTGAAAATATTTCCGAGCACTTGTCTTTTTGAGCTTGTAAAAGTAAATGAATTGATATCTACTGAGTATAAGTTTAACCCTTTTCCGGACTGAGATAGATTATTTACGAAAAAGGAATACCTTGGTCGAACATGACTAAAGAGGTTCTCTCAGATATTATTTTACACTTTCTCGGATCTGAGTGACAACTTTATGAAAAAGTACTTATGGATTTTTCTTTCATTCTCTTTTTCAAACTCTCTAAATATGAAAAAGTATCGGGTTGTCCTTGTCATTAGGCTCGTTAAAACATAAATTAGCGATGAACTTGTAGATCATGGCAAGGATCGAGTTTCATTCATCAATAGACTCGTTAAATTATTAAATATCGATATATTGTTCACCGGAAGGGTTGAATTATAGATCAAGCATATGTTATCCTCCTCAAGATTGTTAAACAATAAAGAAGTACTAGTCGACAAATGACCAGGGAAAATTTGGGAAAGTGAGCAGAACTTTTTACGGTAGCAGGTCACTCTTGAACATGACACTTCACTCTATCACCGTGAATGTTTGGGTTGGGTAATCTTCTTGACAATTCATTCACACCTATAGTTCATCATACCTTCACTTGGGTTTTGGGTCAATGCTGCCAACTCATCTCAGTGTCACCGCTATCTTCAACAGAAGTCATCTAGTGAATACTCATCCTTCTGCAATACTCATAAACCTTCATTCTCATGACAGTAATCCCCGAACATTACTATATCAAGTCATACCTTTGTCTACAAAATCAATGACTCATGTTTCGCAATAAGGTGGCTTCATGTCGACAACAAATCATTGTCCAGGAGGTTCACTTAGAAACATCATATTCCAGTACCATGAGGCTTGTTACAGCATTGACAAGATCCTCGCTTCCGGACTTTTGACCGAAAGATTTTGTTTGGCGTTCGACATCAAATCATATATTAACGCCTTACGAAATGTACTGCAGTACCTTGAGGACCATTGATATAAATGGTGGTTCTCTCATGTTTGTTAACAACTTACATGATTGGCTGGTAATCAAAAGAATTCTTCCCATGTTCGACTACAAATCATATATTTACATGGCTAGACTTGTACCCGAATGATCGAGTGAATGAGATAAGAAGACCGCAAATCTAGTTTCAATCATCCGAGCTACGATTTTAGATTTATTTTACACATCATTTTTACGGTGACCTTACATACAGATCGCCGTCCAAACATGGGCCTATATCTGTAGGCATGTCTGTATTGGGAAACATTCCAATGTAGACGACTTTTTGCACTATGTACATGTTATTAGATAGTTTATGTGCTGAGCATGGGAATGCCTTCCCTTGGAAATTTATGATCAAGAAGATATATCATGATGTAATGTATTGTAATATTGATGTAGGTTTCCACTCCAATTCATCTCCATCCCATCAAATTGTAAAGCATCTCAATCAAAATATTGTTATTATTATTCTGACTTCATGCTTTAGGGAGCAATTGTTATAGGTAAATTTTGGCACCATTACCAATGACCTGGTTAACTGGACATCATCCCCAAAACCGATGAATAGGTTCTATCATTCCCTATCATTTCAATTGCTACATGCCCTAAGACAAAGAACAAGAACAAATCATATATGACTTCCATTTGCAAGGTTTCCAAGATTTGAAGTTTATAATATAACACCTATGAGCTCACCAACACAGTCTCTCAAGGGGCTAAGTGCATTGCATATGTAGGTACCTTCATTCAAAGGTGCTCTGTAAAGCACTTCTTGACACTCAAGGGTGCGTTGGTCATTTGCTAGCGAAATTCTCATTGTTATGGAATCTCGACTTGGCCAGTGCCTTCTAGAAGAGTGCATATGTGTCAAACTTCAAATCCATGTGCCCATTTGATACCTCTGAGATTGGGGACATGTATCTCCTATTATTAGAAAGTCATTGATTGTAAAACTACTTTCAGCTCCTCTATAAATTGAGCACAAATCCTAGTGCTTGGTAAGGAATAATTTGAGTAGAGAAATGTTGGTGGAATTTCAATTAAGGAGTTGATTTGTGTAACATGCTGCTGGAGAGATGTGCATTGTGATGAGGTTGGGATGCTGCTGGAGATGGTGACATCAAATCAATCATTGGGTTGTAATCTCCCCTTCTATCCATTAATAAATATTGTTGCTTATTTTCCCACATATGTATCTATATAAGCTTTTGTCTTTCATATTATGAATTCTTATATGATGTATATGGTTCATGTTTCATTGATTTAACTAAATAAATTTAATAGACATCTGTATATTGCTATCTGTTTTTTGTTTAGTGTTCATTCTTGTAGGAAATATTTTGGCGATCTAGCTTGGATTTGAAGCTACAACGAGAGCGACAGAAGGGGAATTGGAAGCGCTTGGACTACAAGTAACTTTCTTGATCTATTCTTTGTGTATATTTACTATGATGAAAATTAGTTGCAAAGTATTTAACCTGTTTTTCTAGATGAGCACCACATGTAGGGAAGATTGTTTTATCCGTAATCTATAATTCCACATAACAACAGATCTTTCTTATATTAACGTGATTATTATAGGAAATGGAATAAAATCCTAATTTAAAGTTGATCCCTCCAAAATAGGCAAGTAAACGGTGAATAAGACTTGTGTGGATGATTTTATACCCGAAGCTTCATACAAGCACTTTGTGTATCATAAATAACTACATATCACTAAAAAAATGATCTTTTGGGAAATATAAAAGTAGAGTAAACATTGAAACGGGGTGGCAGAAAATCTACATAAATAATCTACCACTATTCTCTATTATTAATCTATTGAGGGGTTGTAGTCAACTGGGGTTATCTAGGGTAGTTGGGCAGAATGGTTGTTATCTCTCCCACCTATTTTAAATCTCGTGCATTCATATAAATTCACCACCTAACAAAAGCCATAAATAGAGGATTGGGAGAAACTCAACAAGTATAACATACACTAATCTCCATCTCCACTATCAAAAACTGAATTATCACACTGATATGTGAAAATAACAACTCTGATAAGAATATAAGCACAATACTAGTACTAAAAAGGACTCAATTTTCACACTCACAAGACACTAAGGAATCGAAGCATAGAATAGAGTAAAATTATGTTAGCACACAGAGTCTTGGAAGTTGCAAATGATCAGATAAAAACTTGACAGGAAAACTAAACCCTTCACTCAACATATATTTGGCTCAAGTCCTACCCCAAACCCAATCAATCTTTCTCTCATCATGAATCTTCCCATGAATAATAGCATACCCTCAACTTCATCAACACCAAACATATACAAAAACAGTAAGAAATATGAGCAAAAAGCTAAATGGGTATAATCTTATAGAGTCTGCAGAAAATCTGATTAGCAGTAGAGTCTTCTAATCTTCTGAACCTTTGTTATATCCAATGACCATTTAGGGGCATCTATCATATATGTCAGTAGGGACTCCTAATATTTTGAACATTTGTTATATCGAATGACCTTTTAAGGACATCTACCATATTAATATTTGATTATGTAACATCTATGTGCCTTGTCTTTGATCAATCCTATGAAATCAAAGAACCCACAGAAAATACTTTAATGGAAGCATGAAATTTTTTTCCTGTAGGCGCTGGAAAATGATTTTCCAATGCCTATAGGAAAAAGAATTTGTATGCATATCCTACATATTCCAAATAGTATTTTCTAGATACAATTCAACGAAAATAATTTCCTACCCGATACATCCTACCAATTCCAAATACTATTTTTCACGTCTTGTCTGTCAAGCATAGTCCTAACAAGATGAAAATTTTAAGATTGATTTTTCCAGCCCAAAAGAAATTTGATATAATGGAGTTAATCCATTTAATGATGTATTGAGGTAGTATATATAGATGCATATAGTACATTGTGATGCTATGTAAGACCGATTGAAGAAAAATCAATTTCCCCCTAATAGGATTTTGGTAACTGGATATTTGATATGCATATAAATTTTTTTTCCTGCATGCACTAGAAAATGATTTCCAGCGCTTGCAGGAAAAAAAATTTATATGCATATCAAATATCCAGTTACTAAAATCCAATTACATTTAAAAAAAAAATTATAGGCATCCAATTAGTGAAACAAAAAACATATGACATATTCCATGTGATTGAAATTTTGTATACAGTGGAAAGACCTGTATACAGAGAAGGGGTGAAAAATAGTATTTGGAATCTATAGGATGTAGTCGGCAGTAAAATATGTTCATTGTATGAACTGCATCAGCTGTCTATTCAACCCTTCGGTGATATATATTGAGGTAGGGTCAGGGTTGACATCGAAAATCAAATGAAGATCATACATTCATATCAAGTTATGTACAATGTGGAGGTTAATAAAAAAATATGGAGGTCGATCTCTTATGATGAATTGGTATTTGTCTTGAAATCATTTTTTAAGGAAAAAAGTTTGACACCGATGGCTAGCCAATAAAATGATTTATACATTTTATGGATCTCATGTGCACAAATATGCTTCATATTGTTGAAGAATGAAGGGTCAATTATAATATTTTTGGTGCACTTAATTCCACTTTTATTTCACTGAAAACTAAAGTATCAAAGGAAAAATTATTCAGATTATAGGATTATTTAAGTATGGGATATCATTTATGAAATGATTTCGAATATTATTTCTTTTTGCATTAAGGATAACATGTTGAAACATATATCCTCTGAAAAATTTAGTTTTTTAAAAAATAAATAAATTTAGGATGTTGTGGCAATTGCTTAGGTATGTATACACTTTATTAATGTAAAGAAGAAGGATGCATTGATGTTGAAATTATATCTTCACAAGGCATACGATTTTTTAGACTAGGGTTTCTTGATATTGGTATTGCACAAAAATTGATCTATCTGTGGAAGTGGTTGATTGGATTATGGTGTGCATCTCCTTTGTTAATTTTGCCATGTTTATTAGTGAGGTGATTTCGAAATTCTTATGGGCCTCTAGGGGGCTAAGGCAGGGATGTTATTTATCCTCTCTATTATTTTTTTTCCTTATAGATGGTTTAAGAAGGATGATTAATTTTTCGTAGCATCTAGTTCATTTCTTGGGGCTCCAAATTAAAAAAAAAAAATCTAAGTAAAACTAATTCTATTATGTATAAAGGTTACTGATACAAAAATGCCATAGTGTCATCTGTGAGAGCCTGAACACTGGGCTTGATAACCATGCTTGTCCAAGAGAGTCTGGACTGCCCTTGTAGGGAAACTAGTCCTTTTAACAAAAATATTTTGACCTCCCTTGGAAGGGAAACCAGTCTACAGTTCATACTTAGCAAGATAACATAGAAAAAGATACAGCAAGTAACAATCATCCTTTCTAGCTGAGCCTTAAAGCAAAAGAAAAAAAATTTCCAAAGTAATTGGTCAAAAATACCAGAACAGTTTGAGAGTTGTGAGGATTACGGTTCATGAGCTTGAGTCAAGGATTCCTCCATCATCTTGCACCCATAATCATCGTTGCTGTCGTCCGTGCCACCTTTGAGATCGCCTTCTTTGCCAATGTTAGCATCCACCTTGTGCAACGCCTCCATGGAAGATGGAGAGAAGTCTGCAGGCAATACCAAGCTTCTGGGGGAGCTAGGGATGGGAGGGGGCAGGGAAGAGGTTGCAGGGGTCAGAGCAGGGATAGGGGGCTCTTCACGGAGAGTTACAGTGATGAAGGCTGTAACAATGGGACGGTTTGAGGAGCATTCAAAGCAAAAATTAGCCCACTGGGAGGTTTGACGGATAGGGAGGCTTGTAGGCTCATGAGAAACAGGAGGGATTGCACAATTGGGGGGGTCAGTAGTAGGAGGGGGGAAATTCCTATCAAAACGAACAGAGTCACCATGGTGGCATCATCTTCTGTAACTCTGTGTGACCTGAGGCTGGTCCAGTGCCTCTTCAGTTGAGGAGGACCTCGAGGCAGAACTTGCAGAAGGGCGATATCGAGCTCCACGACCCCTATTAGTGCCTCGCCGGCACCACATTCGATGGCGGAGGCGTGGCATGGAGGCAGAGGCAGGGTGATGAATTCTTCTGTAGAAGTGGCAGATAGAGAACACAGAGGCCCAGAGAGGGTAGTTGACACCACTCAATAATGTCATCTGAGCACCACGCAGAGAAGTAAATCCACTGAGATGAGCCTCCCAAGCACAATAAGGAGACTTGACACTACAAAAGAGACTATGGGTGAAATGGTACCCTGGAAGTAGCTCAAAACAAGCAAGCAAAGTGCAACGGCGACCAGTGTGCATTCTTGTGTTGGGTTCATTAAAGCCGGGAGGGAAAACACCACTAAGAGGAAGCGGGGAGCCTCCACTGCAATTACAACCTTCCGAACTATCCAGAACGAATTCCATGGTTGAGTGAACCGCCATATGAAGTTGAATGGGCTTCCAGGTAGAGGTATTAACGTCGGCTCGAGCTGGTGAATTTAAGACTGCATTAAATCCTATACAGAGGGCCATATGGCCACCCCACGCGAGCTCCTTCGGGAGACACATAGGGTGCCATGTCCCATCAAGCCTCATATGCATCCGCATCCGAAGGCTCCAAATTACAAAATTATCCTCCATATCTCAATTAATATTTTTGGAAAATGTCCTAATACTTGGGAAGGAATTAGTTATTGAATGGAATTATATGCACTAGATTATTCACTCATTTGATCTTATGAACAATACAAAACCATTATTGGTTGATGCAACATTGGAGTAGGACATTGTATCTGAGATTGTTGAATTATTTGTATTCTAAGTAGTTCCTTTAGATGATGGCTCCGAATATTATAGTTTCCATTTGAAACAAAAGAATTATGGCATCTAGGATTGGTTTTGGCTGATCGAAAATGTGAACACAGATTCACAAAATGGTCATGTAAGTGGTTGCCTATTGGGGGGAAACTGATTTTTCTTCAATCGGTCTTACATAGCATCACAATGTACTATATGCATCTATATATACTACCTCAATCCATCTTTAAATGGATTAAATCCATTATATCAAATTTCTTTTTGGCTGGAAAAATCAAACTTAAAAGTTTCATCTTGTTAGGACTATGCTTGAGAGAGAAGGCGTGAAAAATAGTATTTGGAATCTGTAGGATGTAGTGGGTAGGAAAATGTGTTCGTTGAATGAGTTGCATCAGGTGTCTATTCAACCCTTTGGTAGGGTCGAGGTTGAGGTAGGGTCAGGTTTGACATCAAAAATCAAATGAAGATCATACATTCATATCAAGACATACATACAGGTCTGTATGGAAGACATACATACAAGTATTTCAACTAGTAATGCAGTGGATTCAGTGGATTCATCTATGAAGAATGCTGCTACAAAGACAACCATTGGAGAAGCATGAACAAATCAAAGAATTATTACCTGATATTTACTGCGAAACTCCGACTTCACTGCGTAGCTTGATACAGGACCGAACTGAGTGCTTGATACATGAAGAACTGAAGGGAAAGTTGAAGCTAAAAACATTGGAAAAAACATTCACGTGCAAAATTTTCAAGCTGAGCGGTCCAACATTGATTGTGGTAGGTGGCTCCTGGTCATCGTGTGCCATTGTGGGGGTGTCGGACAGGAGAGGAGCGACATGATGGGAGAGAGCTGGCGAAGGCAGGGGCCTGGGGTGCACCAGATTTTTTTCCCATCATCGTCCGCTGCGAATGTGTTTCCATCATTGTCACTCATTAGAGTTGGGCGGGTTCCACCTCCTACCCGGAAAGGCGTGGGGGTCTTCGGACGGGGCAATCCCAAAGCTATCCCATGACACTCGATTTCGTCGAACAAAAGACTCTTCCTTGAAAAATTGTTGCACACACGATGGGTTGTTGGGAAACTTTATATACATAATTTTGATATGTACTTCCAAAAATCATCATAATGTTGTTTGTACCATAATTTTGTTGCTTTGCAACAATATATATATATATATATATATATGTATATAATTTTCATACGTTCCTCAGTTTTGGTGGGGTTAACCTTGATCGATGGGAAACCAAAAGATATGGATGGACATCCTTATCAAATATGATGGTTCACATACAATATTGATGGACTATATTCAAAATCACATTAGTGTTGGCGTATACGAGTGGCAACCTACTTACATTCTTGAAATCTCATGGGTTACCTTAACAAGGTAAAAAATGAGACCGTAAATCTTGAATGAAATTTGCGAGACGAAGCTGGCTGGCTTAGTTTCTTATTATTATTTATTGAGTTGGGTGGAATATTTTATTATTTCTTGATTTGTTTTATTTAAATATAAAACATTTCCAAACATCTCTGCAATTCAATAACTATCATCATCATAAGTAGTGTAAATATTTGATCTTTTGCAAATACCTAAAACATAACCAGTCCCAATTTCATTACCATGATTCTTGAAGGCTTATGAGCTACGTTAGGAAGTGTTAGGTCCCTATATCACTAGTATAGTCCCTTATTATTGTTAGTGTAATCCCCTTATTGTTATTATTGAACCCTTGTAACCCCCATTTTGTTATTATTGTGCCCTTAAATTATTATTTTTAGGTCAACTAGGATTACATTGTGGCCCACTAGGATTACATTATGGCCCCATGGACTCCTATATATAGAAAGGAGGTTTTGTAAATTGTATCATCCAAGAATTGTTCATTTATGTAATGTATTGGAGGTTTCCCCCTCGAAGTGGCTCATTTCTAAGGTGTTGATATATCTTTTCTTCTCTTTTTGGAGTTGGTTACACAACATTTGGTATTAGAGCTTTGGATTCTAGGGTTTCGCTGCTCCAAACAGGTCATCATGGCATTTGCGCTATAACTTTTATTCTACGAAGTTTCAGAAGTTGAAATTTTTAGGGTGCGAAGCCGAAATCCTGAGGAATATTTTCTAAAAATTTCAGAGCCTGGTTCGCAATATTTTCAGAGATATGATCTGTGGAAGTTAGGTCTTTTTCCAGGCTCCTAAACAGGTCATCATGGCATGTGCGCTATAACTTTTTTTCTACGAAGGGTCAGAATCTAAAATTTGTATGGTGAGGAAATTCTTAAAAACATTTCATAGCTTGGTTCGTAATATTTTTGGAGATATAATCTATGGAAGGTAGTGCTTTTTCAGGCTCCTGAATTTCATCTCAAAGAGGTAATCATGGGAAAAGTTCAATAACTCTCTCTCTGGGCATCGGATTGGAGTGCCGTAAAAATTGTTCGCAAGTACACAGAATGGAGTTTCTTGGCTATCAATTTCAGAGACAAAGGATGAAACAGTGATACGTGGCAAGTCGTACAAGTTCGCTCTACTGAACCAGCCCATAATTAGGTTATTGTGGGAGATTGGACACAACTTTGTCTTGGAGAATCCAAATTAGGTCAGACCCATGGCATTGAAAAGAGAATTCAGAGAGCTACTTCAGTGCTGAATTTCAGATATTTGAGATCCACAATCATAGAGATAATACAATTTCAATATCGAGCTCCTCAAAGCAAGTAAAAGGTGTGTATTTTTTTTCCGAATTGCATAAGTCTTGTTTGAAGAATCAAGTTGAATTGATTGAAAGGGCCTATTGTAGAATAGATATCAATATTGGAGTCTAAAATGGCCCCTAAAAATAATTCAACACCCATTAAGCCTTTTGAAGGCTCTACTATGACTCATGAGAAGAAGAATGGCAACATGACATATCAAAATTACAAGAGCAAGTGTAACAAATTTCGCTCTCCCAAAGAACAACAAAAAATGAAATGGAAGTTTTGAAGAAGGGCGTGGAAACTAAGATGGATGGTTTGAAGAAAGGTGTGGAAGCTAAGATGAGTGGTTTGGAAGCTAAGATGGATGGCATGGAAGTGGGCATGGAAGCTAAGATGGATGACATGGAAGCTAAAATCGATGAAAAAATGAAAGACAACATGGAAAACATGAAGAAAGATCTAAAAGTAGACATCGAAGGTTTGGGAAAGTTGATACAAGAAGTGTTTCCTAATGGTGAAAAGATAGTAGAGGAAACTCATGATGAGAAAAAAATAAATGTTAATCATGATTTCATAAAATCTACTGTTGGAGGGAAGAACCACCATATTCCAAAAATGGATATGAGGAAGTTTGATGGAAAGGATCCTGTAACATGGATACTACAGATGGAGAAATATTTTGATCTCCATAATGTTAAAAACACACAGAAGGTACGCATTGCAACTTTACATTTAGAACAAAATACATTTGTATGGTATCGATGGCTTTGCTCTCGTAAAAAAATTGTCACTTGCTCAATTTTTACGGAGGAAATGATAGCACATTATGAGGATACAAAGAGCAACACCTTCTTTAGCCAATTGATAAATCTCAAACAAAAGGGTTTAGTGGGGCAGCACATTGAGGACTTCCAAAAATTGAATATAAGGGTAACTGATATTTCAGAGGAACACAGGATCAATCTCTTCATAGGCACTTTAAAGGATAACATCCAACATGAAGTTCATGTTTTGGAACTGGATTCATTGGAGAAGGCATTCAGGTTGGCAAGAAAAGTTGAATGTAAAATAATGGCAACAAGGAAGCCTACCACTCAATTCTATAAAGAAGGAAGTGTTGCTACGCCTAGATTTCCACAACCTACAAGGTTGACACCACAACAATTGGAAGAAAAAAGATCAAAAGGGCTTTGCTACAGTTGTGATAGCAAATACACTAAAGGTCATAAGTGTGCTGAGAAGAAATTATTTTACATAGATTGTGAAGAGGAAGAAGAAATGAACAAGAAGAGGATATACACCAGGAACCAGCCCTAGAAGAGGAAGAAATGAATCCGACCATATCGTGTAATGCACTGGCAGGAATTACCACTCCTCAAACTCTCAAGATAGAAGGACAAATCAAGAAGAAAAAGGTAATAGTGTTGATTGATTTAAGTAGCACCCATAATTTTATTCATTGTAAGGTAGCCAAGGAATTAAATTGTTTCCTATACCCAGCACCAGAATGTCAAGTGATGGTTGCAAATGGAGGAACTATAAATTTCTCTGGAAAATGCCATAATATTAAGCCAACCATGGGGGAATATGTATTGACTAGTCCAATGCTTTCCATTCCTATGGGAGGTGCTGATGTTGTACTAGGAGTACAATGGTTACAATCTTTGGGGACGGTAGCTTTTAATTTTCAAGAACTTTTCTTGAAATTTTTTTCAGAAGGAAAGGAAGTCGAATTACGGGGTATTGAAGGAAAGCCAGGAAGGATAATAAGCTCTAATGTCATGACAAAGCTTCTAAAGAAAGAACAACGAGGCGTAATTGCACAATTATGCTCACTAGAAGTTCCGACATCAAAATCATCTATTTCTGCAGATCTCCAACAAGTCTTGGACAATCATTACAAGGTGTTTGAAACTCCCAAAGGACTCCCACCTATTCGTGATCATGATCATGCTATTCATTTGATTCCAGGAAGTGTTCCTCCAAACATCAGCCCTTATAGATATCCTTACTTCCAAAAGAGCGAAATTGAACGTATGATTGCAGAAATGTTAGAGGCGGGTATAATTCAACCTAGTCAAAGTTCTTTCTCTGCTCCTGTAGTATTGGTACACAAGAAGGATGGATCATGGCGAATGTGTCCGTATTATAGGGAGCTCAATAAGCTCACCATTAAAGATAAATTTCCCATTCCTGTGATTGATGAATTATTGGATGAATTACATGGAGCAATTTATTTTACCAAGTTGGATCTTCGTTTAGGATATCATCAAATTAGAATGAAGACTAAATATATTCCAAAAATAGCATTTCGAACTCATGAGGGTCATTATGAATTTTTGGTCATGCCTTTTGGCCTTACCAATGCACCTTCTACATTTCAAGGGTTGATGAATTCCATTTTCAAACCCTTCCTTAAAAATTTGTGCTAGTATTTTTTGATGATATACTAATCTACAACAGGTCTTGGAAGGATCATGTTGAACATGTTGACAGGGTGCTCAAACTATTGCAGGAGAAACAATTATATGTAAAAAAATCCAAATGTTTCTTTGGAGTACAAGAGGTGGAATATCTGGGTCATATTATATCTCACGAGGGTGTTAAAGTAGACCCTAACAAAATTAAAGCCATTAAGGAATAGAAAGTCCCCAAGACAATAAAGCAGTTGCGAGGATTTCTCGGGTTAACAGGCTATTATCGCAAGTTTGTTAAGAATTATGGGAGAATAGCAGCACCTCTAACAACATTATTGAAGAAAGATGCATTTTCATGGACTCCTGAAGCAACTAAGGCCTTTGAACGTCTTAATGAGGCAATGTGCCTAGCACCGGTCTTAGCTACACCAGACTTCACAAAAACCTTTATTGTGGAATGTGATGCCTCAGGAAATGGAATTGGTGCAGTTTTAATGCAGGAAGGAAGACCCATTGCTTTTGAAAGTCGTCCAATCAAAGGAAAGTATTTACTGAAACCTATTTATGAGAAGGAAATGTTAGCAATACTGCATGCACTAAAGAAATGGCGAACTTACCTAATGGGAAGACACTTCAAGGTAAAAACTGATCATGATAGTATTAAACAATTTTTGGAACAAAGACTATCTTCAGAAGAGCAGCAAAAATGGGTCACAAAGATGTTGGGTTATGACTTTGAAATAATCTACAAAAAAGGAAAGCTTAATGTTGTTGCAGATGCACTCTCAAGAAAAGATGAAGAGGTGGAAGCATTGCTTTGTGCCATTTCTATTATCCAACCAGATTGGATAACTGAAGCAAGAGATGAATGGAAGAAGGACAAAGATGTATGGACACTCATTCAAAAGTTGCAGCAAGATCCTAGTACATCTAATACATTTAGTTGGAAAAATGATTCCTTATGGTACAAAGATCGCTTATATCTTTGTAAGAAATCCCAACTAAAACAAAAGATTCTTCTGGAATTGCACACTTCTCCTTTAGAAGGACACTTAGGATTTTTAAAAACTTACCACAGGGTGAAGAAAGAATTTTTTTGGGATGGCCTTAAATCTGATATTCAAAAGTTTGTGGCAGAATGTTTGGTTTGCCAGCAGAATAAAGTGGAAACAATTAAGACCCTAGGACTTCTACAACCTTTATCCATTCCTAGTCAACGTTGGGAGGAGATTTCAATGGATTTTATCACAGGTTTACCTAAGTCCGAAGGAAAGAGTGTCATCATGGTGGTAGTTGATAGACTTAACAAGTATGCACACTTTTGTGCATTATCTCATCCATTTAAAGCAAGTACAGTTGCTACTACATTTATGGACACAATTCAAAAGCTACATGGAAACCCAAGGGTTATTGTGAGAGACAAAGATCCCATTTTTACTGGAAATTTTTGGACGGAGTTATTTTCTTGTTTGGGTACTCAATTAGCTCATAGCTCATCTTATCATCCTCAATCTGATGGTCAAACTGAGATAGTAAATAAATGTTTGCAAGGATATCTTCGTTGTTTTGTATCTGATAAACAAACACAATGGGTCAAGTGGTTACCTCTCGCTGAATGGTGGTATAACACTTCCTTCCATACTGCAGCAAAAATGACCCCATTTATGGCACTTTATGGATATCATCCACCATCCATCACATCATCTTTACGAGAAAATTTGAAGGTTCAAGCAGTGGAAGATCACATCGAGCATCAGCAAGAAGTTCTCCAACTCTTAAAGGATAACCTGAATTTGGCACAAAATCGAATGAAACAACAGGCAGATCAACATCATAGCGAGAGAAGTTTTGATGTAGGAGATTGGGTATTTTTATGGCTACAACCATACAAAAAAATGTCCCTCAAGCAAGCAAAGAAGGATAATAAATTATCGCCAAAGTACTATGGTCCTTATAAGGTGTTGCAAAATATTGGTACTATGGCATACAAATTGGAGCTTCCTGCTTCTTCGCGAGTACATCCAGTTTTCCATGTTTCATGCTTAAAGAAGGTTATAGGTGAAAATCTTCTAGTTCAAACAATATTTCCAGAACTTGATGAGGAAGGAAAATCATATTGGAACCTGAAGCGGTCACAGAAACAAGCACTCGACAACTACGGAATCGATCAATTTCAGAGTATCTCATCAAGTGGAAGAACTTACCCACTGAAGATTCTACATGGGAGGATGAGAATTTTATACAGAAGCACCCAGAGCTACTCAAGTGTTGAGGACAACACTTTTTCGAAGGAGAGGGGCATGTTAGGTCCCTATATTACTAGTATAGTCCCTTATTGTTGTTAGTGTAACCCCCTTATTGTTATTATTGTACCCTTGTAACCCCCATTTGTTATTATTGTGCCCTTAAATTATTATTGTTAGGTCGGCTAGGATTACATTGTGGCCCACTAGGATTACATTATGGCCCCATGGACTCCTATATAGAAAGGAGGTTTTGTAAATTGTATCATCCAAGAATTGTTCATTTATGTAATGTATTGGAGGTTGCCCCCTCGAAGTGGCTCATTTCTAAGGCGTTGATATCTCTTTTCTTATCTTTTTGGAGTTGGTTACACAACAGGAATGAAGAAAATGACGCTATAAATATTAAAAAATTTGCGATCAGACAACGTTGGTTAATGGTAAAATACTTAGGATTGCATGAGGATGCTCGTGCGGTTGCCAGATAATTGAAATTGTTGTTGTTGATGTCGGTGCATAAATTACTACCTTCGGGAAATGAAACCAATTCCATATAGATAAGCATTCAATTATTGTCATCACTATAGTTACTATAAACTTTTAACTTTTTAAAAATACTTACAACATGACCAACTTTATTTCCATTTCTCATGAAGGCTTATGAGCTATGTTATCAAGGAATGAAATGAGGCCATGAATATTAAAAAAAAATTGCAAGATGAATACCTATAGCATGAAAAATTTTATTTCCATGATTCATGGAGGCTTATGAGCTACATGAGCAAGGCAGAAAACGAGGCCATAAATCTTAAATAAAATTTGCAAGATGAAGGTGGCTAGCCATGATGTAATTTTTTATTATTTCTTGCTTTGCCTTCTTGAAATAGAAGATAGGTCCAATTTTGTAGATGTCATATATGGAATTCAATAGTTGTCATAACTCTCAGTTTAAATTTTTTAATTTTTTTGGTGTACGTGCACATAGTTAGCCTTAATTAGCTTTAGTTCAAGTGTAGTTATTACATGCAATGTGTACTTTTCTTTAGCTAGTTAACTCAAGTGCTTATATGTGGTGTGCACTTGGCTTTAGTTAGCTAACTCTCATGCTTGCATGTGGTGCATGTGCACATTAAAAGAACAGAAAGCACACTTAGCTTCAGTTATGTTTAATCATCTATAGTTATTGCATATACAACTATAAGCTTAACTTAGTTTCTTTATATATTGATTCTCAAACTAATATTGTTGAATCAAATTCATTCTCAATTCCAATTTTTCTTTTTCAATTCTCACAAGTTTGTGCAATTATTCTTCAAGTAGATCTATATTTGTGATCTATTAATTTTACATGGTATCAGAGCTACAAGGTCTTGGAGAAGGTGCATGAACAATATTTTGCAGGTTTGAAGATCAAAGAATTTGAAATTATTGGGAGATTTGATTTGTGGATCAGAATATTAAAGAATTGTTGCAATTGTTGCTACAACCACAAAGTGAAAGAATGGAATTCTGAACATCCACTATTCTGACTTTATAGAATTACTATGAATGGAAGCCAATGATTTTGCTTCATCTTAGGAGAAAAGGCTTGTACCAAATAGTCATGGGAATTGAGATAGAACTAATATCATAGGATGAGAAGTCAGATTGGCTTAATAGGTCTCACATGGCTTATGTAAGATTGTGTTTATCTGTGTCTCGTGAGATTCTTTATTAGATCAGAAATATTGAATCACCACATGAAATTTGGACTACATTGAAAGGATTATATGGTGATAAAAATTATCTATATGAACACCATTTGGAGGCAAAGAGCTTGAGTTATTATAGCAGTCATGAAAGTGGTGAAGAATCCAATAATGTGGAGAAATATTCTCAAGACTGTGTTGAACAAGAAACTCTTCTTCTTCTATTGTTAATGAACCTGCTGCAAATGAGAATTTTATCTTGTCCAATAACGAAGACATCACACATGAGGAAATATCTTCCTTTGCTAGTGATGAAGACAATACTTTCAAAAACATTGAAGAGGACTTTGATTCCTCTACTATTGATGATGTTGATGATGTAGATCTAACACAGTCTCAATATAATGATGCCCCACACAGACTCTCAGTCTCAGAGCCATGCATGGCCATGCATGATTCTAAGGAGGCATTTATAACACCATGTATGCACATTCATGCATCCAAAAAGGCATCTCTAAAGCCACACATGCAGATGAATGCATCCCTAAAGATAATCATTCCCATGCATGCATATAAGGTACATGAATCTAATCGTCAAATGCATGATGAAGTTGTAGGGAATCCATATTGGCATGCAACCATGTATAAGGAAATTCATTCCTTGATACAAACATCAGAGTTGATACCTATACTCCCAAAAATGAAGCTTATTCCTCCAGACCCATGATGGGATCATCAATATTTAGTATTGTCCGAGTTCCAAACAGACTGTCGATATCTTCACCAAGACTTTTACTGACAAGAAGTTTCAGTTTAAGCGAGATCATCTTGGGGTGAAGGACACGACTGCCTAACAATTGTCTTTTCTCTACTTTTTGCATTATATTTTGAGGTGGGGTTTTCTTCCCACTGGGTTTTCCCTCTTTCCTCTTTTCATGCATTGTATATGGGTACCTAAGATGGCTTTGTTGCTAGGAATCATTCATTTTGTATCACACTTACCTATGTTATGCTTAAGGGAGGCTATTGGTGTACATGCACATAGTTAGCCTTAATTAGCTTTAGTTCAACTTTAGTTATTGTATGCGATGTGCACTTTTCTTTAGCTAGTTAAGTTGAGTGCTTACATGTAGTATGCACTTGCCTTTAGTTAGTTAAATCTAGTGCTTTCATGTGGTGCATGTGCACATTAACAGAACATAAAGCACACTTAGCTTCAATTAAATTTAATTATCCATAGTTATTTCATGTACAACCAATCTTAACTTAGTTTCTGTTGACACCTAATCCTATGGATGGGTGTGCATATGTATTTTTGTATATTATTTATTATTAGGAAATAAGGAAGGCCAAGAGTCATTGGGAGATGAATCCCAATAGCCTCACCTCCCATCTATATAAGCATGTACATTCTTCAGCTAATACATATTCTAGTTTTGAGGGGTTACCTCCTGGTTTGACATGGTATCAGAGCCAGCCCCACAATTGGCATTTCTGCCCTGTGGTGTAACTCCCTATCCTTTGCTCAGTCAATATTTTTTAATAGTTTTCTGCTGCTCTTAATTGCTAGACTGTTATTCTGCATTTTTTTTCCCTATATAGTACTGACATTTGCAGGCTCTGCCATTCTGCAATTCCAGCAGTCCTGCAACTCTGTCATTCTGCAGATTCAATTTCAAAATTTTTGTAACAGCCCTTTGGGCCTCCTACCTACCCAACGCCTCCCCTTCTCCATACCTATTGACCCATTCTGGTGCCCATTCATTTCCCTACCTCACTGCTATCTCCCTCACTGTTCTACGCACATTCCTCACATCCCCCTATTCCACAGTCCCACTGTTATCAATACGTTGCGCTGTTCAATACGCCCTCCACAGTGGTTTATATCCAGTGCTACATCCCATCCTATCTATTTTATTTAACACAGCTGTCCAGCGTTCCATTCTACACTGTACGCTGTCACACATATATATACAGCGCTCAATTTTTCATTACCACGCACTTCGCTCCAGCGTTTCGCATTTCACAACAGGAAGTTCACTCCAGCGTTCTATTATAGCGTTCCCACTTGCGCTCTCACTGCATTTACCATACTATTTCCGCTCCACAACAGTCTCACACAACCACGCTCCACAGCAGTCTCCGCGCCATCTTTGCAATACGCTCCTCCAATTTCATAATACGGTGGTTTGACGTGGTTTAATACGCTGGTTTGGCACATACCGCTGTGTTATTTGTTATTCAAACGTTGTGTTATTTGTTATCATGGTATGCGCCCCCCTCCCATTTTATAATACACTGGCCTCCATCGTTTAATACCACAGTTCATATTTAAAAACTGCCCATTCATATGGTACCACAGTTGACAATACCACCCACACATTAAACACTGTCGTGGTATTTATACGCTGGTTTATACAGTCGACTCCAGTTCTACATACCATGTTGCTATACCGCTTATGTACCACCCTGTCACATATTACAATGCCTGTCCGGTTATAATCCAACGCATATATAAAACGTTGTCCATTGGTCGTTAATACATTACGGTTTTATATTACAACGTTGTCTGGTTTATAATCCGCATATATATAAAAGCGCTGCCATATACAGTACGTTGTCACCTCCATTTTTAATACCATTTCCCAATCCCCATATCCCTCCATTCCGCCCCTCCTTTTCCCTTTCATAATTCCGCCCCCTCCCATTCATACCATTCCAACTTTTTCATATACATTTTTTTTTCCAAACAAAAAAAAAATTATATATTTTTTTTTATGCAGAATTCAGTTTATAGCAAATAGTATTTTTTTTTTAAATTCAGTCTTCATCAAGAGTTTTTGAGCATAATATTTTTCCAGCAAAGTGTTTCTGTCCTTTTAAAATTCATCATATTTGCAGCAAAGAGTTTTTTCAATACATTTTCCAGCAAAGATTTTTTTGTTTTCTCTCCTTCAAGAGAAATTTTCCAGCAAAGTTTTTTCTCTCCTCCTTCAAAAGAAGATGACAGTCCCTTCATCTTCTAAAGAGGCTGCCTACTTGGCACAGAGAGAAAAGAGACATGATTCAGGTCCATCCAAAGGAAGAGAAGACAGAAGAAGAAGAAGAAACTTCAGAGAAAAGGGGGGCAGACAATCTAAAGCTCAGCAGCAAACAAATCAAGACAGAGGTAAAATTGATGACAAAGACAAAGGTAAACCAGCTGAATCAGCTCATTCTGTTCTAGCACATTGTAACAATGGAGTAACTGAAAACCTATTTGAAGTTTCATTTACTTCATGGAGAGATGATTGGTTGCTAGATTCAGGAGCAACATGTCACATGACATTTAGAAAAGATTTTTTTGAAGAATTCACTGACAAAGTTGATGGAGCAATATATTTCGCAGATAAATCCAAACTCAAGCCATCAGGGCTTGGCACAGTCAGGCTTAAACTGCCTGGTCTTCCTGATCATATCCTACATGAGGTTCTATACCTCCCGGAGTTGAAGAGAAACTTGCTGCCCCTGATCGAAATCCGGCAGCAAGGACACTCAGTTCACTTGTTTGATGGCAAGGCAGAGGTCAGATCAGCATCAGATCACTCACTTGTCATGGAGGGAATAGAAGAAGGGACACTCTTGAAGCTGAAAGGTTCATCTGCCCATGCTCAAAACTTTGCATTCAGTTCATATCATGATGAAGGTACATTTCCGTCAAGTCTTTTATGGCATGCTAGATTTGGACACTTAAATTATGACAACCTTCGTTTGTTGAAGAAAAATGGTGTTGATGGACTACCTACAATTCCTAGAAAACCTAAGGAATGTGATGCTTGTATTCTAGGAAAGCATAGCAAACAACCATTTCATGATTCACACTCAAGAGCACATAGGAAACTTGAACTTGTTCATTTAGATTTATGTGGCCCTATGCCTATTGCTTCTGCAAATGGAAACAAATACATGATGACATTTATTGATGACTACACCAGAATGTGTTGGATTTACTTACTGAAGAATAAGTCCGATGCTTTTCAAACTTTCAAGAATTTTCATGCATGGATTGAAAATGATGCACAAACACATATTGGCTCTCTACGTACTGATAATGGAAAATAATACACCTCAAACGAATTTGAAAATTATCTTCGTCAACATGGAATAAAACATCAAACCATTGTGCCATATAATCCACAACAGAACGGTGCAGCTGAAAGAATGAACAGAACCATTTTAAATATGGTTCGCTCCATGTTATTTTTCAAGAATGTAAAATCGATTTTTTGGGCTGATGCAGTTCTATGTGTTGTTTACATAAAGAATAGGTGTCCTTCAAGTTCAATTAGAAACAAAACTCCTTTTGAAATGTGGCATGGCCACATTCCATCGGTAAAGCATTTCAGGGTCTTTGGGTCCACCTGTTATGCCTTGATACCCAAGGGTCAAAGGAACAAACTTGGTGCTAGAAGCAGAAAATGTATCTTCTTGGGGTACTCCAATACCTCCAAAGGATATCGTCTATATGATGAAGCAAATAAGAAGTTTGTGATAGCAAGAGATGTCATATTTCTTGAATCTTCCAAGAGTGACAAGGTTGTTGAGCGGCAACTTGATCGCCTGGACAGATTCACACATGCAAAGTATTTCCAAGAATTTGATAATGTGATTCCACACCTTGAAGGGGGGATTTTGATATTGAACCAAACTGTGGAATCATATCCTGAAGCACTCTCTCCCCCACATGAAGAAACAACCACGGATGACACATTGGATGATGTGATTGAAAGAATTGGGAGATTGAATCTTGAATGAATCCCAACTCAGTCAAGTGACCAGCCTGGGCCATCTCAGAAAGGTCCTCCCAAATGGCTGACAAAGACATTGGAGGATGTTCATCCTGATGAGGTTGGAAAAACAAGAACAAGAAGTTCCACTCAAGAAATCGAAGGTGATGTAGATAATTCTGATTCCCCTGTTGATATGGATATTTCTTATAACTGTGAATTGAGTTTGTCTACAGATCATGAACCAACTTCCTTCAAAGAAGCCGCTTCTCATGATGAATGGAAAGAAGCGATGCAGAAGGAGTATGATGCCTTGATAAAGAATGGCACTTGGAAGCTGGTTGATCCGCCTTTGGGAACGAAACCAATTGGCTGTAAGTGGGTCTACAAGAACAAGTACAAAGCAGACGGCTCACTTGACAAGCACAAGGCCGGGCTTGTGGCAAAAGGATTCGCACAGAAAGAAGGAGTCGATTATGAAGAAAATTTTGCTCCCACAGCAAAATGGACCACCATCCGGACTCTCTTTGCCTTAGCAGCTCAGAATGGATGGAAAGTCCATCAGATGGATGTAAAAACAACCTTCTTGAATGGAGATCTAAATGAGAAAGTTTATATGTCCCAGCCAGAAGGATTTGTGATAAAGGGTCAAGAACACAAAGTTTGCAAACTTGTAAAATCCTTGTATGGCCTCAAGCAAGCACCACGAGCCTGGTATGAGAAGTTGATCGAGCATCTTCTGAAACTTGATTTCAAACACTTTGATCTTGATGATGCAACTTTGTTTGTTAAGAAAGTTGGAAAAACAATTGTATATCTTGTGGTATATGTAGATGATCTTTTGATAACAGGAAACAATGAGAGCTATATTGTATCAATGAAGAAAGAGTTGAAGAAAGGTTTTGAAATGACTGATTTGGGTCATGTTCATTACTATTTGGGTATTGAAGTAATTCAACATCCTAAATTCATATTTCTTTCTCAAAAGAAGTACATTGGAGATCTCTTGAAATTTTTTGGCATGGATGATTGTAAACCCTTAAGCACTCCAATGGAACAAAACTTGAAGCTCACATCTATTGAAGGAAAGGAATTTGAGGATGCAACTAAGTATAGACAGCTTGTAGGAAGTCTTATCTATCTGACCACCACCAGACCTGACATCTCATTTTTTGTTGGAATCCTCTCAAGGTTCATGCAAAAATCTTGTGAAGGACATTGGTCTGTTGCAAAAAGAGTACTAAGGTACTTGAAGGGGACTCAAGACTTTGGACTCAAATATACACAGGTAGGCGACTTCAACTTGACCGGATACTCTGATTCAGACTTTGATGGTGACAAAGAAACAGGGGTGTCTACTATAGGTTACACCATGAGTCTTGGATCAGGAGCTGTCTCATGGAGATCACGCAAACAGTCAGTTCCAGCAGATTCCACAACTGAGGCAGAATATGTGGCAGCAGCTTAAGCAACAAAGGAAATTGTGTGGCTCCGGAAAATCCTGGAAGATTTGCAGATGAAACAAATGTATTCCACTCCACTCATGATCGACAACACTTCTGCAATAAAGTTGGCCAAGAACCCAAAGTTCCATGATCGAAAAAAGCACATCAATACAAAGTACCATCTAATTCGACATCATGTTCAGGCCAAAACCATCCATCTACATCATTGTTCCACAAATGAGCAAACTGCTGACATCTTCACCAACGCACTTGGAAGAGAAAAGTTTGAAAAGTTCAGATCGATGCTTGGACTCACCAACATCCCTTCGGATTAAAGGGGGGAATGTTGACACCTAATCCTATGGATGGGTGTGCATATGTATTTTTGTATATTATTTAATATTAAGAAATAAGGAAGGCCAAGAGTCATTGGGAGATGAATCCCAATAGCCTCACCTCCCATCTATAAGAGCATGTACATTCTTCAGCTAATACACATTCTAGTTTTGAGGAGTTACCTCCTGGTTTGACAGTTTCTTTATATATTGATTCTCAAACTAATATTGTTTAATCAAATTCATTCTCAATTCCAATTTTTCTTTTTCAATTCTCACAAGTTTGTGCAATTATTCTTCAGCTAGATCTATATTTTTTCTCTAATAACTTTGCACTTTTGCAAGGATCTAAATGGTTTTCATCACTATTAGTGCAAACTTTTGATTTTTTGCAAGTATGTAAAGAAACGAAATAGAAGACTACACGGTCCAATCGTGTCGATGCCAACTATATAAGTTCAATGTTTTGCAAGTATCTAGAAAAACGAAATAGAATATTGCACGCTCCAGTTGTGTAGATGCAAACTACATAAGTTCAATTTTGTAATGTAAACTTTTGACCTCTTCAAATACCTACTAACATAATCAGTGTAATATTGTGATTCTTTTATCATCAACCTCAACCTCAACATCAATTAATGATGTACATGACTTTTTCCAATTATATCACGTGGAAACCTCAAGTGCATTGGTCTATTTCAACTTTCCATGTAAGGCTATGAAGAATTATTTCATCCGTCTTCATGTATTTTTTCTTCACAATGTGTGCCATAGATATAGTAACCCATGTCATATTATTATAAGTATTCATGTATAAAAATGTTAGCCATGTACAAATTTCCATAACTCAACATAATTATATTTCAATGCTGAAGATCGGTTCAATGCATGATTAGTCGATAAATCATCATAAAATATTAAGCCAATGTAATGTCAAAAGTACCATGTATGTGTTAAGAAGACAAGTTGAACATGAACCTTTTTTTTTGTTTGCTTGGTAGTGTGGGTCCTGAGGTGACATCACAAAAAACGTATGGTCTGAGAAATTGTGACCAATGGGCATCTACCTCGGCCACACCAACCCTTATCATGGCTAGATTTTTTTCCCACAGGGGATTGGAACCGGTGACCTTTTTATCACTAGTGTCTTAAAAACACACTCTTGATTGTCGAACCAAACCCTGTGGGAAAGCTGGACATGAACTTAAAATCATGACTTTTTTATTTTTATTTTTTAATTATAGGGATCAATTATCAATTTCCTAGTGAAGGGCTTTAGTGTTAATATATTTTTGACTATGCTAGTCTGGTAATGTGAATTTCCTTTGGAATATGAGTGTTCGGTAGGGTTAGTGAGGGTGAATTATCTCTAACGCATTGTGGCTATTTTATTGGAATATCTTATTATAATATATTTTGTAATGGTTTTTAATGTGTTTGGATATTTTATTGGAATGTATTTTTATAATAGATTTTTTAATGATTAGTGTATTATGGATATTTGATAGAAATAATTTATTATAATAGATTTTATATTTTATGAAAAATTAATTTTTAGAATTATTATTACTAGATTAATAATTGAATAAGAAAATGAAAAAATCATCTATATACATGAATATTAAATTTATCTTAAGAAAACTAATCTAATAGAAAATTTATGTTGAAAGTGAGGTCAGCAAAAAAACCTATTTAAAAAGTGAAGCCTATGCCCTAATGTATTTTCTACACTAATGAAATGAGAGTACAAACAAAATAGAATTCATTATGGAGTCATGTTTGATACTATGGAGAATGGTCTCAATGTCTACTGCAAAATTTTGATCTTCCCTTTTTATGCTCTCAAATTCCACTTGAAGATGATTTTCATAACTATGGAAAAGGAAAGATACTAAAATCCCTTCAACCTGTAAAAGGGAGGTATGCAACATGCGTAGAAAAGGGAGAACCTCAACCGTAAAAGGCAAGTCTCAACCTGCGGTGGTTTTAGGATTACCACCAATTCTGGAATGCTTAATGCAATTCCTAGAACTCTTCCATAACTGGCAAGAAGTTGAAGTCTTTTGCTAGAGGAAGTGTCCCCAATTCTTTAAAGAGGGAAAAGCTCAAATTGAAAAGCGAGGTCTCAACCCTACATATATGGTTTAAGGCTAACCGCCAACCAAAGGCATGCTGAAGGGCATATCTTTCTCTAGCTACAACTCTGAATCTGGTATGGAAGGTTGTGGCTCATGCTCGCTTGATATGGATTTGAAAATTGTAGATGACCATCACTTACCCCCTTGTTAGGTAAAATATGAGATGATGGAGAAAAATCAAGTACAAGAATATTCAATACTATATAACAAATTTTGTCACATGATTGAAATATCTTCTTGGTTGTTGAAGTCCATTACCGAGAAACGATCCATCCAAGGTGAATATATGTTCTTGCAAGAGGTTTTTTTTTTAAAGCATATGTTTGATGAATGAGTGGGTTTATGATAGTTCTCAAGTGGATGAATATCAAAACAATGATATTTCATATAGCCAACTCTGTCATAATGTTGGTATTTAAAATTCTATTGTTGCTGCTGTGGAAGAGGAGCGAAATCTAGAACATATGAAGGTGAAACTTCATGAAGAAATCCAACACTCTAAAGTTGGATGGGACTTGAGTAATATAGAATATTAAAGGACACATCCTTTTCATATCCAAGACCAATTTTGTGCTTTTTATGGACAAGCTTTTCTTAGGGTGTGATGATGGGCTTGGGAAGTTTATGGTGAATTACTACTTCTTTCTGGAAATTTCCTTTTTCATTGGGTACTAGATCAACATTATTAATTTTATGCTAATGGGAGTCTGTCTAAATGTTTTGTAAAAAATTAGGCTTATAATGATGACTCCAATGTTTTAATTATGCTTTCTAAAGTTGAGATTCAAGCCCCAAAAAATCTATTTTCCCTATGTATTTTGCAGACGGGTTTTAATATCAAAGAGAGTGTTCTTGTTGATTTTGACCTATCATGATCAATGGAGTGTATCTGAGTTTTCAAGAAATGTAATACTTCAGTAATTCTGGACATTTTCATTTTCACAAATATTGTTTCCAATAATGAATAAATTACAGTATTAAATACATTCACTCAAAATGGACATCCAAGGATGAAATGTTGGAATAAAGACAACTAGTATTACCAACATATTTGACTTCTGGGCCTACCAGATTCATGATCTCAAGCTATATATAAATAAACAAAGTTCCATATATATATATGTGTGTGTGTGTGTGTGTGTGTGTGTGTGTGTATATATATATATATATATATATATACACACATATACATATACATATTATATACATATACATATACATACACATATACACACACACACACACACACACACACACACACATATATATATATATATATATATATATATATACATATACATATACATATACATATACATATACATATACATATACATATACATATACATATACATATACATATACATATACATATATATATATATATATATATATATATATATATATATATATATATATATATATAGCTCAAAACCATAATATAATATGATTGAACATATGGAATATGCAAGCCTTCAACATACAACTCGTGGAATTTCAATCGCCCCCACTCAATTTCGAACAATACAACCCCAAGGATATTTCCTTATGCAATGCTCAATGCTCAACATTCAAATGCTCATGCCAATGCACCAATACCCTATGCAACTCAAGGTTATTGAATAGTTGGATATTTTCTCTCAAACAATGCAAACAGTTCACATCAGGTTAGAAAAATATCAACACACAAAGAATAATATCTTCAACATTACATTCAACACAAACTCAAAAGGTTTCGTAATTACATTATCGTGACTAGAGGTATTGGCGTTCTAGTGAGGGATAACTCTACGACTTTCACAGATAATTTCTCATCGTGATTTACTAACTATAATTGACACAACAAGGAACAACATATAATATGTCCAATGCACCAGGATATTTTACACTAAAAATTGTCTCTAGTTTAGTTTCTCGCTCAAGCTCACTTATAAATCTTCGAAAAACGATTATTTTAGGTGAAACTCATCTTCTCCCATCCAATAACCTACATAGTATGGGAATCACACTTCCAAAAATAACAGGAATGACTCTTGCAATGCCAGGAATTAATGGACTGGGTTGTATATACATCTATGTTAATAGTAAATGAAATTCACTGTTTTATCATTCATTTTTTTTCACATTCCATGTGTGTCTAATATGGAATCAGAGTGGGTATGTTCCTAAATTTCTCAATCTTGTTTGAGACACTTTTTTATGGCCTCTTTGTGCCTGTCAATCCTACCATATTGTCTCTATATTGTGTGCCATAACTTAAGCATTCTCATTGTGCACATGTCCATAGGGATCCTAATGATCAAATAAATTTTTTGTCGATCAGAAACCATTTCCCTCAATGTAAGCCTGACCTAGTCAGAAATATGTCTTCTCATTTTTGGATATTGCCTCCATTTTTCAACCCTTGGCACACAATCGAATCATAAGAAACTTGTTCTTGAATTGACCATTGATTTTCGGCTCAATTTTTTCACTCATTTCCTAGTGAACACTCCATTTGGTTGAACATTGGAAAAAACAATAAATGATTACATAGAGTTGCGTTGATTAAAGGCTATATTCCCTCATTGCTAGAAATCTAGTTACATTTCCATCTCTTGGAATATTGAACTCTTCTTTGAAATATTCCTTGACCTTTTATTCCAACAATAAACCCAATTTTTGCTTTTTTTTTTCCAGCATTTCAAACCTATCCTTGTGCAAGGATGAAAAACTTGTCATTGCAGAAGTAAAATAAAAACCTATTGCCACTAGGCAAATAATATCGTTGCATCTACTCAAGTGTTAGATATCTTTGTAGTAGCGTCTCCATTTTGGGAATCATATCGTCCTCAGTTATCACAAAAGAAAATATTTGAGAACATAAAATCTACACAAAATATATCATGGAGCTTGACAACTCAAAGCTCAAAAAAAGCTAACGTATTCAATTTTTGAACAAATTTATTGGTTAAATCGCTTAAAGCGATTGTAATTTTCCTGAAATGGAAAAATTACGGTGATATCAAATATTTAGTAATGAAAATTATGTATTTTGAGTATTTTATGGGGATTGGGATCATTTCGAGTCTTTAACTGTGATTTGAAGGGATAAAATCAGTAATTCTGTGGTGAGAACTGAATATTTCAAGGTTTTTGGAAAAGACTTATTTTAGAAGCTATAGGGAATCCCTTACTCTTTAAAAGGATTAAATTTGATAGATTTGGTAGGACAAGGTGCTCTCCTCCTACATGTAGTAATCAACGACCAAAGTTTCTTGACACTCTTGTATTTGGTATGAACTCCCTCTACTTAGTTTTTCCAACAAAATGCTACTATGTGCACCAATTCTATGTGTCTTTGTAACTCCACGCATTCTACTCAGTCAAAGCACCACATGATGAAAACGACTTGGTTTATTCATCACAAAATTGTTTTTTAAATGCGAATTTGACCAATTTCAACATGTAACACTCCTAAAACCTTTTGTGCATTCTAATGATGTAAAATTTGTTCTCCACTATTGTCTAAGAGTTGATCTCCACTGTTTTCTGTAATGCCTCACTAAGACTTCTAGTTCAACATTAAAATTCTTGAGCCTCATATCATTTCTAAAGTTATAGATAAAATAAGGAAATATCTTCTAGTCAAAGCATGAAAACTTGGCTTCACAACCCAGTCCAATAATTCCTAGCATTGTTGGAGTCATTCCTCATATCGTTGGAAGTGATTTATAAGTGATATTGAGTGAGAAACTGGACTAGAGCCAATTGTTAGAGCATAAAATATCCTGGTAAATTGGACATATTATATGTTGTTCATCGTTGTGTCAGTTATAATCAGTAAAGCATGATGAGAAATTGTATGTGAAATTCGTAGAGTTATCCCTCACCAAAATGTCGATGCCTATAGTCACCAGAATGTAATTAATGAACCATTTGAGTATGTGTTGAATGCAATGTTGAAGATATTATTCTTTGTGTGTTGATATTTTTCTAGCCTGGTGTGAACTGTTTGTGTTGTTTGAGAAGAACTGTCTAGCTATTAAATAACTTAGAGGTGCATAGGATATTGGTGCATTGGCATGAGCATTTCAATGTTGAGGGTTGAGCATTACCTAAGGAAATCTCCTTGGCATTGTATTGTTCAAAATTGAGTGGGGGCGGTTGAAATTCCATGAATTGGAATTGTTTTATGCCCTTTAAATATGTTCAAGGCTTGCATATTCCATATGTTCAATCATATTATACTATGGTTTTGAGCTGATTATATATATATATATATATGTGTGTGTGTGACTTGGTTTATTTATATATAACTTGAGATCAAAAATCTGGTAGGCCCAGAAGTCAAATACATTGGTAATACTAGTTGTCTTTATTCCAACATTTCATCCTTCGTTGTCCATTTTTGGTGAATGCGTTGATTATTGTAATTTCTTCATTTTTGGAAGCAGTATTTGTGAGATTCACCTTATTTGTTCAATGAAAATGGCCATAATTACTGAAGTATTAGAGTTCTTGAAAACTGCGATACATTCCACTAATCATGATACAATCAAAATCAACAAGAACACTCACTTTGATATTAAAACCTGCCTGCAAAATACATAGGAGAAAATAGATTTTTGGAGCTTGAATCTCAGCTTTAGAAAGTAGAATTACAACAACGGAATCATCATTTTGAACCTATTTTTTTTTTTAAACGTTGAGAGAAGCTCCCATCAACATAAAATCAATAATGTTAATCTAGTACCCAATGAAGGAGCATATTTTCATAAAGAATCAGTAATTCAACATATAGCTCCCAAGCCCACCATTGGACCCTTGGAAGATTTTTTCCATAACAAGCACAAAACTGGTCTTGGATATGACAATGATGTGTCCTTTCATATTCTAGATTACTCAAGTCCCATCCAGTTTCAGAGTGTTGAATTTCTTCATGGCAGTTCACCTTCAGATGTTCCAAATTCTGCTCCTCTTCCACGACAACAACAAGAGAATGTTAAATGGAAAAATTGTGATAGAGTTGGCTATATGAAATATAATTTTTTTTATCTTCATCCATGTGAGCATTGTCATAAAACCACTCATTCTTCAAACATATGCTTAAAAGAAAAGCGTCTTACAAGAACAAAGATTCACCTTGGATGGATCACTTGTTGGAAATGGACTTCAACAACCAAGAAGATAATTCAATCATATCATAAAATATCTTCTAGAGTATTGAATAGTCTTGTAGTTGAGTTTTCTCCATCATCTCATCTTGTATTTGATGGGGGGGGGGGGAGTGATGGTCATCTACAAGTTTCAAATCCATATCAAGTGAGCCTGAGACACAACCTTTCATAAAAGATTCAGAGTTGTAGATAGAGATAGATATGCCCTCCAACATGCCTTTGGTTGGTGGTCAGCCTTAAACCATCTATGCAGGTTTGAGACCTCCCTTTTCATATTTATCTTTTCCCTCTTCAAAGAATTGGAAACACTTCCTCTAGCAAAAGACTTCAGCTTCTTTTTAGTTTTGGAAGAGTTACATGAATTGTATTAAGCATTCGAGAGTTGGTGGTAATCCTTAAACCATCGCAGGTTGAGACCTCCCTTTTACGGTTGAGGTTCTCCCTTTTTTAAGCATGTTACAGACCTCCCTTTTACATGTTGAATTTATTTTAGTATCTTACTTGTTCCATTGTTAAGAAAATCACAAGTGGGATTTGAGAGCATAACAAAAGAAGATAATTTTTTTGCAGTAGTCATTCAAACCATGCTCCATACTATCAAACATGACTGCATAATAAATTCTCTTTTGTTTGTACTTGCAGTTCATTAGTGTAGAAAATACATCAGGGCATAAGATTCACTTTTTAAATAAATTTTTTTTCTCACCTCACTTTCAACATAAATTTTCTATTAAATTTATTAGATTAATTTTATATTCATGTATATAGATGATTGGTTCATTTTCTTATTCAATTATTAATCTATTAATAATAATTATAAAATTTAATTTTTCATAAAATATAAAATCTATTATAATAAATTATTTCTATCAAATATCCATAATACTAAAATCATCCAACCAAAAAAAAAAAAAATCCATTATAAAATGCTATTCCAATCAAATATCCAAACACATTAAAAACCATTACAAAATCTATTATAAGAAGAGATCATTCACGCTTATTAACCCTATGGAACACACATAGTCCAAAGGAAATTTACACTACCAGACCAGCATAGTCAAAAAGACATTAACACTGAACCCTTTCACTAGGAAATTGATAATTGATCCTTGTAATAAAAATAATTCATGCTTTTAAGTTCGTGTGTAGTTTGTCTTCTTAACACATACATGGTACTTTTGACGTTACATTCACTTGATATTTGATGATGATTTATTGATTGATCATGCATTGAACCGATCTTCCTCTTTGAAATATAATTATGCCAAGCTATAGGCATTTGCACATGGGTAACATTTTTATACATCAATACTTATAAGCATATGACAGGGCGTTACTATGTCTATGGCACATATCGTGATGAAACAATCCATGAAGACACGTGAAACACTTCTTCATAGACATACATGGAAAGTTGAGATGGACTGATGCACTTGAGGTTTCCACGTGATAATGTTGGAAAAAGGCATGTATATAATTCCTTGATGTTGAGGTTGATGATGAAAAAATAACGGTATAACACTGATTATGTTAGTAGGTATTTGAAGTGGTCAAAAGTTTACATAGTTGCCATAGTTGCCATCTACACGATTGGACCGAGCCGTCTTCTATCGTTTCTTTAGATAGTTGGAAAACGTTAAATATTTACACTCATAGTGAAGACAACCATTTAGATCCTTGCAAAATGTTAGAATTTTACACTAAGAGTGATGACATCTATTGAATTCTAGATATATGCAAGGTTGGACCAATCTTCTATTTTAAGAAAGTAAAGCGAGAAATAATAAAAAATTACATCATGGCCAGCCAACTTAATCTTGCAAATTTTATCGAAGATTTGTGGCCTCCTTTTATTCCTTTCTCACATTGCTCATAAGCCTTCATGAATCATGGAACTAAAATCTGTCATGTTACAGTAGTTATAGTGATGACAACAATTGAATGCTTATATATAAGGAATCGATCTATTTCATCTCCCGAAGCCATACTAGCTTCAAACTGCCACAAAACAGCGATTTCAATTATCCGGCAGCCCCACCAGCATCCTCGTTCAATCCTAAATATTTTACCATTAACCAACATTGTATGATCGTAAATTTATTTAAGATTCGTTGTGTCATTTTCTGCCTTGCTCATAAGCCTTCAAGAATCTGATGGAAATTTCTGAATATTTTGAACAAAATAGAGGAAGAAAAGTTCCTCAACTCAACACAAAGAAATGATAGAAATGTGGACAAAGAGAGATGGAGAAAAGCTCTTTTTCATTAACCATAAAAATGACTATTAAAAATACAAACTTCTTCAGAACTACAGTTCTGGAATAAGCAAAATACTCCTTACTCTATTTTTTCAATTTCTGTTTCTACACAGATTTGTGTTTCAGCAACACACATATAGTTGCTGAAACTCCACACAGTCTGTTGCTAAAACACTCTGGAAAATGCATTGCTGCTCCAAAACACAACGACTCTATTTTTCCTCTGTTTTCTCTGCTCTCTGTCTTCTTCTTTGTCTTTTTCTATTTCTCTAACTCTGTAACCTTAAAACTAATACTGTTCATTACATTTATATGTTGAAAAACATATTTGAATTAAAGCATTAAAATAATACAAATATCTTTTAAAATTATCAGCCTCTTAATTGCAGTAAGCGGTGGGAGATAACGTGATGCTTTTTGGAAAAAAAAATCGGCTGTTTGCAGGGACGTTAACTCTGAAAATTTAGTGCACGACTTTGAGGCATCCGTTTTTTCTGAAATATCCACAGAAATCTGATTTCTGTCCACCTGTTTCAGTTTGCAGTTGGAATTAAATTCCAACACTCCCCCTTAATTATAATTGCTGCTATCTTGCATACCCAGACATTCTCTGAGATAATAAAAACTTTTCTTTCCCAATGGTTTTGTCAAGATGTCAGTAAATTGATCCTCTACTCTGTAGTGCTACAAAACAATATCACCATTATTAACCAATTCACGTATGAAGTGAAACTTGGTGTCAATGTGCTTTGTCCTTTTATGAAAAACAAAATTTTTAGACAATGCTATCGCCGAGCTATTGTCACAGTAAATGGTTGTGCCCTTTTCTTGTTCATGACACAAATCTATGAGAACTCTTCTCAGCCATATTGCTTGGCATGCTGCTGCTATTGCTACCACATACTCTGCCTCTGCTGTTGACAAAGCCACAATTGGTTGCTTCTTGGAAGCCCATGAGGTGGCTCCCGATCCCATATGAAACACATATCCCGATGTGCTTTTCCTATCATCAACACTTCTAGCCCAATCACTGTCAGTGTAACCTGTCAACATGAAATTTTCAGAAGAGGAGTGTAAAATACCAAACCCCTTCGTTCCATTCACATACCTTAGAATCCTCTTGGCTGCCTGCCAATGAGTCTCCTTTGGTCTTTCCATAAATCTAGAGATTAAACTCACAGCGTGCATAATGTCTGGCCTAGTTGCAGTCAAGTACATGAGGCTGCCAACTATGCTCTTGTACAACTTTGAATCAAAATCCTTACTGCTGTCTTCTTTGCTCAATTTCAACCCCATTATAGTTGGAGTCAAAACTGCCTTGCTGTTCTGCATGTTAAATCTCTTCAAAACTGCATCTACATATTTAACTTGGGAAATGAAAACACCATTTTCACCAAGGAAAATTTTAAGGATGGATGTTTATCTTAAAGTTTAAAACTTGGCGAATCTTAGTAGTCCCCAATATGTGAATTGTAAAATTTTTGTTGTTGTTTTTGTAAAAATATTTATTTTTGTAATCATTTTATATTAGTATATATAAATTTTTGGAGATTTTTAGGGTAAAATAATTTGATACTATAAAATTTGGGTGAATCAATTTTTAAAAAATGGGAATTGGCGAATATTTTTTTTGGAAAAATCATGGAAAATTAGCCCACCTGCGAATATTAGCCTCTAAAATTTTCCATGATTTTCACTTTGGTCTACTTCAATTCTAAGAAAATATCTTAAGAAACCCAAGTCAGTCATTTCAAATTCACTTTTCATGACTGCTTTAAAATCAACAATGAGAGAAGCATCATTGCTAGTAAAAATTAAATCATCTACATATAAAACAACAATAAGAATCTTACCGTCATTCTCCTTTATGTAGAATGTGGGTTCACCATCACACTTCTCAAACCCATTCTCAATTAGATAAGCATCTATTCTGTTGTACCATGCTCTTGGAGCTTGCTTCAGCCCATAAAGGGCCTTCTTTAGTCTGCATACTTTATGCTCTTGGCCTTCAACTTCATAGCCTGGAGGTTGTTCAACATAAACCTCTTCTTTTAACACTCCATTCAGGAATGCAGATTTAACATCCATCTGATAAATATTCCACTTGTGTTGTGCCACATTAGACAACACTTTTCTGACTGTTTCCATCCTTGCTACTGGTGCAAAGGTTTCATCATAGTCTCTGCTTTGTTGCTACTTGTAGCCTTTCACAACAAGTCTTTCTTTGTGCCTGTCGATCTTGCCTTCAGCATTGCTTTTGGTCTTGTAGACCCACTTAACTCCAATGACATCTTTTCCTTCAGGGAGGTCCACTAACTCCCATGTTTTACTCTTCTCAATTGCACCAATTTCTTCATTCATTGCTTCAATCCATTTATCTTCATTTACAACATCTTCAAAATGAATTGGGTCATCAACATGACAATATAAAGCAAATAATGAATTCAGACCAGTATTGTTACTTACCTCTCCTTGTTCATAAATCTCATTCATATTTCTGAATCTTGGTATTCTTGGTGTGCTTGGAGTTCCATTTTAACTTGAGGGCATTTCTGATCCCTGTTGTGTGCTTGGAGAAGCACTTCCTTGACTTCTCAAGGCTGTTCGAATTCCAGCTTGTCGTGTGGTTTGTTGTACTTGTTGTGGTTGAGGAGGACCCACCAAGGAAGGATTATTTGCTATTGTCCCTTCCTCTTCTTATTCGTGAGACACAATTGTCTTCACATTCACTGTCTTCTCTAAGCTTCCATCCCAAGCTTCATCTTCAACGAACTGCACATCTTTGCTTACTATCAATTTATTGGTGGATGGATTATAGAGTTTGTATGCTTTTGACTCATCATAGTAGCCAATAAAGACACACTTCTCCCCCTTAATATCAAGCTTCTTCCTTAGCTGATCCAGTACATGTGAATATGATACACAGCCGAATACTCTCATGTGAGTGACAGTTTTCTTTTGTCCACTCCATGATTCTTCTGGTATTTTGTTCATGACAACTTTAGTTGGGCATCTGTTCAAGATGTAAACTTCGTAAGTGACAGCTTCAGCCCAATACTCATGCCACAAGTGTTTTGACTTTAGCATACTCCTGACCATGTCCAGAATGGTCCTATTCTTCCTTTCTGCAACATTGTTTTGCTGAGGTGTATACGTCGCGGTGAACTGCTTTTGTATGCCATTCTCTCTGCAGAAATGCAGAAAGTCTTTGGAGATGTACTCTCCACCTCTATCTGTTCTGAGCACTTTGATATAATGCCCACACTGCTTCTCAACAAGAGTTTTGAAGTGGCAGAATTTCTCAAATACTTCACTCTTCTGTTTCAACACATACACCCATGTCATTCTGGTGTAATCATCAATGAAAGTTAAAACATATTTATTTCCAGCAAATGATGGTATTTGGATCTGTCCACAGACATCAGAGTGAAAAATTTCCAAGGGTGCTTTTGCCCTTATACTCTTTCCTGCTGGAAAGCTTTCTCTGTGTTTTTTGCCCAAGATGCAGCCTTCACAAAGGCTGTCCGGCTTCTCAATCAATGGAAATCCCTTTACCATTCCCTTTCTGTGCAACAGATTCAAGCCTCCGAAATTGAGATGTCCAAATCTCAAGTGCCACAACCAATTTTCATATTTCACTTGTTCTTGAAAGACTTCTTGTGTTACAGCTGCAATAGTTCTTCCTTCCTTCAAATCTGCCCTGAGTTTGAGAGGAAACATTCTATTGCTAGTCATCTGCACTTCTGCAATGATCTTCTTACTTGGAGGTATGTCTTTGATTGTACACATATCATCTTTGAAGAACACATTGTAACCTTTGTCAATGAGCTCTCCAATGCTCAAAAGGTTACATTTCAGACCAGGTACATAGTATACCTTTGGCACAATCATCTGTTCTCCATTTCTTGCTAGGATAATGCCTCTTCCTTTAACCTTGACTGATATCTTACTATCAGTTCCTGTTGTTACCTCAGATTTCACATTTTCATCCAGATTGGAAAACATTGCAATATTTCCAATCATGTGATTACTACAACCTGAGTCTAAGAACCAAAACTCATCTTGTTTGTCTTGTGCAATGTTACATGTTAACAACACAATCTTTGGATTCTTATCTTCTTCATTTGCAAAATTAGCATTTTGCCTATTATTCATGTCATTTTGTTTTTTCCTACATTCATTGGCATAGTGCCCATATTTCTTACAATAATGACATTGGACTTGAGATTTGTCATAACTTTGTCTATGAGATTGCTGTTTGCTTGAACCTTCATCTTGGTTCTAATTGCAACTCCTTCCACTTTTTCTAGCAGGATTATTTTTGCCTCTGGTTTGGCTTCTTCCACAACCTCTTTTATTTTCTTTGCCTCGACCTCTTCCTTGGTCGAATGACATTTGAGTCTTGAATGCTTGCTCAAAAGAGGAATCTATTCCTCTACTCAGTCTGTGTTCATGAGACATAAGAGAAGCACTCAGTTCATCTACTGTGAACTGTGAGAGATCCTTTGTCTCTTCTATTGCTACCACAACAGCTTCAAACCTTGAGGGTAAACTTCTCAAGATCTTCTCTACAATCCTTCTTTCTTCAAGAATTTCACCATGAGATCTTATCTGGGTTATCAACCCAATAACCTGAGTGAAGAAAGAATCTACTGTATCAGATTCCTTCATGCTGAGTGTTTTAAAGTCTCTCCTCAACATCTGTAACTTTGCAGTCTTCACCTTCTTCATGCCTTGATAGGCAGTTTTGAGAATATCCCATGCCTCCTTGGATTTTGTTGCTACTTCAATCCATGGGAAAACACTTTCATGTACTGATTGAAAGAGAAAAAAGAGGGCTTTGGCGTCCTTCTTCCTCTCATTCTTCAACAGGTCTCTTTCTGCTACTGTCAAAGCAGCCAATGCTGCTGCATCTGCAGGTTCAGGGTAGCCATTTTCAACTAGCTCCCATAAGCCTTGAGAAGCAAACAATGCTCTCATAGTTATGGACCAATAACTGTGATTCTTCCCATTAAAATGTGGAAGTTTGGAATTTGTCAAACTAGTTCCAGCATCTGCCATATTAACTGTATAAGTAAAGGAAAGATACTGATTGTTTAATAAAACAAGCAAGAACTTTCTCTGCTGGAGAAATCTGCTCAATAAGCTTCTAGAATCATGTATAAATGTTTGATCTTTATAAGCTTCAAGAATCATATTTATGTTCTAGGTATTTGCAGAAGATCAAACATTTATACTACTTATCATGATGACAGTTACTGAATTGCAAAGATGGTTGGACCGGTTTTCTATTCCAAGAAAATAAAGCAAAAAATAATAAAAGATTCCACCCAGCTCAAGAAATAATAATAAGAGACGAAGTCGTTCTCGCAAATTTCATTCAAAATTTATGGTCTCATTTTCTACCTTTTCAGGTAAGAATATACGTGGGTTGCCACTCATATACGCCAACACTTGTGTGATTTGTAGTCATCTTGTATGGGAACTATCAGATTCGATAAGGATGACCATCGATATCTGTTGGGTTAGGTTCATATTTAGTTCCTCAATGCTTGGTGATGGAACTTAATTGGTCAAGGTTAACCCCACCAAAACTCAGGAACGTTTGAAAATTATATAAATATATATATATATATATATATATATATATATATATATAATCTTGCAAAGCAACAACTGTGTATGCTACTTTAGCATATGGACAAACAGCATGGTGATTTTTGTTGGAAGTACATATCTAAATGATATATATAAAGTTTTCAAACCAACCACCGTGTCTGCAAAAGTTTCTCAACACAAGGACAGTCGTAGATATTTCTACACCCAACATGATAATGCTTTTAGGGAGCAGGCCTGGACATTTCACCATCACCAACACAGTGTTACTTGACACAATTATCATTGTTTTTAAGGATGGGTGTGTGATCGATTGTACTACCCTGTGTGTTTATTTATTTATGTTTGAAAAATTAATATATTAAAAATTAGTAAGGGAAGAACAAGGTTACAAATTGCTAATTATGAAATTGAACTCTTTTAACAATTGAACTCCTTCAACAAGACCTTGATGATGTTTCTCAAAGAATAATTTCATGATAAGTAACGTTCTTGAATTAAGATTAAGAGATTATGAACTCTATCATGAATTTGTGGGTTTCACTACACAAAGCATTAACAATTTAGAGGAAATATTAACATCACTAAATCAATGGGTAGATGACATTTTCAAAATTCAACATCAAAATGAAAAATTAATAAATCATTTCAATAAGAATTATTGACAAAAGAAAATATTTTGTTAGAATTGGAAATTAAGTGTAATAGTTAAATGAACAGAAATCCAAGTGTGATGCCCTTTGTGATGCTAGTGACCTGGTTCAAAACACTTATACTTGTCTTTACTTTCTTTTGATTAGTAATGATGTACATATATTATACTTGTCTTTTGATTGGTAATGATGTACATAAGTCTATTTCTAGTTATAAGGCTCCGAGTAATGATCTTGATAAAGATGAGGATGCTAAACTAGACTACTTTGAGAAGCACACAAGAGGAATTGGTGCCAAAATTTAAAAAAAATGGATTACAATGTAAAGGGCCTAGTCAAAAGAGGCCAAGGAATTCAAAAACCCATTAAAATATATTTAATACCAAAGAATGAAGGCTTCGGTTATGAAAGTAAAACAAGAAATACAGCTAGGAAATTTGTGAAAGGACAAACATTGACAAGACATGAACCATCTATAAGTAGAAATACAACAAATAAAATACACAAGCAAGAAAAAAATTATAGAAATTGTGGAAGAACAAAATATATACTAGATACATGTTGGGATATGCATCCATGGAATGTTTCTGGTATTACAAGTCATGATCATCATAAGTGTTGGACTAAAGATATATCAAATATTTATATAAAAGTCAGTGTGATTGGATAGATGTGAATGGATGAAAAAAATGTGTTTTATGTTGAAAATATTTTACAAGATCAAGTCTTCAAATGTACAATAATATCTCTCATAAAAATCTCATGAGCCATTTTGTTCACCAAAAGATTAGTTGTCATTAAGGAAATAATTGTGAGCTTATCAAGTCATTTCTTGGGTCAAATAAAGCATGTGTATTTTTGTATTGATTCTTTGTACATCAATAACCACTTTGTAATGAGAGATGGAGGTTTGTGGTCAAGAGAAACCACTTGATTTAATGAATTGTTTGTGGTAAATCCAACCACTTTGAGGTAAGGGTGGGTTAAGAAAGCTCTAAATATGATGTAATGGTTAAAGTGTAATGCATAGAAAACTGATGGGATGGTAAAGGGTAAGCTAAAGAAATCCTTGATATGAAGATGATGTAGTCCAAATGAATGAGTCAAGATCCAGAATTATTAGATAATGAAGCAACACATATTGATATAGAAACATAATGTAATATCCCCTTTCAGGGATATCTCTAAAACACAAGCAAATTCCAACCAGAGATGGACTGGGAGGGCATTTACTAGATATTTCACCTCTAAAAAGAGGGTGAGATCTGGAGGCTATCTTTCCCTTTCTAGACTATGTCTAAGTGTATGGGGAAAACACACCAAGTGGTATAGAAACTGAAACGCTCGAGGAGAAAAATAACAGTAGTGCAAGCATACAATAGCATATATATAGAACATGCAACAGATACTCAAGAAATGCAGAGAGAATGCTGAGCCATTTTATTATACTTAGAAATATAAGTGAGTACAATAGGTGATCAGAGTGATGGCACCTAAACCTACACAAGGAAAGTTAAGAAATACTCTCAGAATGCTACTAGAATGGCTGTTCTATGTTCTGCGTCTAAGATGCTGGAAAAACTGCCATGCAACTGCTACTACTGGAACAAGATGAGTATATGGGGCTGCTCCCCTACTCGGAATGAGCTGAAACTCTGGAATCAGCCTCTACTCACAAAACACAGAAAATCTCAGAGAGCGTTTCTGGACTGGACAACCTCCGAAAATACCTCCCTTGAGGATCTATGCTATCCTCCCAAGAGCCACGCTGAGACTGACTGGAATCCTCAAGAATATGACCTCCCGCTCAACCAAAAATCTCTAATAGGCAAGGGTTGTCCTCCTGCTCAATCTACTGACCAAAATCCTCCAAAAGAATACCACACCAGAGCTTTCCCAATATGGAGTACGTCCACCCTCTCAGGACTGCGCAGTCAATACATGAAATGCTCCTCCACAAAGGCCGCAACTCGATCCTCTTACGAAATACTGATGGGAATGCCTCACCTGAGCGAGCACTCGAAGTCTCTCGGGGCTGAGGGTGAGATCTCCGAATGAAGACACTCAATGCACTAAACAGTGCTGCAGACAAGCTAAACAACCAGCATGCTCAAAGTCGTAATGACTAGCTCAAATGCATAAACTCAAATGAATCCAAAATGAGGAGGCTCTCCTCTCTATATAGCATCGGCCCCTCTCAAACCCTAAGGCCTGCCTCCTCCAACGTAGCCTCCCTTTGCCTCGTGCTCAACTAGGCCTGCGCAGTCCCTCCCTGTGGTCTACGTGGGCCCCCTTGGCTCACTTAAGTTACAACGCTGGTTCTATTAGGGAGTGAACTTTATTCTTAGAGTGAGCTATGTCCCCCTCTACTCACTTTTATTTATAATCTAACTACATAAGGAAAAATTGACCAAAATCAAATATTCCAATTAGCCATTGTTAATTGGGAATATTACAGTCTCCCCTGGTAAAATGTTGCTTGACCCCAAGAAACTACAGTGATGGATGCTGCAAGATCTTCTCACTCTCCTAAGTAGCATCCTCATCTGGAAAATTCTTCCACCTCACCAAGAACTCCGGGATTTTCCTATTCTGCAGCTGCCTCTCCCTGGTATCAATAATGGCCTCGAGCTGTAACACCAAATGCCCCTCATCATCTGTAGGCGGTAGCTCCTCTGTCACAGTCACCTGCTGCCCCAATGCCTTCTTCAGGCATGATATATAGAAAATGTTATGAATCTTGCTGCCTTGGGGCAGCTCCAACTCATAAGCAACCTGTCCAACCCTGTGTATCACCCTATATGGCCCATAAAAATGGGGCTTGAGCTTCTCATCTCCCTTTTGCTTCAGTGACAACTATCGGTATGGTTGTAAATAGAGGTAGACAAAGTCTCCTACCTCAAACTATCTCTCCATCCGCCCCCTGTCGGCAGACAGCTTCTGCTAGTTCTACGTTGTAGCCATGTTATCCTTGAGAGCTCGGAGAATGTCCTGACTCTCTTGGATCCAATATTTGGCTCTCAGAGCCTTGCTAGCACCAAAAACCACATTAGAAAAAGATAAATAATGGTATCCATACAAAGCATAGAACGGAGACATACCGATGGACATGTGATGTGTGTTGTTGTAGCATTACTCCCCTAGATGCAGCCACTTCAGCCACACTCTCTACTACCCACTGACATAGTTACGCAAGTAGCCCTCCAACCAATTGTTAACTATCTTTGTCTGCCCATCTGTCTGTGGGTGGTAGCTGGTGCTCAATGTCAACTCCGTCCCCACTAGCCGGAAAATCTCCTGCTAGAATCCGCCCATAAAGAGGCTATCCTTGTCACTAATGATGGTCTTGGGAAAACCATGTAACTTAAAGATCTCTCTGAAGAATAGCTCTGCCACCTGTGCTGCTGAATAGTGTGCGGATATGGAAAAAAAGTGTGCGTACTTCATCATCCAATCAACGACGACATATATACAGTCCTTGCCCTGCACCATGGGCAACCCTGTGATGAAATCCATCGAAATGCTCTCCCATTTCCCCTTCGGAATGGGAAGAGGCTGCAACAAACCTATGGGATGGTTCATCTTCCCCTTGTTTCTCTGGAAAACCTCACACTCCCTGATATACTGGAGCACGTCCTCCTTGAGACCCTTCCATGATAACCTCTCTCCGATGGCCCTCTAGGTTTTGGTAAACCCATGATGGCCGGAAAATGGTGAGTCATGTGACACCTGAAGTATCTACTTCTGGAGCTGGGAGCCCTCAGTCAAGAAGATCCTATCTCTGTAGTAGATGATCTCATCTATCAACCTATGTCTGTCATCTGTCACCTGACCATCCAGAACCTCACAGGAAAATTTATCCTTGGAGTACTCCACCAAGAGTCGAGCTCTCCAATATGTATCTAATCTCATCAGAGACAACGTGGCTAGTCTACGTGAAAGTGCATCAGCTACCAGTTCTTCCCCTTGACATACTCAATGTCAAAGTCATAAGCCTGGATCTTGCTGATCCACTTTTGCTACCTCTCCTGTAGTTGTTTCTGCTCCAAAAAGAACCTAAGGCTGTTGTGATTAGTCCTCACCCTGAATCTGTTACCCACTAAGTACTGCCGGAATTTGGCCAATGCATGCATAATGGCCAGCATCTCCTTGTTGTATATAGGATACAACTGCTCATGAGGAAGGAGCTTCCAGCTCTCATAGGCTATAGGGTGGCCTCCCTACTTCGAAACTGCGTCGATCCCCTCTCCCGACGCATCACACTCCAAAATAAAAGGTTGCGTAAAATATGGCAACGCACGCACTGGGTAGCTGCTCATAACCTCCTTGAGCCTGTCAAAGGCCCACTGTGCTGTATCTAACCAACTAAATGCCCCCTTCTTCTTCAAATATGTAAGAGGTGCAGCAAGCTGAGAGAAACTCTTGACGAACTTCCTATAGTATGTGCAGATGCCAACAAATCCTCAAAGTTCCATCACGTTTCTCAGCTCTGGCCAATCTCTGATGGCCCTGATCTTCTTCTCGTGGACCCTCACTTCGTCCACTCCTATGATGTGTCCCAAATAAAACATCTTCGTCAAACCAAACTCACACTTGGAGAGCTTAGCATAAAACTGCTACTCCTCCAAGATATGCAACACTACCTCTATGTGCTGGAGATGCTCCTCCCAAGTCTTGTTATATATTAGTATATCATCGAAAAATACCAACACAAAATTCCTCAGATGATTACGGAAGATATGGTTCATGCAAGACTGGAAAGTAGCTAGGGCGTTGGTTAGCCCAAAAGGCATAACCAAGAACTCAAAGTGGTCGTAATGGCACCTGAAAGCAGTCTTGGGAATGTCCTGTTCCCTCACGCAAATTTGGTGGTACCCGAATCTCAAATCGATCTTTGAGAAGAACTGTGCTCCTCTCAACTCATCCATCAGCTCATTAATCCGTGGTATGGGGTATCTGTTATTCATGGTCTTCTTATTCAGGTCTCTGTAATCAATCCACATTCTCAATGTGCTGTCCTTCTTCTTCACCAACACCATCGAAGAAGCAAAAGGGCTGGTGCTAGGCTGAATATGTCCAAGAGCCAACAAATCCTGGATGCCCCGCTTAATGTCATTCCGATAGGCCTTGGGGTGCCTATAAGGTGTGGTAATAATGACCTAGATGCCCTGCTCAAGCTCAATAGTGTGCTCAAACCCCCAATCTGGTGGCTGTCCTGGCGGTATCTCTCTAAATACCATATCATACCTGTCAAGGATGGCCTATATGTCCAGATGAATTACCTACCTAGTAGTACCTGCCTCTGATACCCGCAACTCAACTACCCACTCTATGTATCCCCTTTGGAAGTATGCCTCCATCCGGTGAGCTGAAACAGTCTGAGGTGGGTAAGTGTGCATCCCACGTATCTTCTCATGCTTCCCAGTCTTCTTATCATCCCACTCCATATCCAAGGCCTCCCAATCTATGGTGACTTTCCCCAAGGTAATCATCCATTGAACACCCAATACCACATTGGTATCTAGTATGTTGACCACGAAAAAGTGGTCAGTCACTGTGTAGGTACCCATCGTCATAGCCAGCTCTGGAACATACCTAGCACACTGCATCGTCTGATCTCCTGGGACGAACACTGAAAATCCATCAAAGCTCTCTGTCGGTATGCCTCTCTACTCAACCATCGGGAATTAATGAAGTTGTGGGTTGCCCCACTGTCTACCAGAACTGAAACTCACTGCCCCCGCGCCGTCCCTCGAACACGCAGCGTCAAATACTTGGGTATTCTCGTAATGCTGCAAGGGTCCCCCCTGTGGGTGCAAAAGCTACACCTCATGCTCCTGGAGGTGGAGGTGGCAAATGGTCTTGCGTTGTCTAACTAACTCCTGCCTCCCCATCCTCATACTCATCCTCTTCCCTGCTACTCTCAGAGAAGACCTCCATAAAATGTGCTTTGCCAGCAGTACATTTGTGTCCTAGTGCCCATGGCTCCTGACAGGTAAAGCACAACCTCTTCTTCTTCAACTCCCTCAGGGAATCATCATCTAGCTGTACCCTACCCTAATTCCTCTTCAGAGGCGGAATCCTCACATTCTTCCCCTTTGGCTGGAAAGCCTGTCTCTAGGGGTAAGGTGTCATGGTCCTAGATAAGGCATCCTGCAAATCCCGAGTCCTGCCAATGGCATCCAAGAGTGTGGCTGGTCTAGTGGATCTGACTAGACCCCGAAGTGGCTCTACTAACCCTTCAACAAACATGTAGACCATCCATGTTGTAGATAGATCTAGCACCATCATTGAAATCCTCAGGAAATCTGCAATATACATCTCAGGACTCCTGGTCTGCTTGAGCCTCGTCAGCTCAACAAAGTGCTCCTTCGGATCCCTCCGGTCAAACCTCTCTATCAGTCTCCGAGTGAACTCGACATAGGTGGTCATGGTGGAATGCCCAAGTGTAACCATCCCATGGAACCACCAGTCCTAAGCCTCACCATCCAAATGCAGCGTGGCCACCTTGATGGCCTCCGTATTTGCCATCTAATTGAGCTGGAAATATATATCCAAATTCTCCACCCAAGACTTTGTCGAACTGTTTGATGACCCATCAAACGTAGGCAAATGGAATCGACTCGTTTTACGCTGGGTGTCTCCATCATGATAATGCCGGTGCCCTTTGTGATGGTCACGGGGTCTGCTGTCCTGCCGGAGCTGAACAAAGTCTTTGAAAAGAAGGGCATTCCTGAAATCCTTCCCATATGCCTGGTACTTAGCAAAATAACCACCTATGTGGTCAGGCTCTGACTCCTGCTGTGCTCCTACCCCAGTGTCTGTACCCAGAAAAGTGGGAAGAGTCGAACGAATGGGGGCATGTGAAGCCTAGTGCAGAGTGGCAACCCGATCCTGCAAATGGTGGGATGTGCCCGACCCTTCACCAACCTGGAAACCCCTTGGGGTTTCACACTATCTAGTCTCCATAACAGTGAATCTCTGACCCATCACCTCTATCTGCCTTGCCAGATCCTGCAATGATCTAAGGAGTGCTTCCCCAAACTGTTTTGCGTTTCTATCTCTGCCATCGGCTCTCCCTGCTTTATGTCTACCACAGGCTCCTCTTGTTCTGCGTCCACCACTCGAACGCAGTCCCCCTCTCCATAGGTGTCCTACAACCTATGCTCAATATATCTGTACTTCCTACCTTTGTGGCAGATGTAGGGTTTCTCTCTTGGTTTCATAGACAACTAGCTCCATAGGCTAAGCCAGATATATGCTCTGATACCACTGTAATATCCCCTTTCAGGGATATCTCTAAAACACAAGCGAACTCTAACCATAGATGGACTAGGAGGGCATTTACTAGATATTTCACCTCTGAAAAGTGGCTAAGATCTGGAGGCTATCTGGCCCTTTCCAAACTCTGTCTCAGAGCATGGGGAAAACACACCAAGTGGTATAGAAACTGAAATGCTCCAGGAGAAAAATAATAGTAGTGCAAGCATACAATAGCATATATATAGAACATGCAATAGATACTAAAGAAATGCAAAGAGAATGCTAAGCCATTTTATTATACTGAGAAATATAAGTGAGTACAATAGGTGATCAGAGTGATGGCACCTAAACCTGCACAACACAAGTTAAGAAATACTCTCAGAATGCTATTGGAATGGCTGTTCTCTATTATGCGTCTAAGCTGCTAGAAAAACTGTCGTGTAGCTGCTACTACTGGAACAAGATGAGTATATGGGGCTGCTCCCCTACTCGGAATGAGCTGAGACTCTGGAATCAGCCTCTACTCACAAAACCCAGAAAAGCCCAAAGAGCGTTTCTAGATTGGACAACCTCCGAAAATACCTCCCTTAAGGATCTATGTTATCCTCCCAAGAGCCACGCTGAGACTGACTGGAATCCTCAAAAATATGACCTCCCACTCAACCAAAAATCTCTAGTAGGCAACGACTATCCTCCTGCTCAATCTCCTGACCAAAATCCTCCAAAAGAATACCACACCGGAGCTCTCCCCAATATGGACTGCGTCCTCCCTCTCAGGATTGCGCATTCAATACATGCAACGCTCCTCCACAAATGTCACAACTCGATCCTCCTACAAAATACTGATGGGAATGCCTCACCCGAGCGAGCACTCGAAGTCTCCTGGGGCTGAGGGTGACATCTTCGAACGAAGACACTCAATGCACTAAACGGTGCTACAAACAGGCTAAACAACCAGCATGCTCAAAATCGTAATGACCAGCTCAAATGCATAAATTCGAATGAATCCAAAATGAGGAGGCTCTCCTGTCTATATAGCATTGGCCCCTCTCAAACCCTAAGGCCTGCCTCCTCCAACGTAGCCTCCCTTTGCCTCGTGCTCAACTAGGCCTGCACAGTCCCTCCATGTGGTCTACGTGGGCCCCCTTGGCTCACTTAAGTTACAACGCTAGTTCTATTAGGGAGTGCACTTTATTTTTAGAGTGAGTTATGTCCCCCTCTACTCACTTTTATTTATAATCTAACTACATAAGGCAAAATTGACCAAAATCGAATATTCCAATTATCCATTGCTAATTGCGAATATTACACATAATTTCATGTAAAGATACATATGAAGATGAAGAACACTAAATATGATGTAAAGTGTGGAAGACTAAAATGCAAAAACAAAAGTCATCAAGATTGAATAATAATTGTTCATTAAGTAGAAGTATAGTGAATAATTCATACTTATGATATCATGATGATATGAAAAAATTATAAATAATGAAAGTAGACTTAATCTAGAAGTCTACTTATGACCAAATATGAGAATAAAAAAAAGAGAATTTAAGGATGGATATCACATGAAATCAACTCAGAGACATGTGGAGATATTCATGGAGATATTGATAAGATAGTTATGGAGATAGTTGAACTAATTTGCCATATTATAAATTTTTTATGGGCACCTCAATTCTATATAGGAAGCCCCATGTAATGTAATGTATTGGACTATGTGAGGGTGTGTATATTATTATCGGAAATTAATACAATGTAATTTTTGATGGTTTATATTTCCAATTTTGGGTGTATATTTGTTTCTAACTACTTAAAATACCAATAGTTTGAACATTTTATGCAATGAGAACTTTCCAACCATAATAAGAAAAACATCTCAATCATAGCTTTTGTGTGGAAATTATTCGCTTTGCAAAGTGATAAACATTATACAAATTGGATTTCGTGTTATAGCATTACTTATACATGTATAAATAGCCACTTTCTTCGTCTTTGATAACATTAATTAATAGTTGATATATGAAAAGATCCTAACCTTAAATCACTATTCTAAAAGGAGAGCAATGGCATTCCATTCTTCTAATATGATAGTTGTGCCATTATTGAGAAAATAAGTTACAAGTGAGATTTGAGAGCATAAAAAAGGAAAAAACAGTTTTGTAGTAGTCATTTACACAATTATCTATAGTATCAAAGAAAACTCCATAGTGAATTCTCTATTTTTTGTACTTGCATTTCATCATTACTGAAAAGACAACATAACATAATTCTTACTCTTAGCATAGACTTCACTTTTTAAGTGGGTTTTCCATAAACCTCACTTTGAAGACATATTTTCTACTGCATTAGTTTTCCTAAAATATATTTTATATTCATATGTATAAATAATACTCATTTCTTAATTCATTCATTATTTTATTTAATTATTATTTTATTATTAATAATTTTAATATTTATAAAAAACTCTATTATAGTAATATATTTAAATCCAATTCATAACATTTTAAAAATCCTTAGAAAATATATTATAAAAAAAAATCTAACAAAAATATGTATTTATAATGAATTATTTCAATCCAATATCCATAAATATTTAAAAAAGCATTCCTTAAAAAATCTATTACAAAAAGTATTCGGACAAAAATTATATGTGTTTATAATAAATTATTTCAATCCAATATCCCTAACACTTTTAAAGATCTTTTAAAATTCTATTATAAAAAGGTAATCCAACAAAGATTCACTAATACATTGCATATGTTTCCGTAATTCTAGCTCACACACATGGTCCAAAAGACATTACAGATCTTTCGCGCTTAATAAACCTACCGGACACACATAGCATATGAGATGGCCTTACTATGTCTATTACACATGTTGTGATGAAACACTGCATGAAGACGGCATAAACACTCCTTGATAGACATATATGGAAGGTTGAAATGGACTTGTGCACTTGATAAAGTCGGATAAAGTAATGCTCATCATTCCTTGATGTTGAGGTTGATTATGAAAAAATCATAGTAATAACAGTAGGGGTTGAGGTTGATTATGAAAAAATCACGGTAATAACCCTGGTTATGTTCGGTAGGTATTTGAAGAAGTAAAAAAGATGGCATTTACACGATTGGACCCGTCTTCTATGACAACCATTGAACTGCAGATGTGATATCTAAGAGATTGGACCGGTCTTCTATTTCAAGAAAACAAAGAAAGAAATAATAAAAAATTACATCATGGCCCACTTTCATCTTGCAAATTTTATTTATGATTTATGGTTTCATTTTATGTCTTGCTCACGTAGCTTATAAGCATTCAAGAATCGTGGAAATAAGCGTTCAAGTGCTAAATTTATGTTTATTGGAGATGGTTGAAATATTTCAGAATTTGATAGTGAGGAGGAAAGTCAAAATTTTGTATGGGATTTATTTATAAATCAAGAATTTTTGTTTATGTTATAGGTATTTATAAAAAGTTAAATGTTTACATTAATTGAATCGAGAGGTTTATTATAGTCTAGTATGAGGTGTGAGGTGATAGGATGTGTTAGTTTGTTATCAGTTTATGTTTTTTTAAAATAAAAATTAAAATGAAGAATTGTGTTTTAAATAAAAAAATAATGTATGTTATAATTTAAAAAAATGAATATGCAGTAAATTAATTAGAAGTAAAAATTAATATGTTCTAAATTAATTAGAAGTAAAAATTAATATGTAGTAAATTAATTAGAAGTAAAAAAAATGTGTGAAGGAGATTTTTAAATCTTATAATTTTCAAAAAAAAATTCAACAAAATATTTAAATAAATTATTTGAAAATCTATGTTAACAAATTTATGTGGATATCAAAATTAAGTTTTTTTATTTGGTCCTATATATACTTTATTTAGCATTCAAAAATATAATTTAAACAATGAAAAATAACACATTGTATTTTACACTCTAAAAAGTTTGCACTTGAAGAAATTTGATCTCTCTCGGCTCATGTTAGATCCGTACTTAAGATGGATCTATCTTGACTATAGTGATCAAAACAATTGAATGGTTATCTATATGGAATTGATTTCTTGTCAGTTTATCCATCAACAACAATGATTTCAGTTTATCCACCAGTCCAATGTGTATAGTTTATTCATCAACAACAACGATTTCATTTTATCGACTAGTCCAACCAGTATCCTTGTTTGTAGAGATGGCGTATCCCAAATTGGACCTTCCTTCTATTTAATTAAAATAAACGAAATCATAAAATATTTTACCATTAAAAATAAAGGAAATAATAAAATATTTTACCATTAAAAAACACCTTATGCTCACAAATTTTATTTAAGATTTATTGCATCATTTTTTGTCATGATGGCATAGCTCATAAGCACTACTTTTAGTAATGACAACTATTGAATAGTAGAGGTGGTTGGACAGGTTTTCTATTCCAGAAAAAAAAAAGGTGAGAAATAATCAAATATGTCACCATATTATCTTGATGCAAACCCAATTTTGAGCCTACTACCCACATTCCCAGTCTTGTTTAAAAAGGGTGTTTCCTTCAACCCTTGGGATATAAATCCCTTTATTTCTAACAATGTGATGATTTAAATATAAGTGAGAGGAGCAGAAAGGATTACATGTACAAGCTCTTTTATAATCAACATAAATCTCTCTCTCTCTCTCTCTCTCTCTCTCTTTATATATATATATACCCATTTTTTCTATCACAATAGTGGATTTTACCTGAGCGCCTCCCTTTCATTACTATCCAACGCCGAATCTCCTCTTGCAACCTTTGTTATATTTATAATAACACCCGAGCCCTTTCTCCATGTATGTTTAGCTCCTCTTAATTTCATTTATTTTTCCAGCGCATACCCCGGTTCATCTATACTCCACCCATGGAACCTCAGTTTATGTCCAATGCATAAAACCCAACCTCAAATGTCGATCTTTCCTTCTAATTGCTTGTTCTTTGAACCTCCAAGCTAAAGCCTTTTTTGGGTGGCCCACTTTCCGTGCAATCCCGCTCCTTTATATGAAAGTGCAGTTAAAAGGGTAATACTAATAATCACATCGAGGTAAAACCCTATAGGTGGGACCCACTATCTCTTCTGTTTAAATACTCCAGCTTGCTTACAATGAGTGGAGGTTTACAAAGCCCTACTATAAGTTCCTCCGAGAGGATCCCACCTGGTCCTCCGCTTTAATTCTTCTAGTATGCTAATATTAGCCCAACGTAATGAGGAAAAATAAATTTCATATGTCGTCGGAGTTGAACCTATAGGCGAGATCCAAAGTTCCATGTAAGCTTTTTCCTCATCGCCCACACTTTATCTCTATGTGCTCTTTTGATCCTTTCGGTTTAAGGCCTCTACCTCGATGCTAGTCACCTGAAAATTCTATCTCCTGACGCCTATCAACGGATGAACTTCCATCAAAAATTTGAAAATACTAAGTATTGTCACTTCTCCACTCTACTCTATCAATACTTGGTCCACCTTCACCACAAATTTGATTTCACCTTTGTTTCTAACCCAATTCCTCAGCTTCCAATTCCTCAAAGATTCAAGTAACTCATGATCATTGGTCATATAATTAATCAATGATTAACACCTCCATTCCTACTATCATAAAAAGGGTTCCATTTAAATGATAATGAGACTTTTGTCTCTCTCGCGACCTCCACACATGCTCCTTTTGTGCTACTCTGATCCAGAAGTGATATTTATAAATGTGTGAATCCCTCTTGAGCTTTAACCTCACCAACAACGTATTTATGTCATGCTCATGCCAAATATGAACTCAAGGTTAATAACTCATTTAAAATGACTTAATTATACACAATGACATGGAATAAACTCCAACCAACTCAAAACACTCGAAAAAAGTACTTCTTCCATCATGAAACAATCAAACATATCTACAATAGGCCCTGTCTGGCTTGATTATAACAATGAAGCCCTTCTCAACCTTATGGCCCTAATTGAACTTCAACTCCTCTTGAATCTCTTTACTACCTCTACTCTACTCTAATTCCTATTTAAAACTATGTATTTATACAAAAAGGATTTAGATTAAATTCTAGTTCAGATCCACTATTTCCTCACCTAAACTAGATCCTATAGATCCATATTTCTCTCAAAAAATCTGACTAATCCTTAAACCTTTCTAACACTCTCAATAGTCTCGAAATTTCTCCCGAAGAATAAATCATATTACAATTGTATTTATGAATACATATTTTTTCTAGAATTCTCTAAAAACATAGGAAACACAAAATTTAAATAACTGCATTCAATTAGGGAACCAAATCCCTTGGTAATTAATATACTGCTATCTTATTCAAAATCAATTTTTACCTCGAGGTCAGATGCACTTGCATCATACTCCCAAGGTGAAAAAATTTCATGGACTCCTGACCATGTGTTGTAGAAACAAATCTTTCCTAGATCCCCACCTTTGTTTTGTAGTATGTCCTTCTCTTTATCATTTTGTTTCTCTGTTTTTTTTGTTGCTACCTTCTTTATTATTCATGGTTTCCAAACTTTATTATTTTAATTCTCCTCCTTCCTTCATGATTAGTCTCCCTCTGTCGTTTTCACTATGGTGTCCTTCATTTTACTCTGCTCTAAGTACCTCTTTTGTTGGGGCTTCTTCGACATTAGGTTCCTCATTTCTTCTATTTCCTCATCCAACATGTCTCTTGGCTGGCACAATTCATTGGTTCTTTGCTAATTTTTTTTTTTTTCTCTGTTCGTACTATTCCTTCCATCTTCTGTTGGAACTTGCAATCATTGTTGTCCATTTTTTGTTGCATTCAATTCATGGAAAAATTACCCTCGTACTCAATTGGAATGCTGCAATCCACTTTCTTTCGATTCTCCAACCATTATTCTAAAAATATCAAGTCTACTACAATGTTTTCCATTCTTACTCCACTGCAATATTGCAGGTCCTCTTCCAACGATTCTTGTATTTCACCAATTTAAGTAATCACTAGTTCCTACACATCTTCATTACCTGCAAACACAAACCTAGTTTTAAAAATATGAGACCCTGAAGTATCCATTGTTTCTTTCAACATCTTTCCCTCATGCATCCCTAAATTTCCAAGTTGCTCATCAAATCTTCCTATTCCATAGTAACAACTTTCTCCTCATCATCCCTAGTATTGACACACATGTTCTCCTTGTTCTCAAGTTGTTCCTCCATATTTTCCTTTTGACTAAATTCCAAAGACAATTTTGTCTTTTACTTAGTCTCTTCAACATTTTCTAGTGATTGTCCATTTTCACTGGACAAAAAAAAATAAATGTTTTTCCCTTCATGTACAATAACCCTTGCATTCACACGCCAATTGTTAAAAATAAAATCAATATGGCCTTTATCTTCTATTAACATCTTGACCATCATTCTTCCATGTTGATCTTCATTCTTCCCATAATATGTGAGACTCTCAGCTAACCTCTCATCAACCTCTTATTCTTCACTCTCTCTAAGAATTATTCCTTGTTCTTGTGTACAAATATTCTCTTCAAAATTTTTCCTTTGTTGTTGTTCTATTTTTCATTCCAATTGAGTATTTAGCCTCTGTTTAAAATTACTAAGTTTCTCCATCAAATGAGAGTTTAATATTTGTCTCATCTTCACATGCAACAAATTCCACTTTACTCTCCTCCAAAGAGTCTATGTGTAACCATGGTCTTCCTCGCCTTTTTTGTACTAGTCTTTTCAAAACCTCTAGATGCAATTTCATTTCAACTACTTATCTATTAAATTATGCACAATTTGATTTCTTATGGCTTACCTTCGAACCCTTACTATGAACATCAGTAGTCTGATTATTCTTACCTTTATGAGTTTATCCTTGCTCATTGTGAGTTGCATTCATGTCACTGCAATAAGCTCACTCCATCAACCTATTTATAAATACCATACTAATCTTTTCCACGCCTATTTCTCTCCCAGTATTTTTGTTGCATTCTTCCTCTAAATATTCACCTAAGTACTCTCTACTCTCATAGCATCTACATTCATTCTCCTTTTCAAAATGCCTTGGAATATTTTCTTCTTCAACTATGACCTATCTCTGAACGCATGACTATCTATAGTTATTTTACTTCTTCCTTATTCCTCTCTTTGTGAAACATTTGTGTTCACCTGTGAGCTACAACAAGAATTCTCTTTATCTCTATATATGTCTCTATCTCTAGCAATTCTTCCCGTAGTTAATATGGAACTGCCTGCAACAACTTCTACCCAACTGATACTTGTTGGAATTTTTTTCTCCTCATTATCTGTAGTAGAACCTTTTATTCTTGCTCTAGATCATACCTTCTCTTCAACTTCAAAATTTGTTATGCTATTTCACTTTCACCCGCACACTTTCTCTTTCAGAAGTTTGTTGTCCTCACCTCTTCTTCCACAAGAATTTAACTCTGTTGCTTGGTTGTTGTCACAATATCTCCTGTTTGCTTCCTTTCCTCTTTCACGACGTTGATGGTCGTCTAACTGGTGTCAACTTATTCATACCAATGTCTTCTTCAATCTGTCAAATCCTCCTATTCTTGAAAATTTTGTGCACTTCGATGGTATGATCTTCCATATATGCTTTTCGAACTAAAAGCATTTCAACTTTATGAAAAATCTAATTCTCATAGGGAATTTAATTTCCTATTCAATTGCAAATTCCTCAAAAAAATTCTTCACACAAAATTTTAAAAAAACCTCTAAACATCTTTCTCTACATTTCAAAAAGCTCCATCCTGCTATTAATTTTTCCTTTTTGTGGCAATATTTAATGCTTATAGTACTCAATTCTCTTTGATTTACTTATAGTTTCACTATGTATTTAAGAATCCTAAAATTAAAAAAAAAATCAAAATTACCTTTTCTCTGATCAGTCTAATCGAGCATCCTTCGTTCTTTGCTTTTCTTCCAGAGATTTGATTAGTTGTCTTCTAATCTTCTTTTTCAGATTTTTGAATGCTCTAATACCACATGATGCAAGCCCAATTTTAAGCCTTCTACCCACAGTCCGATTCTTGTTTAAAAAGAAGTGTTTCCTTCAACCCTTGGGATATAAATTCCTTTATATGTAACAATGGAAGGATTTAAGTATAAGTGGGAGGAGTCAAAAGGGTTACACATACAAACCATTTCATTTATAATTAGTGTAGGTGTGTGTGTGTGTATGTGTCTATATATATATATATATATATATATATATATATATATATATATATATATCACCCCCCTTTTCTGTCACAATAAGGGCTTTTACATGAACGCGTCCATTTTATTATTTTGCAACGTCGAAGCTCCTATCACAACCTTTGTAATGTATATTAACACCAGAGCATTTTCTCCATGCATATTTAGCTTCTCTTTATTGTCTTTCTTTTGCCAACGCACAACCTGGCTCCTTTATACTCCGCCCATGGAACCTTGCTTTATGCCAATGCATAAAGCTTAGCCTCAAATGTCGACCTTTCCTTTTAATTTTTTTCTCTTGGAATCTTCTAGCTAATTCCCTATGGGTGGCCCACTTTTCACGCAAGTCAGCTCCTTAATACATCAATGCAATAAAAAAGGTAACTATAATAATCATGTCAGGGTAGAACCCTCTGGGCGGGACCCACTCTCTCCTCCATTTAAATACTCTCACCCGCTTACATTGAGTGGAGGTTTACGAAGCCCTAAGCAAGTATCTTCAGGCGTACCCCACTTGGTCTTCCACTTTAATGCTTCCAACTAACTCTTATTAGCCTTTCCTAATGAGTAAAAGGGATTTAAAAATGTTGTTGGTCTGGAACCGTCGAGCGATACCCACAGATCCATGTAACCCTAGTTCTCATCAGTTGATATTTCTCTTTGTGTGCTCCTTTGAAACTTCTTGTTTAAGGCCTATGTCTCGGTGCCCATCACTTGCTATTTTTGTCTCCTATCACTTGTTAACTGACAGAATTTCATCGGAACTTCGAAAAAAATAAGTATTTTCACTTCTCCATTCTAGTCTTTCAATGCTTGGTCTACCTCCATCGTAACTTTGATCTCACCTCTCTCTCTAACTCAATTCTTTGGCTTCCAGTTCCTTTCAGATTAGGGTAACTCACGATCATTGGTCATATAATTTATCAATGATCAACAACACCATTCATTCTATTATAAAAAGGGTTCCACTTCATTAATAACGAGACATTCAAATATGTCTTGACCTCGACACACACTTCCTTTGTGCTACACTAATCCGACATCAATATCTGTGTGTGTGTGTGTGTGTGTGTGTGTGTGTGTGTGTGTGTGTGTGAATCCCTCTTGAGATTTGACCACACCAACAACATATTTATGTCACACTCATGCCCAATTGGAGTCAAGGTTAATAACTCATTTAGCATGACTTAATTATACACATTGAGAGGAAATAAACTCCAACCAACTCAAAACACTCGAACAAAGTACTTCTTCCATCACGAAACAAGAAAACATGTTTATAGTAGGTCCATTATGGCCTGATTACAACAATGAATCCCTTCTCAGCCTTATGGCCCCAATTTGTCTTCAAATCCTCTCATATCTCTTTTCTACCTCTTCTCTATTCTATTTCGTATTTAAAATTACATATTTATACCAAAATAATCTAGAACTAAATTTTCTTTCAGATCCACTATTTCATCACCTCAACTAGATCCTCTAGATCCATATTTCTCTCAAAATATCTATATAATCCTTAGATTTCTCTAACTCTAATATTCTCCAAACTTCTTCCAAAGAATAGATAATTAAATAATTACATTAAATTAAGAACCAACACCTTTAGTAATTAATATACCCCTATCCTAATCAAATTCCATTTTGACATAGAGGTAAGATACGCCTGCATCACAACCAGTGAGCCAAAATTTTAAAGATAGATATTTGTCTTAAATTTATTTTAAGATTTAGTTATCTTAGAACAACAACTAGTGATTTTTATAAAAAAATCAAATTTCTAAAAATTTTACATTTTATCTAGACAAATAATTTAAAAAAAATAGAAAATTAGCTAACTTTTTGGAAGCTTCAACGAAAAATATTTTTCTATATAAAATTTGAACAAATAATTTAAAGTTTGCAGTAGTTACACTGATTACACCAATTGAATGGTTATCCCTATGGAATTGATTTCATGTCTACAATAGCGATTTCGGTTTATCCAGCTGTCCCACCAGCATCCTCGTTTGTAGAGATGGAGTCTACAGGATAGGACCTACCTTATGTTGTATGAAAATAAAGGAAATAATAAAATATTTTACCATTATAACACCACAAGTATATCCAGCAGCCTTCAAGCCAAATATACCAGACCTTATGATTTAGCAAGAGCCGAGACTCTAAACGGGAAAGGGGAGTCTACTCCTTGAGCTAGGATCATAGCAAGCCATATACTCAATGAGATTTGAACCGCATTCTCTTGGGTTTCACCCAAGAGAACTAACCGTCAAATCACACATCACTGTATTACTCCAAAGAATTACCGATTCACCATGTGTTAAAAAAAAAGAAGTAATATTTTACCATTAACCAACACCTTATGCTCGCAAAAATTATTTTAGATTTATTGCATCAATTTTTTTCTTGCTAAAGTAGCTCATAGGCCTTCCTTAAGCCTTCAACGTTCATGGTCATGAATCCAAAAGTGGTTATATTTTAGGAAATTAACTATTTTTTTCAGTAAAACTAATGCAAAGTGACTCATATTAACCCTTAATTTTCCCATTTCAAAATTTACAACCTAAAAGTAGGTTGCCACTCAAAGCGCGGGGCTATACACAAACATTTATGTGATTTGCAGTCCATCAACCTTGTAGGTGAACACCCAACTCAATAAGGATGGCCATTTAGATCTCTTGGGTCAGGGGAATACTCAGACTCAATAAGGATGACTATCTAGATCATTGGGTTAGGTTGATATTTAGTCGCATTTTCATAAATTTTAGTCAGAGTTGTCTATCAAGTTGTAGCCTTGAAAGCATATTTTTTATAGGAATCCAGTAAAGAAAATTCGAAAATTTAGAATGTTGGAGCGTTTAAATCATTTTTTTAATGGTGGAAATGGATTCAGCACCATCAAGAACCCTTGGGGCACCCAAAATCCTGAAGTTTTACAACTGTAACCAAGTTTTTAAAAATTAGCTAGGACTGCAGATTTCTTACCTAAATCCAGTAGAAAAAAAAGAAAAAACTAAGAATGCTAGAGTGCTTGAATCTGTTTTTTGATGCTAGAAATGGATTCAGCACCATCATGAACTTTTGGGCATGCAAAATCTTGAAGTTTTACCATTGTAACCAATATTTAAAAAAGAAATTGCTAGATTTTATCATAATCTTGCTGGAATTTCCATTATTTTCCAAGCTAATTTGTGGGCTCTTTAAACTACGCCAATTTAACCTACCAAAATTAACCCCACCAAAACTAAAGAATTTTTCAAAATTATATATATAAGTTTTCCCAACAACAACACTATATGCTAAAGTTATTGGAACATATGGACAGCAGCCGATGTTTGTACAAACAAAATGATAGTGTGTGTTGGTTGTAAGTTTCAATATTATATATATATATATATATATATATATATATATATATATATATATATATATATATATATATATATATATATATATATATATATATATAGATATATCTGTGTGTGTGTGTGTGTGTGTGCTTGCCCAACAACAACACTATTATTGGAGCATATGGATAGCCTCCTATGTTTGTACAAACCACATGGGAATGTGTGCTGGTTGTAATGAAGGTAGAGGTATGGATGGACCAGTGGAATCTTGATGAAATGGATTGTTCGTTGATGGTGGCTCATGGCAACATTTGATGTAAGTCAAATGGTCTGTTGAGGTTTAGATTGTCGTCTTTATGTAAGATCTAAATAGTTATTCCAAAGGGAATGAAGTTTTATGGTCCGAGGGGGATTCTGTCCCAAATACTATGATGCACTGAATTTGTGTGGTATGATGGATTGTGTTTTGTATCTCTATTGTCGTCCTTATGTAAGATCTGAATAGTTATTCCAAAGGGAATGAAGTTTTATGGTCTGAGGGGGATTCAATCCCAAAAACTATGCTGCACCAAATTTGTGTTGTATGGTGGATTGTGTTTTTTATCTCCATTGTAAGGGTTTGTGTATGTGGGATACAGTATCTCTGGGGGTGGTTGTAGTGCTGATGATTTTCTTAGTGCATGTTGTAATTTTACATGTTGTTTAGGGGTTGTAGAATGATATCAGAGCATGGGGAGGTTATTATGATTGTATTTCTGATATTTTCTACCATTATCATATTTAGACCCATGTTGAAGCAGGTATGCCGGGCAAATGATAAACGAGGGGAATAAAAAATCCATGCTTGAGTCTTCCTCTGATTCGGACTTCCAGTGTACTCAATATCATACGTGGTGGTATGCTCTCTAGCGGAGATGGGTAGATTCCTTTGTTATCACTAGACCTTGCAATAATTTTGGTTTTAAACTATTCTCTAGATGGTGGACATGCCCACGATGATGATGTTGTTGTTGGGGGCATTTTTGACTGAACTACTGAGAAAGCTTTCTAGTTTTCCTGGTGACGGAAATGGCTATTTCTCACAGACCTCTCTATTTTCTGAGATGGTGGGAAGGGTATGTCACCTTTTCTGACATTTTCATAAGTAGAATTAAGTTTTTTCTACTTTCTAGCCTGGGTGGATTTGTCAATAGATTTATATGACCAATTTGGGCTTTGTGATGACTAAATCGGGCCCTGGGATGTAGTTATCCAGGTTGTATTTCTGTGGGTGGAAACTGCTATTTATAGCGTTTTCACAGGTCACTGACGACAAAGGGCACTGAGTATAGTTGTTTATTCTTGAAAATGACATTTGGTTCAGGATGAACGTTATATCCTTGAGCTTCATGCATGTATGGGACTTTGATTGCTATATAAATATTCTTTTCACATTTGAAAGTTGGCGAAAGAATTAAGGATTATCTACCTATATGGCAGGTAGGATATTTGTCAGTAGATTTTTCTGTCAGTCTTGGACTCTGTGATTACCAAATCAAATTTGGGGATGGGGCTATCCAGGTTTTAATTGCTATGGGTGGCGGCTTCCATTTATAGAATTTTCAGGACAATGATGGCTCTGGGGTCCGATCACATTTGTTTACTTTATCCAATGACATTTAAATCTGGGTGATGACGTCCTTGTTATGCTTCTGAGGCACAGTCGGGAATGTTGGTTGTATTGGAGATTTTTTGTTGTCTAAATAATTAGAATCATAACTGGCGGCACCAACTAGCGCTTTTCTATTTGGCGTGGCTTTCGTGATCCATCTACCTGCCAACTCAGTGCTATTGGATTTTGAGCCATACGGTTGCCAAGGATGACAGACATCAATGAAATCCTATCATCAGACACGTCTGCCCAAGAGGCATTAATTGCTGCCACTATAGAATCAGAGAATAGACACATTAGGGTTTTAGATGAAGATGCAAATTTGATTACACAATCTATGTTTATGCCTTGGAATTTTAGTGGTGCTGCAAATCATGGTGGCAAGCCGGTTAACATGGTTGCTGGAGGGAAGGATACTAAGGCTAGAAAGGGGCTAGCCCAGAAGGGACAACATTTTTACAAGATGACCATGGCAGTAAAGGAAGTTATCGTAGAGTATGATGATTTATGGGGTCGGGTGGCGAGCCTCCAGAAACGAGCTTTGATCAGACGATGGATGTTTGTAGATGGCAAAAAGGTGGACATGGTGGAATGGGTGAAGTTGTTCTAGAACCCTATTCTGGGCTACTCGCCAAAGGTTAGTATGATGTTGAATAATTGGTTTAGTATTCATTTCATGAAGGAGGAGGATATTGCTAAGATTATATATATGACGTGGGTACGAGGAAAAATATTCATGCAACTTGTGCCCTGGTATTGGACTTTAATCCTGTTATGGAAGCTCCCAAAAAAAAAGTCGTATGGGTGAAGTTTCCAGGGCTTCCACTTGAATTTTGGACATTGAAGGCTCTTCGGGTGATTAGCCACTCTATTGGGTGTACCCAGTATATAGACCCCTGTATCATTGGAACCACTGATAAGAGAATAGCATGGCTATTATTGGGGGTATGCTTTAAGTGGGGTTTTCCCAGGGACGTCGACCATGTATGGGGACAGTGAAGACACAAACAGAGGGTAGATTACTGGGGGGTTCCTTTCCGGTGCTTGATTTGTTACTGTACGAGACATTTGAAGAGTTGCGGCCCAATGCATTTAAAAAACTCTCGTAGAGTCATTTCATGTAACGATGGATCTGGCTAGGAAGATGCTACTGGTGACACGATGGTCGGGAATGGCGTACAAAAATTAGGTAAGTCACTTCCGCCATCTTCTGGGGATGATGATTATGTGTCAGCTAGTGATTGTGTTGAAAAACAAGCTCCTCCTGACAATGAATTGCCCTTTGTAAATGAGATATGTGATCCTATTTTTACACGGGATATGTTTGGGGGGGGGGGGGTGGTGCCTCTGGCAGATAATCATGTTTCCTTTGACTCTCCTAAGGACTTGGATCGAAAAACAGGGTCTTTGAAAGATTCTCAGTCTTCACTATTTACCGCTGCTAGTTCTAAATTGTTGGATGTACCCCTGCTTTCTGCCACCCCTGTTACACCCTCTCATGTTTTGACTCTCAGTCCTTCTTATACCCCCTGTGAACGGCTTTATGTATCTCCATCAATGCCCCCTCTGGAATGGGCATCTCCTCCATCTCCCCATCATGATGTTGTCCTTGACATCATGGATTCCCCCAAAAATTCTGTTGGATGTGATATTGAAGCTTTGTGGGATAATCCTAACCTTGATCTTGTAGCCTTAACAGTTTTTGATAGGATTCCCCAACAACAAGATATTTTTATATCCCCTGAATCTGGCAACAATATAATCGTACATAAGAAAACAAAGCCAGGGTCGCGGCATTTCAGGGGGAGACTAAAAACTAACTCTCTATTCAAAGATGATTTCTTAGATCTCACAGATGTACCCATCTCCTCTTTTGGGGACATCGGGGCGCTTAGAGCAAGCAAACCCCTGGGTGGTTCCAAATGAATTATATCCTTTCTATGAATCTCAGGGGTATGGGTGACCCCTCAAAAAGATATTGCCTGAGGGAGGTACTAAATACGGTGATACCTATCATTATTCTTATACAAGAAACTCTATGTGATAAAATGAAGGCAATAAGGTATATTCTTTCCATTAGACTGAGTTGGCATGTGGCAGTGGTGGATGTTGTTGGTCATGCATGCGGCTTAATGGCATTATGGAACCCATCTCATGCAAAATTTTTGGCCTTTATATTTTTTGGTGGCATCCTATTATTTGGAAACATTTGCGGGGTGTAGGACACTTTCAATATTTTAAACTTATATGCACGATGCCAACACAGATATGATTTTTGGAAACGACTGAAAAATTCAGGTATTCTTTTGCTGGAGAACCTGATTTCCATCGGAGATTACAACTCGACTTTAAATGCCCGGGAATCATGACGACTTCAGGCCTGGGTGGACCCCTTGGCTAGATACATTGGCAGGATTTTTGAACAGGCTAAGATGATTGATGTTCGTCTAATCCCCATTATTCCTACATGGACTAATCGACGAACAGGGGGGGATTTTATCAGTAAGAGGATGGACAAAGCTATGGTAAAGGGACATATGGTTGACAGATTGGGGAATATGTGAACATATATCCATGTTTCTAACTTATGATATCACATGGTTATTGTTCTGTCGTGGCGCAAGGAAAGTAAAGGGAAGGGGGTCCCTTTCAAATTCAATCGGGCATGGTTGCCAGATGATGAATACAACATGATCATCCACGAACTCTGGGATGAAAATACCTCATATGAGGAATTACATGGATGGGAACGTTTCCACGCAAATGTACAGTGAGTAAAGGCCATTACAAAGGCATGGGAAATTAGAAAGAAAGAAAATCTCACGAAGGAATACAATGAAATAAAAAGAATCCTCAACAATATACACTCAAATTTTGTCAATAGGGCCCCAGATGATCAGACCTACTTACAAATGGCCAAACTTCAACAGCAAAGAGAGGAGATTCTGAAGATTGAAGAAATAACATGGAAACTCAAAAGTAGGATTACATGGCTTAAGGAGGGAGATTTGAACACAAATTTTTTTCACAAATCTGCAAATGAGAGGAGGAACAGAAATGCAATATGGTATATTCAAAAAAGAAATGGGAGATGAGATTATGGGAGAAGCCTACAAACACTTCTCGACCTTTTACCAAGCTGACACAGAAATTTCCTCTGAGTCCTAGAAATGGATCCTCCAATGCATCCTGCATATGTTTGATGTGGATGCCATACAAAGCCTCAATGCTACAATTACAAAGGAGGAAGTTGAATCAACACTAAAATCATTTTCTCACGACAAATGTCCTGGTCTGGATGGTTGGCCAGCGGAATTCTATGTACATTTTTTCGACATTATGGCAGATGAGATTACGGATGTTGTGGAAAATGGACAGATTACTAGTCACATTTCGGCAAACATGAATGCCACTTTCTTGCCGCTCATTCCCAAGTCATCTGACCCCAAGACCTTTTCTGATTACAGACCAATTGCTTTGTGTAATCTTATATATAAGGTATCATCTAAAATTATAGCAAATAGAATGAGAATGACACTGTCAAAGTTTATCTCGAGGGAATAATATGGATTTCTGAAGGGACGATCAATCCAATACATTATTTCTATTGCACGGGAAGCTATGCATTCCATCCATGTTGACAAGAATGAGGCTCTCATTCTGAAAATTGATCTGTGCAAAGCATATGACACTATTGACTGGTCTTATATCAGATTGGTACTCCTTAAGATTGGGCTTCCGTTGCACATCATCAGATGGATTATGGCCTATATATCATCGGCTGTATTTTCTGTTATAATAAATAGTATCAACAGACTTCTTCGGAGAACAAAGGGGCTTACAACAGGGATGTCCTCTATCTCTCTAATTTTTATATTGATCATGGATGGATTTAGCAAGCTTATGAAGATGGCTGTGTCTTTGCAATATATTTCTAGACTTACTTTCTCTAATGATGTAAGTATCACTCATTCACTCTTTGTGGACAATCTTCTTATTTTTTTCCAAATTGTTAAGAACCATTGGTTCTATACACACTTCTTGCTGACTCGGTTTGGAATGGCATCGGGACTATGCATTAACAAGGGGAAATCTTTCCTTATCTATGAATATGGAAATGAGGATGAGATCCACTTGATCGCTAATTTCCTGGGTGTCAATATTAAGCGGGCCAAAGAAGGTTTTTTATACTTGGGTTGCAGAATCAAAGCTTGTGGGTACCGGGTGACGGAATGGATGTGGCTGGTGGAGAGATTCAAAGTCAAGATTAACAAATGGCCACATAAGTGGCTCTCGTTGGGGGGAAGACTAATCTTGATCCAATCGATCTTCACACAACTTATTGTATATTGGGGTTACCTATATTTCTTTCTGGAAAAAATTGTGCAGTGTATAAATCAAATATTGGAAAAATTCTTATGGGGAGGGGTAGACATGAACAACAAACAACATCTTTGTAAATTTGAGCTGTTATGTACCCCTAAAAAACATGGGGATGGGGTATCCTGAACATTCGAGCATTTAAATCTGCTCTGCTCATTAAATCTCTATGGCAAGCGGTCAAGGGAGATGGAATATGGAATGATATCATATGTGTTAAATACTTAAATGGTGATTTTCTGCACCATTTTTACTGCAAACAAATCATTATGCCTAGGTACATGTTGGCTATATGGCTAGGTTTGAAGAAAAGCTTTCCAATATTTGCTGAGCGGTTAGTTTGGAGATTCAAGAATGGGTTGAAGATCATAGTTGGTTGTGATAGGATATATGGCATCAAAGCTGAAGCGCTTCCCAGTCAGCGGATTGTACACTGACTTTCTCACCGTGGAATCTTTCATTTGTAAATCATTCACTACTGGAGCCATGGTGCTCCCATATTGAAATCTGTGGTACTTCTTGGCCTCAATGATGGGGATGCGGTGGAAATGGGGGAATATGTGTAGAGTATTCAAGCTGCAGTTTTATGCTATAGGAGTGAAGGGGACATGATCAGTTGGGAGGGAGACATCAAACTGGGATCAGTGGTTGTACAGGATGCATATATATACATTATATCCTGGTCTGCACAGGTAGAATTATCCAATGATTTCTGGCCTTTTTGGCGAAGGCATATACCTACTAAGATCCTGTTGTTTGGGTGGTTAGTTTGGAAAAAGAAAATCCTTACATGGGAGTCCCTTTTGCACAGTGGTTTCTTGGGTCTTGGCAGGTGGGCTCTATGTTTAAATGATGAGGAATATGTTGAACACCTCTTCTTTTCATGTCCAAAGGTGCTTGATATTTGGAATATTTTTAGCCGCCATATTATTGACTCATCATGGATCCCAAGTGATTTCATGGAGGCCACTCATAGATGGGACAATACCAATGGAAAATTTCAATCCTTGCCCTTCTTTCTCATATGGGAAATATGGTTGGCGCGCAATCAAATTATTTTTTATGGATGGAGTTTCTCCACCACTGTTATTCACTATGCTATCATGAAATGGATCAATTATAGGGAGCCTGTTGTGGATAACATTTTTGATGGCTCGTTAAGGTATAGGCCTCATCCCATCACCTTACCTATGATTTTCTCTGACGGTGCATGCCAGGAGGGGTTGATGGGTTGTGGGGCATGGATTAAGATATCGAGGGATGAACGAATTCATATATGCTGGAATGCTGGCCAGGGTACTAACACTCTGGCGTAACTTATGGCCCTATGGGGTGGTCTTCTTGCTAGACATAACATAGGCTTAAAGAAGGCATGTATTTTTGGTGACTCTAAAATTATCATAGATGCAGTTATTGGGAGAGCTGCTCTAACTTTTCCATGTCCTCAGGGCTGGCTATTGAGGACTCAGAAGTTATGGGTCAATATGAACAAGCCACCTATTTCCCACATCTTCCGAGAAATGAATACCAGAGCTGATGGTTTATCCAAAAGTGGTCGTCATATGAACTTTGGCATTATGCATGTTAAACAATACAGGAACTGACAATGTATATGGGCCAATGATCTCTCTTTCCCTGAACATTGGACTCAGGGTACTAGGCTAGCTTCAACATTCGGGCCGGCTATTTATGTTTTTGAATGCAGGATCAATGGTGGCTGGAGACGACTACGAGCGAGACGGATATATGCTGGTTTTGTTTTTATCATGCCTGATTTCCCATTTCAATGGGGATAAGCAGTTCAATTATTTGTCTGCTTAGTAATTATGATTATGCTTAATTTTAGATGTCATCTAATTGTAATGAGGATATGGCTATATAAATTGATATGTCATTTTCATAATATGATTTTATTTCTGGTTATATATTAAGACTATCTACATGATGATCTTAGACTGAACATATAAAACAATGTATTGAACTATGTATTGTTTATACTTTTAATAGACAATAAATTTTTTCTCGCATTTATGGGTATTAAATGGCTGAATTACATATCCCCATGGGATAAATAAGTAACCTGCCAAAATTCAAATATAGAAGTATACAACCCCACTCATTCATTTAATGACCATTGACAAATTACTTATTTTCATATAAAGCTTCCCAAACAATCACATTGTCTGCCACAATTTTTCACATGCGAACCGTCGCAGATATTTGTACAACCAACAAGGTAATACTTTTAGGGAGCAGGCCTCGACATTTCACATACATACCCGCAAGTGTATACCCTTCTCCGCACCATCACCCTCAATACACATCGCAGACATTTTTCAAGAAACAGTGACATGGCGTAGATACATTACTTATTTCAACATATTGACAGGTGCGGATAGTACAACTAACTTGGACATTTTACTAACACCAAACTTTTTCCATATTGACAACGTTCTCCTCCATACTGACACGTAACAGAATTTCTCCAAAAGACATCGATGGTGTTGATATAATTCTCGTTGAATTCGATTGGAACACCTATCCACTTAAGGCCGTGCATTATCCTTCGATTGTTATAAGTTTATTTAACTTTGCATAAACATGTTCTCATATTTCCTTTAAGAAGGAACAAATGAATCACAAGTAATGAATTTGTAATTTATGGTAAGTGGTGATTTTTTTCAGTATTCATTATATAAATCATTTTATATCAAAGTTGGAGGTGTCAGTGAATTTTTTTTAATCGTAGTGTTGATATTTATGACAAAAGAATGAAGAAGGTTAGAAAAAGTGTGCAAATTCAAAATAGCAATTTATTATCAAAATATTTATTTAATGATAATTTCAGTTAACTAAAATTATAAAAATTAATTAAATTATAAAAATAAAAATAAATAATTAAATTATAATTTTATTTTAAATTGTTATTATTATTATTCTATATTATAAAAAAAATCAATATATAATTTAAATCTATATATTATTATATATAACAAGAATTTTAAGCACGAAAATTTGTCCTTTTTATTATGATTATTTAAAATAGAAAAAAAAATATTCTAAAATATTTCATAAAAATTAAATTTTACAATCCTTAATAATTATGTTGAATTTTTAAAAATACAACTTTAAAATAAATACACACACACACACACACACACACACACACACACACACACACACATATATATATATATATATATATATATATATATATATATATATATATATATATATATATTTAATTTTTTATTAAATTTATAATTGAAATCTTGTAAAAAAATTAAAACAGAAATCAATTATAAAACCTAAACCCATAATTATAAATCTATAAACATCAACTCATATTTCCAAAAAAATCCAATTTTAAGATATAATTCTACGACTAAACTATACGTCTCAGGGTGCATAGTTTGATAAGCACGATGCCCTCCCGATACTGTCACATAGTCAATGGTGTGATCGATTATAACAAAACACCATTGACCATGTAATGAAGCTAAGAGGGCATTGCGCTAACGAAACTATCTACCCTGGGGCGAGTAGTTTGGTCAGTGCACCACCCTCTCGAATTTGTACATATTCAACGATGTGATCGGTTAAACGACCACATCGTTGACTATTAACTAATTTTTAACAGTGCGTTGACAAAATTATCGGTTAAACGACCACACCATTGACCATTACCTAATGTTTCACAGTGTGTTGACAAAATTATCTACTCCAGGATGAATAGTTTCATCAATGCACCGCTTGAGAAAATACATTTCATGTTGTGTGGTGCACTAAAAATTTCCAAACACACTACAAACGATGTACGATAAAAACAAACACACCGGTACCATAAAAATATTGCCACCCTATGCTTTGATGTATTCCTCTCCGCCATCATTGTGCGAACTTGAATTTATTGTAAGCTAATACTAATGAATTTATGCCCTATTGTGACCTGCTCTGCATCTGCGCGAAGTTTTGCGATCTGCTTGCGTCACGGTGCCAAGACTCAAGTCCTTAGGGGATCTGACTACCCTGCGTGTCAAATATAAGTGTGTTTTATTTGATTATTACCATTATTACTACATGGATGGTTTTTGGTGTTAAAAAGGAGACATATGTATGTTTTATTTATTAAATAAAGAGTTAAGTTTTAGGTTTTATATAACAAATAATTTTAGTTTTATTATTTTATTATAAGTTTTTTTCATCTTGTACTAAGTATGGTTAGGTTTTGTATAATATGGGAATATTGATTTCTTAGGAGAAATTGATTAAGGTTTTAAAAACTATATCTATGAGGATGAGAGACAAAAGCTTGTCTCATATTAGTTAATTATGGATTTAGTATGTGTATTTAAGTTGGTAATTAGTTTTATATGTTTTTAATTTCCTTATTGATATGGTGTATAGGATTGATATGTATGTTTAATAATTTTGATTTGAATTATTTCTACTATTTTGTTGGTTGTAATGTGTTATTGCCACATGGAAGGTGTAAAGATAATTTTTTATTGCCATCATAGTGTTTTCCCATCATTCTTGGCATATTATTAACTTCATCTTAATGAAAAATTAAGAAAAAAATTGTGGTCTCCAAAAGGATCTTTTTTTCTAAAAAAAACATAGATTAATTAAGCTAAACATTCTATCCAATCCCTAACCATGCTCAAGTTATGTTTTTTGCTTCTAAGTTTCCTTGAAATTATTATAAGATGCAATTTTACCCTCTTGTTATAGTAATCTTGTGAATGAGAGTACTAATTGCATCTTTTTTAAAGATAAAATATTGCTATTCTATCTATTTTTATTTCTATGTGCATTGCATTGCCCTTCATCTACTTACTCATTAATATAATTGGTTTCATTATCTTATTGTGTTCAATACTTTGCTTTACTTTTTGAGTATTTCATGTTTTCCATTTGTTCTCAATCTAATGGATATAAGTGCTATTAAATCAATTTGTTCTAATTTTTTTTATCAAGGTACATGGTGTCGAGTCTTCAATTAACATATTCCAATAAATACTTCCATCACTAATTCAAGTGACTTCCCATGATGGATGATTGGCCAAGAGATTGTAGACACATTTTTTTGTCGAGGAATCCCTAGAGAAACATATGAATAATATTATGGGCCATTTTTAGGATATCCATTTTTGAGTAGTGACATTCTTCAAAGTATAGAATAATATTGATATTCCTGTTGGGATATAGAAATATTATCCTTTTACACCTTTTCCTACCAACTTTTAATCTCTTTTATCTTACCTACCCTATTAGTCTTACCCATGACCCTATTAGTATCGATTAGCTCTTATGTGTAGTCAGTTGCATTTTATTGTTAATTATTTCCCCTTACCTATAACACTATTAGTTTTAATGCCTTTAAACCCAAAGTGTTTTCCACTGCATTTCCTCAGTAGTCCATATGAATTATAGTTAAATGTTAGAGAAATAACATATTCTGCATTTATCTTCGAAAAACATTTTAGTTTGTTGATTGTTGTATAACACGTTAACTCTTTTTGCTACTCTGCATGTATTTGTGCAAATCCACATGATAACTCTATGGATGCATAGAAATCAATATTTAACCACTACCATTGACCAAGGTAAATATATTCAAATATAAGTTATATTGTTTAACTCATTACCAATGGATAATGAATTTTTGATGTTCATAAATCCAGTTTTAAGAAATTTCAATTGTTTTTATTTAATTTGGGTAGGTAAATTATTTGTTAGTTATATCACATTATTATCTCAATAGTGTGAAGATGAATGAGGTGGTTTATTGGTCTATATAAGTGAAAGTTTGATTTTGCACAAAAGATTTGAAGATCTACATTGAAGATATCATGGATATAGGAAGTCAAGCACTATTAAAGTTCTCTTGGGATTCATTTTGACTAGGTTGTTATAACTTCCACCTCCCAATTCTTATTTTACATTAGAAGGAATCTTAAATTCAGTAGGAGTTAATAAGAATTTGGGAAACCATAGATTGAGTTGTTAACAAGTTTTGACTAGGTTGTTATAACTCCCACATCGCAATTCTTATTTGACATTATAAGGAATCTTAAATTCACTAGGAGTTATTAAGAATCTCGGAAATCACAGATTGAGTTGTTAACAAGTTTCTTGGAGATATTCTAGTTGTTAGTAGGATATTGGAATTATGTGTACTAGTTTCCAATTATTATCAAACTATGGAAACCAAATTAAAAAAATTGTCTATCTACATTTATTATTTATTATTTTATTTTTTAATTAAATTTATGTATAAAAATGTGTTCCTTCTTCATTCTATATCGAGGAATCCTGGAACACAATTCCAATTTATGATGAAATAAATTATATTTTCTAAGTTCTCATTTCAATCTAAATTGTAGTTGTATAATTCTTTTTATTATGGAATTAGTGTTAATTTAACTATATTATATATTAGTATTAAATTATTTAATTTAACTAACTTATGTTGTAAATGTAGTGACTGTTGATATTAAAAAAATATTTAATAGAAACATTGAACCAAAAACATCAAATATCTAAATGCATGATCTTCTTTCTTCTCCTTGAACTTCCTCTTCAGCTACTTAGACTAATCAATACATTGATATATAGCCTTTAGATTTCTACAACTAGGAAATTTCCTTCACATTTCTACAACTACAAAAATTGCTAATAATCATCCCAATCTAATTCCAACTAATTAGATGAGTCTAATTGTGACTTCCTACTAATTTGTTGAACCCTAACTTATTCTAAAATAACTATTTTTTTTTAAACGTTGTAACAATTTGTTAGAATTTGTATATTAAGCATTTTTTGAAAGCCCCCCCTTAAAGCTTAATGAGATGCTTCCAAATGCCTTTTTGATATAGTGAAACTTATCTTTTGGAAGTAGCTTGGTGAATATAATAGCAAGTTCATCATTTATTTAACAAAAAATTATTCCAATTTCTCCTTTTTCCACACGATCCCTTATGGAATGATATTTGATTGTAGTTAGAATTTTAGAGCTAAACTATGTACGTAGGATGGACATTCTAGCCTACAATATAAACAACTGTGAAAATGTGCATTCAAACATGATATTTGAAATGAATATGTTTGGCTTGACTTTGAAAAACTATATTTTTCCTTATGTACAAGTCATATATATATTATCACAATAAAGAATTGTGGCAACTTTCTTTTCTTATTTTCTACCTGTCAAGGTTCTCTTCAACCAAATTGATTCACATTTTGTTTCCACTACAATTTACTCTACATCTGTAGAACATAATGAAATAGTTGGTCATTTCTTTGAATAACATGATACCACACCTAATGATAGGATGCAAGCATAACCCGAAGTAGTTTTTTTTATCATAATGAGATCCAACCCAATCATTATATGTATAACCAACCAACCTAGGATTATTTTTTTAAGTATATCAAATTTCAAAATTGCTTGTTCAACAAAGATGCCTCAAAATTATTTTTTTTCTCCAAAATGAATCTTACTTGGACTTTCCATGAATCTACAAATCAAAATTACTACTTAAATACTATGAGATCTAGTGGTAGTAAGATACATAAGAATTTTCACAAAAATACTTCAGGCTTTAGCATCTACCTTTCTAGCTCCATATTCTATAGAAAAAGTTTTGTTCACATTCATGGGTGTGATCATCGGTTTACTATTTTCCATATTACATTTGTGAAGAAGATATGTAGCATATTTTTCTTGTGAAATAAATATACCATCATCAATTTTTCTTACTTATATTCCAAGAAAACAACATTTCTATCGAAATCAATAATTTCAAATTCATTCATCATAACATGTTTGTACTCTTCCACTAACACATTAATTGAATATTGTTGGACATCTAATCCACTAAGCATTATGGTGTGGAAGTTGAACAGTCAAAGGAAGTCCAAGAGACCTTGGAAGATGAATCCAAGAGTCATGAGAATGTATTATAAATGTACATCTATGTTAATAGTAAAGGAAATTCATTGTTTTATCATTCATGTTTGTTCACATTCCATGTGTATCTAGCATGGTATCAAAGTGAGTATGTTCCTAACTTGCTCAATCTTGTTTGAGCCACTTTTTTATGGCTTCTTTGTGCATGTCAATTCTGCCCTATTGTCTCTATCTTGTGTTCCATAACTTGAGCATTCTCATTGTGCACATGTACATAGGAATCCTAACGCTCCACTAAAATTGTTGTGTATCAGAAACCCTTTCCTTCAATGAGCGCCTTACCTAATCAGAAATATTTCTTCTCATTTTTGGATGTTGTCTCCATTTGTCAACCCTTAGCGCACAGTGGAATTATAAGAAACTAGTTCTATAATTGACCATTGATTGTCGACTCATTGTTTGAACTCATTACCTAGTGAACGCTAGTGAACACTCCATTTGGTTGAAAATTGGAACAAACAATAAATGATTACATAGATTTGCATTGATTAAAGGTTAGATTCCCTCATTGCTAGAAATCCAGTTACATTGACATCTCTTGGAATCTTGAACTCTTCTCCAAAATTTTCCTCAACCTCTTATTCCAACAATACACCCAATTTTGGCTTTTGTTTTTCCAGGATGCTAAACCTGTCCTCCTATAAGGATGACAAACTTGTCCTTGCGGAAATAAAATGAAAACTTGTCACCACTAAGAAAATAATATTGTTACATCTACTCGAGTGCTAGATATCTTTGCAGTAACGTCTCCATTTTTGAAATCATATCATCCTCAGCTATCATGGAAGAAAATGTTTGATAACATAAAGTTTGCACAAAATATATCATGGAGCTTGACATTTCGAAGCTCAAAATAAGGTAATGTAATTCAATTTTTGAACAAATTTATTGGTTAAACCACTTAAAGCGATTGTAATTTTCCTTAAATGGAAAAACTGCGATGATATCGAACATTTAGTAATGAAAAATGCATATTTTGAGCGGTTTATGGGGATTGAGATCATTTCGATCCTTTAACTGTGATTTGAAGGGATAAAATCAGTAATTCTAAGCTATTTTATGGTGAGACCTGAATATTTCAAGTCAATTTGGAAAATACTTATTTCAAAAGCTCTAGGGAAGCCCTTACTCTTTCAAAGGATTAAATTTGATAGGTTTGGTAGGACAAGGTGCTCTCATCCTATGTGTAGTAATCAATGACCAAATTTTCTTAAGACTCCTGTATTTGGTATGAACTCCCTCTACTCAGTGTTTCTAACAAAATGCTACTATGCACACCAATTCCATGTGTCTTTGTAACTCCACACAACAAATCACAACCCACTATTCCCAACTAGAGTCCATAACTCTTTTTGCTAGTGTTTTACAAGCACCATTCATTTTTAGGGAGTTGATAACACACCAACATCATTCTCTTTTGTGATTGACACATTATTGGCATATATGGGCACTGAAAATGTAGTTTAATCACCTAGAATTCTTCATCATTCATTCCACTTGTGAATTTCACTACTTAAGCACTTGTGTGCCTTTGTTCCTTATGCGTGTATCCCTCTATGCATGAATGGACAAATTTCTCTATCTATGAATGTCTTAGACCCCCTTTTTCCTTCATGGGTCTCTGCTACTTTCCATATTTATCCATAATATAGTCCCAGATTTATCTTAGTCTCCCAGGAAATCCACTAGTCAACTTCAAAATCTAAGGGTTGCACTCATCCCATTCCTTCCATTAAAATTTTAGGAACTATTGTAGTTTCCACCCAATGTCCCATATTTATGAGGATCATTGTTCCAACTATCTAATCCTTCAAAATCAATTTGTTATTGGGTAAGAGGAAAAAGGCTTAGATTCAAATTTGAAATTAATGGAAAGGATTTAGCAAGACAATTCCCTGCAATAGATTCATTGTTTGACATTCATGGTATCATAGCTCATATTAGTGCTCATATGTTCCAAGTTAATTGTGTCATCATATTGATTAATCAAGAATTTATATTACATATACATTGTTCCTTGTTTTATCTACTTCATTTTTGTTGCACTAGCGACACAATAATGCTAACACAATTAATGCAATGTCATCAACATAATTAATTACAATTTTACAAATTAACTAACGAGCTGAGATTGGATGTTATAATAACCAAATGAAGAACTTGTGAATCTACATTTAATATTTGGTATTTTAGCTTCAAAGTAAGTTTTTATATAAATAAGAGTGGCCTCTTCATTCTAAATGAGGACTCTTAGAGAATATTCCATATCACAATGAAATATAATAAAAATTCTTGAGATTTTATCTTGTATATCTTATAATTTTACAATTATATATATAACATGTCTTGATTTAACTTTATGCTATTATAGTGTTATTTTCTTCCTTGATTTTTTGGAGATAGAGCTCACTTCATGAGAACAAAGTGGCCTTTTTTTTTATTTTTCTTCATGCAATTTGATTTCATAATTACCTTTACATTGATGCAAGAGTGTTTTTTTTTTTTTGTAATGATTATTTTCAACTAATAGATTAATTTTCCTTCATCAACAATAGTTCATGGAAAGAAGAGGTGTGTGGATCATGTCAAGGGATAAGTTGGTGATAGTAAGGTCCCAATAGCATTATCAATGTTTAAGTACATGGTGATTGCCAACAATGATTAAGTAAGCTAGTTTCTTTCTTTTTAAGTTTTCAGATTCATTCCATCACCAAAAAAATTCAAGCAATGTAATTGTTTTCATGGAACTAGCCTAATGTCTAATGACATTGTTGACAATTAGTTAGTGTAAACCCCTGGACTACTTGTATTGATAGTAACATATATAATGCACTTTTATTAGTTCATTTTTTTAAACTATTGTAACATATTTTTGGTTATAAAATTAGATTTCCCTCTCCCCGCTTAATTTAATGAAGAGGTGGATAGTAGAACATATTTTAGGATAACCATACATACATAGTCATGTCAATGAGACTTGAACCTGGGTAGGGAGGTTATCATTAAAACCTCCCAATCACTTGGGACACAGTTAATTCACTAAAATATTGTAACACATGCCATATAATTGTTATGGTTCCTTACAAATATCTCTCATATTAGGTTGTACCAAGTGCCTCTCATTATTTAAATACAAAGCTAGGATAAATTTAAATAAATATTATTCAATTTTTAATCATGTGAATGCTTATTTGGGAAACTCTTGTGCACTTTTCTTTGTGCCAAGAATGATACCTAGTGTAAAGTAGGGGATGTAAATTCACTACTACCACCTTTATAAAAATTATATCAAAAACTTGTATAACATATAAAGTTATCAACCATAACTTAAAAATGATGAAAACAACTTGAATGACCCTAGTAGTTAATGATATATACTTCTTTGTGAGAGTTCAAAAATTCAAATCTATAAAAGGAGTAGAGATAAAAATAAATATATGGAAGTAAAACCTAAAATTCTCAAAGTAAAAAAGACTTCGAATCTAACATTGGGGTTTCTTGTGCTTAAATTCAGAGTGTTTTATTTGTGGAAGGGGTGAAGTCGTGGTATATAAATAGGGCTTGTCCATGGGAAAAATGCACTTTGTATTAGTAATTCTAATACTAAAATGACTTTATTTCAAGCTGCGACAAGAATGGCGTCGTAAAAATCCATAATGGTGAAGTTAAACTGATAGAGAGGCATATCGATGGCAGGAAGAAGCATGTATTGGGGAATGCATGGAATTTCTGGTTTGACAACCCTTCGGGGAAATCCAAGTCGGCAACACGGGGCATATCCCTTCATTTAGTCTATACCTTCAAGACGGTTGAAGATTTCTTCTTGTAAGTTTTTTTAGATCTTGAAAATGAAAATAATGCAGTTGATCGAGGTTTTCTCTACCACTTTCTCATGTCTTGTATCCCCCTGATCATGTTGTGCAGTTTATACAAAAAAATGTGTTTTTTCCAAATAAGCTGCTCTCAGCGAAAAATTTCCACTGCTTTAAAGCAGGTATAAATCCCAAGTGGGAAGACCTTACATGTGCCCATGGAGGAAATTTGACTACCACTAACACCTGAGGCTACAAGTTTGTATTGGATCAACTATGGTTTGACACTATAGAACCCCAACTATCATACATATAGGTGCGCGTATAGGAATTTTGTGTAGATTCGATTCTTCTCATATAGATTTTGTAATATGATTTCAACTGTTGGCCATTATAAGTGAAAAATTTCATGAAGGCGATGAAATTTGTGGTGTTGTGGCTATTATGAGATCTAGATAAGAAAATATTGCCTTGCTGACCAGAACTGGCACCAATGAAGCTTCCCAGGTAATTTTTTATTTTTTCATCAAGGGCATGTATTTGTAATCCGAAGAGGAGTAGCATTGGTAGATAAGCTATCCATAGGAGTATACGAGGTGCTCTCATTCATCACATTACGATCCCAAGTGTCTTCGTGGGATTACGGTTGGTCTAAGGCCAGTATGGAAGTAGTGAAGTGAGTCATATTCGAATCTCTCTCTAGATCAGTAGAGCTTTGAGACAATTGATAAGCCAAGTTCAATGAAGTTGAATTATTTGAGTCCTGTTCTAATCATTATTGGGTAAAGTGATTCCCGTTATATATAAATAAGTGATGGGGTAGGGACACGCAGATGTTGTGCATTCGATAAAGCTCTCCAATTCATAAGGTAATTCCATTTGTTTTTGAAATATTAGATCAGGTCAGTTGTTCAGTTTCATTATATACGTAATTATACAGTGCACAAGATGAACGACTTAGGAAGAATTAAATATTAGATATCACAAGATAGAAAAATAATTCACCGCACCGAGATTTCCTACCCTATGGTATGGGGATCGAATCTATGTCTTGTGCAAACAATTTCACTTGATTGTTGTTTTTTTTTTCCTCTCCATTTTTTACTTCAACCCATTTCTTGTCACCTGTTTTAATTAGATCTTTAACGAAGTCAGATTTATTCTCATCATTCAAGAGTTTAGAAGGGTCCATTTCCCTCCCCTCTTTAATTTAATCCAATGATTCATCTTGCTTATCCTCCCTTGTGGGGGCATAGGATACCATCAAATCTTGCTTCAACTTCTTCCAAATAACTTTTGATTGGCATCTGAGTCTGATTGATTCTCATTATTAAGGAGTTTAGAAGGGTCAATTTCCCTTCCCTCTTCATTTTGATCCAATGAATCACTTTGCTCATCCTCCCTTGCGTAGGATGAGGATACCATCACATCTTTCTTCAAATTTATCCAAATTTCTTGATTGGCATTCCTTTTTTTCTTCAAGGCCTACTAACTATGAGGGATATGTTAGTTCCACCATCGGACAATTTTTGTCAACACCTTGCTACCAAGTGGGTCGTTAGATATATTTCTTTTGTGGGCATAGGCACCTTAGAAAAAAGGTTTCCAAGAAGCTGAAAACACATTCAAGGATATTTTACTAAATCTTCATTCTTGAGCTCTTTTTGTGTTGTTGCACATTGATCATGGAGTTTATTTAGTTTTATTTGGCTGCGGTATCTATTTTTCTCATTTGAGTGACTTTAAGCTTGCTCCTTAGAAGCATATTTCAATTGATGTTCTCACCTCGATAAATATTGAAGATAACATCAAACATCTCCTTATTGATGGTCTTACTAATGATGTGAGGGATCCTTCATGGAGTCCATGATGACTTGCTTTGTTTTGGCTATATTCATTTTATTTTTTACTAATTTTATAGATTGGTATGTCATTCAACCTTTGTCTTTACAAAATGCCAGAGGCCATTATCCTCTAACAACATCTATATTTTCACTTTCATGGTATGAAGTTGGAGGGACCTTATAATATTTTTTTGTATCTGAGATTGAATGTAGTCAAATTATTACTCTTGGATTATATTGTTAGAAAAATTAGATAAAATAAATAAATACAAAATATGATAGGTCCATAGTACTTTTCTCAAGCATTAATCTTAGGCATCCCACTGTTGAAACCTCCGTACAACTTCCTATCCCAAGTAGAAGTCCCACTGTTCAAACAGGGGTTATTGGAAGGCTTCAACAAACATGCTCTGATGTCATGTCAAAAATTACACATTGGTATGAAAATTTTGTTTTTTTTTAAATCCCAACAGAAAATATATTTATATTTCATAAAATATGTGTTGGGGAATAATTGTATAACCTTTACAAGTATTTGTTGCTGGTTCAAATTAATCAACACCGTGTTAAGCTACAAAATTCTAAACTATGATCCAAATTTATGCCCTGGAGTAGGCACAGGGGTGTTACAGTGTTCTAAAGTCACTATCTAGTAGATCCTCCAACAAAGAAAAACTGACACTTACAAAACATGTAAAATACATTTTATTTAACCCCCTCATAGTGGGAGACATGTTGTTCATCAGGGAAAACATCATTTATATCTGTATGACTCAAATAACTAAGAAAAAATGGACAAGTAGAACTGGTTTTGGACACCTTCTGGTTGACTTTGAGAGTGAGCCCATTTAGCATCAATCATATGTAGGCGATTTCATCATCCGTCTTGCTGATTTTTTATTGCATATCTATTAGGTGCCTTGAGTCTAAACCAAGGCTCCCTTTCAAAATTTTGGTCTCAATCCTCTTTGTGAGAAAATAAATTAATATGAAATTCTCTTCTACAAAGGAAGGAAGACATAAATCCTTATCCCAATGAGATCAAGTTCCATCAATATATAAGGGTTGGGTTGGCTAGCGGCAAGATAACTTTCCAACGAGTGCATAATTAGTGAGATTAGGGGCCAGATTTTGTGCATGGATTAGTGAGAATTTGAAATCTATAACTTCATGCTGTCTTTTAAACTGATGTAGGTTATCCATATTTTCATTAGGAGTCTCATTTTTTCACTTGCTGGGTAATCAAACTCATGAACAAAATAAAAGAATCTGTCTCATTGTAGAGGGGAACCTGTTTCAAGAAAATTTCTAAGTTAGATGGGCACAGCCTTCTAATGTAATGGACATTATAGTGAGACATCTATAACAGACACCATGAGCCATTACCCATGCCTTCCCTTTGCTTGTATTTTTATCGACAGTTAAATTAAGATAGATTTTAATATTATCAGGGTCTCGAATAAAATTTTCCTTTAACAACTTTTATTCTATTGTAAATGTTTATATTATTAAGGGGGATGGACATAATACCCTTATTTCAGGACTGTTGACATTTTCAATGTATACCAAGTTGGATTGTTGACATTTTCAATGTATATCATGTTGAAATTGAAGTTCAGTAACATCATTTTTGGGTCAGTAATTTTTCCTCTGTAGGTGAAGCTTCTCATAAAATGACATTGTCTGTCGAAAGTTGCATTAGCTTGTTATTTTTATCCTATCATATTTATCATTTATATCACTTGGTAAATGGCAACAAGCTTGGTAGCTCAAAGCATAAAGTGTATCTTATACTATGATTTTGGATTTTTTTAGCAATTTATAGTAGAGAGGCAATTTATGGAGAGACTAACACTATATTGATTTAGTTGTAATTTTATACTGTTTTTTTTTATTTTTTTTAGAAATGAGAAAAAACAAGAAATAAAAATTGCATGAAGGGCATGTCAATTTGGAATCAAGGAAAAGGAATAAAATAAATAAAAAGAGACCTGCGGCAGTGGATGTTATGTGGATGAGGAAAATAAGGAGGATATGTCTTTAAGAGGGATGAAAAATATGTAAAGGTTGGTTGCAAACCTTTAGAATGTTTTTGATTTTGATAGTTGATTGATTATCTAAACTGTTCAATCTTGCATGAAATTTTTAGAGAAAGTATGAAGACAACATAGTTTCCATGTCACACGCCAAGTCTAGCTCTGGGAATTTGACATAAAAGTATCTTAATGGCTATTTTTCATCTTGAAATTTTCCTCGGAAGCAACATGTTATTTTCTAGCTTCTACATACACACATGATGTTTGTCCAACCCTAGGATTTATTTTATAGGGCAAACTGACATATGTTAAAGTATGTTCATCATTGAACTCTAACGCATTAATTATATATATTTTTTTTCAATCAACTGTCCTCACCCTTTTCTCTTGCTTTTACCATGTTTTCAATACATATTATTTTCTCGAAACACTATTGATTTACCACTTCTTTCTTGAAGTCTAGTATTTTTTTAAATTGTGAAATATTTGTTACTAGTCCCACCATGAATACCATAGTTCAAAGCAACTAAATCTGATAAATATTGACAATTCTATCTTTCTTCTCCATGAATTCACCTCTTAATTCCTTTTAACTTGTGTTTTCTTGACCTATCCATTTCCCCTGATAATGTGATTCAAAGCGAGAAGTTGAACAAACCTTATCATCAATTGGTGAGCCTTTCTCTGCTTCTTCATAACAAATTCTATCCTTCCTTATACAATCATTATTTTGAAATGGGTGTGGAAAAAAAACCTTGAGATCATTTGCTACTCTGTTTTTCAAGTTACCATCCAAAGTATTTGATATATTGTCTTTAGTATCCCTCTTAATGCATCTTGGGGTTAGTGCCATTATATATTCATTAGATTCCATTCTCCCTTGAGAATGAAATGCACCACTTGACAACCTATAATTTCTATAAAAATTCTTTTCTTTAGGCTTCCTTTCAAGCTCATAATAACTTCTCTAGTTTTCAGGAATCAAACTATGAAAAGAAGTGATAAGGTTAATGAATACCCATCTCAACATAGGGTTTTCCTTTTACACAATATCATCCGTAAAGATAGAGAGGAGGGAAGGAAGAGAAAGGATTACTCTATAATATTGGACCTTCCCCCCTTAATGTTGAATCTTGATTGTGTGAAGTTAGAACCTCCTCAAAACACTAATGTACTAGTAGTAAGTACCAACAAAATTCCATAACTAGGAAAAGGGGATTTTGGTGGAGAATTGAAAGCAGGCACTAAAGTATGCTTCATATAGGATATCCATGAAGACAAATATTACAGTCCAAAAAAATAGTATCTGCAAATATTGTGGGCCTGTAACTGAACATTTTTATAGCAACATCATCCGTATCTTACTTGGCCTCAATTATTTTTTATTGCTTGTCATACCTGAGGGTTTCATAAACTTATGGGATATTGGTTGTCTTTGAAGGATTGAATTGAGTTTTTGAATTAGTTCTTCTCATACTTTAACATAGATATAACATATTACAAGGGATATTATACTGAATTTATTCTTTCAAAGGCTTTTTGGTTCAGCTTTATACTTGTCCATATGGAGAATAAGGTCGATTTGAACACAACCTCTTATGGCTTCTTTGCTACTATCTAAATTTCTTGTCTTTCCGCTGAATATTAGTGATGATGTGGATGGAATTTTATGATGATGTGTCGTTTATAGACTACATTTCCTTCATTTTATATGTAACGTGATCATCATCATGGAAAATTTTAGGGGCTAATATTCACAGGTGGGCTAATTTTCCATGGTTTTTCAAAAAAAATATTCGCCAATTTCCATTTTTTTATAATAATGATTCGCCCAAATTTTACAATTTAAAATTATTTTACGTTAAAAATCGCCAACATTATATAGACAATATATATAATATCATTCTAAATTTGAATAATTTTACAAATACATCAATAAAATTTTTATAGTTTGTATATTAGGGACTAGTGAGATTCGCCAATTTTTTAAACTTCAAGATAATATCCCATCCTTAAAATTATCCCTAATCATCATGCATGTGAAATGGCATCTAGCTTGTTTTTATCTATTTTCTTTTGATGTATTTTTATATTTGGAACTTTAGACCAGTCCATATTTGTTACCCAGGTCATGTTTCCTTCTACACTCCTTCGAACAAGTGAAAATTTGATTCTAATGAAGATTTTTTATATTTTGCGAGTTTCACATTGGTGAGGCTACATCATAGTCATGTCCAAGAATAGCACCCAAATAAGGTGGGGATTGAACTAGTGACTTCACATCTAGGAGTTCTTTAACAGTGCACCCAATCATTGTATATCGAAGACCTCGTGGACAATGAAGGCAAATAGAGTTACTAAATACTTAAATTATGAGGTAGGTTAGTTCTACATTGATACTGTCTAGATACAATATATTTTATTGTTGTTATTTTTCCTTCACATTTTTTTTTCCATTTCGGTTATGGAATATCAAATATTCTTCCAATCTCTAATATGAATCTTCATGAACCTATTGTAATCTAATCATTAAATATTCACAGGATTTTACTGAAAGTTTGTGTGAGGAGGTATATAGTTTTTTAGAAAAAAAAACAAAAGTCTTCAGGGGTAACATAGAATTAAGCCATTGACCCATATAATGTCATATGGTTCTACAATTCTTTCCAAAATTCTGGTTTTTACACCATCTACTGACACCACTTATTACTTTACTTCATAATGGTTGTATGTAAAATTTTTAAAACCAAATGGATCGATGTGTTTGGAAATAATGCTAAAAGCACAAATATCCCCATGGAGTTCTGGTGGTATTATTTGCTGACAAACTGGCACGAGAATGATGATAATCCCTCAGCCTTGTCATGAATATATCCATGAAATTGGTGAAAAATGAGTGATCAACTACCCAACCTTATGTAAATGCCATCCCCAAATTGGGTTATGAGACCATAGGGATGAAGAATGGTTATTGGATTTATTTCTCATCCATACCAACCAACAATACAAAAATATATAGCCACAACTAGACACCGGCAATTATTTCCCTCATGAAAGATTATTTAGGTATCTCACCCAACGTTCAAACAGTGACAAACCTCTTCCACTTAGAGAAACACAACTCAAGGTCATGATCTCCATCGAATTCATCCACTCTAGTTCCACAATGTTTGCATCAAGAATTTGAGTTACTAGTTGCTCTTTGGGAATCCCTAAAATTCATATGCCTTGGCTCATTGCAGTGATGAATCAAACAAGTGGATAATGTGATCTCAAATATACCTTAGCTCATTTCTAGTTAACATTGATTTAAACAAGTGAGTAATGAGATTCAATGTTTCTTACTCTACAAATCTCTCTTCAAACACAATGCCTTCCTTCTACTTCTGCCAAAACCCCTCTAGCTTGGCACATACTCACACATCTTTCAAGATCAATGGATCCTTGGGTTGGTTATATGGAATTCTAGCTATGGAGGCATGTGTTCTCTCAGCATGAGGAAGAATGTAAGAATGAAAAGGAAAGAACCTCTCCAAGAAAAAGTATATGTTATGTCTCCCATGCATGAGGATCATGTGTCTTCCATACAACATTTTGAGTTTGGACTTGGAATATATGATCAACAGAGTAGGTGAAATAGATTTTAATATAGCATGGTTAAAAGATATAACCTCTACAAGCAACACAGGGCAACAATAATATATTGGGTTATAAGAAGCACCCCAACCCTTGATAATAAATCCCATGTGATGTTGTCATATGGGGTTTCAAGATAACTCATGCTAGATTTGTAGGAGACTCCCTTTTACTAGCTCCATGTAGAGGGCCATATTTTCCATATAAAGAGACATTCCCCGTACATTATCAATCTCTTTTACCCAACTTTCTATCCAGAGCCTAAGATGGTAGGATAACTTCCCTTTTGACTTTAGAGGAATACCCTTTGTTTGACAATGGGCATTCGATGCATTGAGGATTATCCTATACTTGGCTCTAGAGCTTTGTATTTCTTATTCTTAGCATTGTGATAGTCATTCTTAGACATTTTTAAGTAGGAGAGATTCTTGATTTTATAGGGGTGGCTTTTGAAATTCCACTTTGTACTGCCACTTATGAATTGATTAGTCTTTTTGATGTAATTTTGGTTACTTTTTGGACATTAAGTAACCTATCTTACCTTCCAAAGGGCTCCCTTTACTCTTCCACTCTTGGATTTAGCTCCTGTGTTGCTCCTCAAGCAATCTTTTTGTAGGTTATTATATTATTTATTATACTTTGCTTTTATTACAGTTAAGCATAACACCAAAACATAGTCTGCCTGCCATTTGAACTCATGACCATTCAATAGTGGGGCCTTTGCCTTGGGCTTAGAGCTAAAAAAATTTGCAAAGCATGTTCACATTTTACAGTATGGGGTCATACAATTCAACCCTCTTGGATTCACACAATTCTCATAAACCAATGCATTGCAAATAATACATGATTTAGTATTTTATAATCCGAGGCTTAAACCTGGAATATTAAATTATGCAGGTCATAAATTCAGTTACAAACACTTATGTGGGCCATTTTCTGTTTGGATTGTTGGAAAGATATTGAAAAAATAAAATTTACGTTGTTGTTGGTCATTTTTATTTTCGATTTAGTATAAACTCTTTTGCTTCAATAGAATTAAGTCCATTTTGTACTCGCAGATAATTGAACACATTGTTTTTTTCCAATGTTTTGTTGTCTTAAAGTGAACTAATTACAATATTATTATTTATTGTTCACTGCTGGAAAGAGATACTCTTACTATGATAAGTTTCATTTTTTTAATTTGTTGGTTTTTGTCATGTTTTGATTGCGGGTTGGTGATCTTCAAAATCGCATGTCGCTTTGTGTGAATGGGCTATATATATATATATATCCATGTTACAATTGCACAGAAGTTTAGATATCATTCATATATCTAAAATTTCTAATTTCTAATTTGAATATTTATGTGATAAAGGAAAGACAAAGGTCCCAATTATAAAAAGTCACCCAACGACAACAACATTGAGATTTTTCTTTCATTTAACCTATAACATATTTCATCTGTATTCATCAATGCTCTTCTTCCATATTCTATCCACTTATGACATTTCATTTACAATATTTGGTGCATTTGCGAGTTATAGGTCATTTTTAGGGTATAAATGTCTTCAGAGTTTCAATTCTAATTGAGTATTCAACTAAACATATTTAGTCTCTTGTATGTAACTATTTTCCCCTCCAAACACTTTTCATAACTTCCATAACCATTAGGTAGGGACCTGTAGATTCGATGATGTTTTTCTTGTTTAGTAAAAGATTATCGAGACTTTAATTTATTGAAAGTTGTATAATTTACAATCTATAAAGTTTCAAGATATAATTTTTAAAATTATAACTCTTTAAAGGGTGCTAGCTCAATGGAAGAGCACCAAATTTACAAGCAGGAGGTTGGTGGTTCAATTCCATCATGCCTTAATATTCATATGGAATGGCGACAATTAGATTTTGGTGACAGAGGCTCTTTTAACCATCACCAATGAGCTTATGGTGACATTTTTTGACCCTCACCAAAATATGAAATGGTGACAGTCAACAATCTCCACCATATATATGCATCAATAGTGATGACCATGAAAGGTTTGTCACCATAAATCACTGTTGTTGATATGAAATGGTGAGGGTCATTGCTTGTCATTATATTCATTATTCGTGACCAACCTTGATGTCACCAATGAGCTTATGATGGCATTTTTTGACCCTCAACAAATTTGAAATAGTGATGGTCAATGAACGTCACCACATATATGCACTAATAGTAACGACCATGAAAGGTCCATCACAAAAAATTGTTGTTATTCATAAGAAATGGTGACGGTCACTATCCATCATTATAAACAATATTTGTGACAGACCTTGAATGTCACCACAACACATACTTTCAGCGACGCCACCTTCGGCGACGTTCATCTTTTTGGTGATGGGGGCTACTGTCCATCACCATTGCTCATATTAAATGGTGATGGCACTATATTTTGTTATAAATAATTATTGGTGATAGACCTCGAATGTCACCACAACTCCTATAGTTTCAATGATGCCACCTTTGGTGATGTTCAAGTTTTGGTGATGAAGGCTCTTTTCACCCTCACCAATGAGCTTATGGTGACATCTTTTGCCCTTCACCAATGGCCTTTTTTCTTGTAGTGAAAGTAAATGAATATAATAATTTTCTGAAACTTGACTATAATATTCATATAGTAATGATTACTAATATTATGGCAGGGCGTAATTTACAGTAAAAACCTACATTAATTTTTGGAGACACATAATTAATGAGACATGCAAAAATACGGTGATGATATTCCATGAAAGAAATTCACAATAGATCAACAACCAAAAAGGAGTGGGCTAACAGGTCAACGAAACACCCTTCAATTTTTGGGCCCCATCGTCATTGGTGACACCCTTCCGATGATGGGGTCCCATCCCTCCCCAACAACAAGGTGTCAATGTTAACATCCGTCTGTTGTTTTGCATTTTTCATTTGTCCAACATCCACAGTTGCTTTGCTCTCACCTTTAACTCTATTCATCTCTCTCATTTGCATGACATGATGCCACACCAAGGTCGAAGTGACACTCACCTAATACGTAGCCACACAGAGGCTGAAGTGACACTCACCTAATATGTAGCCACACTAAGGCCAAAGTGATACTCACCTAATATGCAATCACATGGAGGCTAAAGTGACACCTACCAATGGTGGGTTTCCCTATGTATATAGAGTCTGAGAAATTTAAAGTTTGGATCCTCCTTCGGCTCGCTCCAATTTTAGATTTCGATCTGCCCATTACCCTAATTTATTTTTCTTAAATTTTTTGGTACGGTGAAATATCCAGTGGGTGTGGCAAGTAAAAATTCCCCTGATTCAGGTTTGAGAGCTTTTGCCAGTGGAACTCCCCTCATTTCAATTGAATTTCATGGAATCGAGATTATTCTCCTCCTCCCTAAGTTCATTCTTTCGAAAGGAAACTCCTCCCCTACTTTCATATCGTCAAGAGGAAATTACTCCCCTACATTCATTCCATTGAGAGTAAACTCCTCCACCATGTTCATTCCGTTGAGAGGAAAAAAGCCCCCTGCTTTCATTCCATAGAGAGGAAACTCCTCCCTTGCTTTCATTCCTTCGAGAGTAAACTCATCCCATTCTTTCATTCTGTCGATTTTTTGTTTACATAATTGAAAAGGAAACATGAGCTGATGTTTACAGAATTGAAGAGAAAATAGCAGTTGTTGTTTACAGAATTGACGAGGAAAGAGGAGCTGCTAAAATTTTTCGAGGGAATTTCTCCTCTTCCAAGAGAGACAGGGTTATCATTTACAAAGGTAAATTTATTGTCACTTTTACAAATTATATGAATTTTCAACTTTTTTCCTTAATGCAAGGAAAGGTTACCAATTTATATGCATTATTCATTATTTTTTCTCTAAGATTTTGTTCCAGGGAGTTGTCGCAACGGTGACAAGCAAGCTGTCGCGACGGTGACCCGCGAGTTTCTGCAATGGTGACCAGTGAGTTGCCACTACGTTGACCACTGAGTTGCCACTGTGGCACTTAGCTGGGTCGTCATTGTGGCAACTCACTAGTCACCGTGTGGGAACTCATCTGTCACGGTAGTTTTTCAACTAGTATAACATAATTTTTTTCATACTTCCTAAATATATTGTATTGAAAAAATAAAAACTAATTAAAAAATTTACAACTACATATAAAATTAGATGATTATCTCTAGCTTAAATTTTACATTATTTTGAATTTTTTTTGGTGCTTTTTGAATATACGGTAACAAAAACATTAACAACAATAAGTACATGGAGAATATGCAGGATATATAAAATTTGATGGGTATATCTTAATATTGATACATATTTTCTACAATAGTAGGAAAACCTATAAAGATGTGTTTTTGTATAGTTTTAATATCATATTATTTTGAATTTCATTTTTATTGTTCAATTTTTAATTAATAAACATTTATATAACTAATTTATGAATAAATTTGTTTAATAAATTTGATCAAACTATGTACATATCAACATAAAATATTAGGATCTAGTTAACATAGCTTCTAGCTGTAGAAATTGAAAAAAATCCATTTACCTGATACACAATTCATTAACACAAGTTGTATTTCTAAATATATGGATTATTCATACTTGTACTTAAGAATAAGCACTTCATGAAAAATCAGTTGTTCAAGAAAATGATGGAAAATATGCTAAAGTATCATTTGAATTTTGCATAAATTCTAAATCCTCTTTAGGTTAAGAAAACTTGGGAAATAACTAAATATTGATATTATATTATCACATCAAGAGAAGTGAGATGCACCTACAACCTAATATTGAATAAATTGTAACATGCATCATTGTTGTCTAGGAGACTAAATGTTATTTCAAGGTAATGTATTGCAAAAAATTAAAATAAAATGATAATAAATCTAACATGGGAAAATAATAATAGTTCTCATATATATATATATATATATATATATATATATATATATATATATATATATATATATATATATATATATATATATATATATATATATATATATATATATATATATATATATATATATATATATATATATATATATATATATATATATATATATATATATATATATATATAATAAGTGATTCAATTTTATTTGGAATCATTTCTTATTGGTGTTTTTAATCAAAGTGCAATGCATATTATCAAGCATATGTGTGTACACATTAGCCTATATATACATCTTAATTAGTAATATTTTAATCACCAAAAAAATCTGGTTTAAAATTTATTTTTTTCTCAAGAAGTACTTTATAATTCTAAAATTAAAATGAATATAATTAAATATTTAAACAAATTAATTTAGAATATATATGTATATATATATATATATATATATATATATATATATATATATATGTATATATATATATATATATAATTGTAAGTATAGTAAAAATAATCACACATATTCCATTTGATATTTTCCTATTATAATGTTTAATGATAAAAATAAGAAAAAACTTCTCATTTCTCAACCAAATTATTATTTTAGAAAGCATCAAAATGGATACATTTGTCATTGAAACTTGGGCGGTGATGAGAAAGCAAAATCAAACTTGAGGGGATAATTTCATTTTACCAACTAAAAGAAGTTGATTTTCAAGCATGGCTAAACTTAGTTTATGGTAATATTTTTATCAAACGTAACTTAAAGGATTTATATAATGGTGGAGACACTGTGATCCAGACTTATGCAGGAACACAGTAAAATACAGTACTAAACATAAAGGCCAAGATGCAACAAAAATAAAACTTCATTTCATTAATAAATAACTGAAATATGCTTACAGAAAAAATGGACATAAACTAGCTAGGGTGATGGTAGGTTATCTCTGAGGAGAGATGTGGCAGCTACATGCCTCTAAATTATGTTACAATGAGTCTTGAAGGCCTATTTATTATTGAGAAATAATGGAAAACCCTAAACGCCAAACTATGGGCCCTATTGGAGTAAACTGGTACATCAATTTCCCAAGGTCATTACTTTGGCATACGATCTTCGTTTGAAGCACATGATACCTTGCTACAATGATATATCTAAGGAATATAAATATTGATAGTGAATGTTAGTTCAAAACATATATTTCTCAGTGATTTTCCAAAAAAACATCGTTTAGAGCCTCAAAACAGCTCCAGAAGTTCAGGCCCCAAAAAACTGCAAAAAACAATAAATTGTGCTACAACTAAGGAAACTGAAAAAACTGAAAAAAAAATGGTAGGGGTCTAAGTGGAATAGGCGGGTAGCAACCAATATCCACATGCATCACACTAGACCTAGATTATACAAATTCCTTTAATCCAATTGATGTTTATACAATGTTATTTTGACACGAGGTCAATAAATTATGTGGGGACTTTAGTTAGTCTCTCTCTCTCTCTCTCTCTCTCTCTCTCTCTCTCTCTCTCTCTCTCTCTCTATATATATATATATATATATATTGGAGTGAAAAAATTTATTTTTTACAACCAAGATGCTCATTATATTAAAAAATAGGTAATTCTAAATTATATATTTTATCTTTTGCAATTTTACAAAATCAATTTAAAAGCGTGTTTCTAAATTTTATAATAAATATTTTTTTCCATATATACTAAAAATTCATTGTTTTTAAAATATAAACTTCATTAAAGATATTTTTCTAGAACATAAACTTCTTTAAAACATTGAATTCATTATCAATTTCAAACCTTGTTTCTAAATTTCATAATTAACATTTCCTTTTCCACATATACCAAAAAAATCAATGTTTTAAAAAATAAACTTCCTTGAAGATAAACCCCCTTAAAGTCATTGTTGTAAAACATAAACTTCCTTAAATTCATTTTTGTAAACAAGGAAGGTCATTTTCACTATATTCTATTTTTTTAGCTTTCATTTATTGATAAAGTGATAATGATGTTGTTATATTTCTCACTGTTACAGTGACTATTATCCTATTATCCTATTAGCAGCAACTCACTTTTAAAGTGGTGGGAAATCCCTATAACAATGCCGACAACTCACTGTAACAAGGAGTTGTCGCCACTGTAGCAATGAGTTGTCGCCACTGTAATAGTGAGTTGCATCCACTGTAGTAATGAGTTTCCACCACCCTAAAAATGATTTGTCGCCACTGTAAGAGTGAGTTTCTGCTACTACAATAGTGAGTTGTTGCAACCTTATTTTAACAATCTAACAATATTTACTTAAATTATTTTTTTCATATAATTATTTTCTTCTTTTATAGATGGTTCAAAAGTTGACATTGATAATCCAGGTTTGGTGTCATCCAAACCCAAGCTACGCATGGACTGGGTTTGTGCTTCATAATGAAGCACAAATCCAATTTTATCAAAATAGTAGAGAAATTCCTGGAAGAAGCACCAACAATGAAGCCTATTATCTTAGCCTAGTTTATGTGATAAGAGTAGCAAGAAACTATGGTGCAAGTGACATAGTCACTTACACCAATTCTGAATTGATAGCCAATCAAATGATTGGAATTTACCAAGTTATAAAAAAATGAAACCCCTCTACCAACAAGAAAAAAAAATTGTCGCACAGTTTCAAAGTTTTAATATAATTTAACGATCAAATGTACAAAGGGTTGTTGATGATATACTCATTGAAGCAACATCAAATGAATGTGGATGTGAAAGATATGTGGAGGAGAGAGCATGTGCTCCACCAATTATCATTGACAGACATCAATATATGTGGTTTGTTAATGAAAGGATTATTCTTGTGATTGGTATTGGGGTTATTATGGTGGGAGTCCAATTATGGTGTTCCTATTTCTTGCGATATATTGTAGCAACATTATGTCCATCATTTTTTATGTGTTTATATGAGCTCTGTTTTTTTTAAGATGGGATCAATTTATTTTCTAGTACTTTTTTTATATCTCAATAGAACATGTATGTAGAAAATGTATTTTTCAGTAATGCTATTAATGGAATTACATTTTGATTACAATTCATATGTCTAAATTTGATTACAATACAATTTTTTCATTTTCATTACAGTTCAGTTTTATCTATCTACTTTGCCTGGTAATAAAGTATAATTATCTGTGATTAATAACTACATTATCTAACAAAAAAAAATAATATATATATATATAATATGTGAGCATAAACTGTAAGATTCACTCTATTGTTGTTAACTTTAGTCTAATTATTCTCTAGGAAAAGTGATGGCTCTAATCCTAATATATGTAAACATACTTACTTATCCTGAGATGTTTGAGTTAAATAATACATTCCGTCCATGCATATAGCAATGAAACATAAATAAATAAATCATATACCTATATATAGTGATGTATAGAGGTAATTTAATTACTTTTAATACATAGAAAATCAAATCAGACTTTAAAGTGATTAAAAATGATTACAGACTGGACTGGATCTTTAATATAAAGATTAAATCTGGCCATAGGCTTCCAAACTGAATTAAATAATTCATTCCATAAATAAATAAATTTATTTTAAGTGAAAAATAAAAACTAATTTTGTACTTATGAAATATATGTTTATCCATAACAAATCAAAATCATACTTTCTGTCGGTTAAACTATTACAAATTGGATTGGGTCTTTAATATAGAGATTAAATCTAGCAAAAAAAATATTTATATCAAGCGACTTATGTGTTCACTATGTTTTGATTGCATCTTATATGGTGATGTTTTCAAATGTAAAGAGTTGGTGAAAATTAAGGGTGGGACGACAATCACAATTTCTTTTTACAAATTTTATTTTATCAGTTAAGATCGCTTTAAACAGAACCCAAAAATGAACAAAAAAATAAATATTTTTATTATCAAATAGAGGACTCTAAAAGATTTTACAAAAAGAGACCTTACAATGACTTCAATATTTCTTCACATTTCCAACGTCTAGGAACATACATTCATTTAGTCTCCATGAGTATCACATGGAAAATTTATACAAATCTCTAATAAAAGTATAATGAGCTCGAATTCTTAAAGAAGCCCCTTCAATCACAAATTATTGAGATACCCTAGGTTACAAGCCAACCAAGATAGCTCATAGATCAATCATTATTTTACTTTTATACTTTGTTAAATGAAAAGTGCAAATGTGATATATTTCATTTTTGCAATCCATAAATTCAACCTCATTTAAGGGACAAAATTGTATAAATGTCCAAAAAAACAATTCAATTGTTGTGAATTTATCCATTATCAACATCTATAGCCATAAGGACAGGTGGTTTGAATTGAAGCACGTTCTAACATACATGACAACAACAACAGATAAGCCTGCAAATAGTTAAAATAATATGAATAGCCTACAAATCAATGAAGTTAACTTGATAATCATGAAAAATCATAATATGTATTCAAGGATAACTAATAAATTTTAACCAATATTTTTTAAGGCAAGTAATTTAAGGAGTCAGTGTAATGGTGCATGGGCCCACAAAGTTTCACGTAACCAAACTTTAAATTATTATGATGGAAAATCAGAGCCCTGACCATGAAAACAATGAATGGTTGGTGACAAATGCTCGGCAACCATTGCGGAAACACCTCACAACGTACAACCGAAATAGAAAGGACTCCCCTAACCATGGAAGAAACGAATGGTTGGTGCCAAATGGTCAGAAACCGTTGTAAAAACACCTGACTGCATACAACATAAACAAAAATCTCTCAACCATGACAACAACAAACAGTCGGTGCCAACTAGGCGGCAACCTTTGCAGCAATAGATGACTGTGTACTGTCTCGCAGTAGACGAGCCACATGATATTACTGGAGTCGGTACCTAACCTCTTTCATTGTGGCGTTCTCCCACATTCAAACTGTTGTGGAGAAAAAAAATAGCCATAGCCATGTTGAACTATGACTAAAGATGCAAGGCCCAAGAGTTCAGAGAGAATGTAGCGAAGAAATTCTAGACGAATTTCCTCGTGTTAAACCATTTTTTGAATAGGCCAGCTGGATAGAGTATATTCTTAGGTTTCAGGGGTATGACGATGACATAGCTCTATAATTTTCCATGCATTACATGGAAGGTAGATCTAAGGTAGCAGGAATAGTGGTGCATGCGACAAAAAAATAAATTACGAAAGTGACAGGGTTGCCCCAAATGGGAGAATAATGGTTTGCACCCCAAAAACCCCAACCTGATTTTGTGCAGCAACTCCCTGAGGCAAGTGAGAAACTTCAGAAGATAAAAACAGGATTCGACAGGAGGAAATTGCCACAACCCTGGAAAGATGTTGCACTCCTTATCCAGAAATGTTTCACATGAGAAGGAGTCTATGTCATTTTTTATTACCATCACCTCTAGTTATTATACCACTTACGTCATGGGAGGTTGGTTAACATGCCTTTCTTTCTTGCAAAAACCCTAGAGCATAAGGCTCGATGTGTGCATAAATCAAAGCAACCATTCAAAATCTTGTCCGACCATTTTCTAATTAAACTTTTAGTGGTTTTTATGTTGCAAAGGGAAGGGAGAACTTGGGATGAAGTAGTTGGAAGTCCATTGCATGATAAATTTTCTACCACACCATAGGGTGCCCTGGCAGCTACAACGCCACTCCATGACCCCCCAGCTGCAACTCTGCCCCATGACCTACTAGCTGCGAAAATTCCCACATAACCTTTCCATATGGAAACTGTGTTGTCCAGTGTTAAAAATTCGAGGGTTTCTAAGGATTCTGCTACGAAATCCCCACAGAAAGGAGACGAACAATATGATGATGATGAAGTAAAAATAATGGGGAGTAAACCTGCCACCAGAAGATTGAGAGGATACAGGAAACACCCTATAGTAGTTCTAAAATCCAAACTGAACAGAGAAAGTGAGGTCGTCTTTCTCCAGTTCCTGAAACCCTCCCTGTTGTTACAAAAGAAAAAATAAAAGAGAATGAGAAATAGAATCCATAAGAATTATTGTTGGAAGAACGAGTCATGGAGCAAGAATACATGCAACAAGGATTCATGGAACAAATATTAGGCCACCTTGTTGACACAAAAGACCAAGTTGATAAGGTTGCCTCTCCTGATTCTGACTATGAGTACATACAAGGAGTAGCAGAATGGCACAGAACAAATGGCATTTCCTCAATTTCAATTTTATATGGGGATAATGAGGAGGACCAACCAACTGCACCACCATAATTGTATCGGGAAATAAGGAGGAACAACGAATTGCACCACCATAATTGTATAGGGATGATGAGGAGGACCACCCAACCACACCACCAAAATTTAAAAAGAAGAAAATTGAAACAATAAGTACCCCTAAAAATATTCCTCTGTATATTTCATTTCTAAAGAAGAATAGGATTCTCCCGATAAAAAATAGAGAACTAAAAGTCGAAGTTAAAACCGTAACAGATGAGCTCATACAAAAATAAACTTTCGATAGATTAAATTTCTTGACCCAAGTTGCAGATTCCGTACCCATTCATGTCATAGATATACCTTCTCAAGGAGTCCAAGAAAATATACCCCTTGGAAAAAATATATTGATGACATTGTTGTGCAAACAGAGGACCAGAAACCAGAGATGAAATTGACCAAAAGCACAATGGTGCAAATAGAGGAATGATAGATGAAACTAACAAAATAAACGGTTGTATAAATAGAGGAACGTGAACCAGAGATGAAACTAATAGAGGATCAAGAACCAAAGATAAAATTGAGCAAAGACACTGATGTGAAAATGGAGGAACAAGACCCTGAGATTAAATTAACAGAGGATCAAGAACTAGAGATCAAACTGACCAAGGACATTTTTGTGCAAACAGAGGATGAGAAACCAAAGGATAAATTAGTCCTGTGTATACCCTCTTATAAGGGAAAAATAATATATTTCCAATTGCATGAGAACTTAATTCGTGACATTTTCAAGACATGGGAAGAATATATAAAAAAATTGAAGGATAACATAAAAACACAGTGGTTGAGCTGCAAAGGAAGGTGACGAAGATGGAGAATGAAAAGAGAAAAATCGAACATATAATGGATGGTGTGCTTAGTTACAATGCTCCTTCAACCAATTACAAAGTGTACTTGACAACAAGAATGTTGATGCTTAAAAATAATGTTATCATCAACAATAAACCTTCCTAGGTTAAAAAGAAACATGATTTCAAAGACGCATATAGGGCCTGCACGAATCTAGAAAAAGACTTGCTCTATGAACTGTACCAACAAAATTTTATGCTATCTATTGACAAAATATGGAATCCCAACCATGAGGTAGGGGATTTCAAATTGAGAGCCTTTGTATCATATTTGAGAAATCAAGCCAATTGGGTGGAAGCCCTTAACATTTTTAAACTTAATTCTGAGAGCATTCTGTGGGTTAGAGGAGAATATGAAATACCTCTGCACATGATATAATAACATCAACAGTCGACCAATTTTTCAGAGGAAGTAGAGTATATCGCTAGGAAGAGGCAACATGCCATTTCATATTGCACAACCCAGATTCAAATATTAGAGACTATTGCACAAGAAGGATGTAAAGCATGGTGGGATGCCTCGGGAAAAAAAACCAAAATAAATATCCATTTAACTACCTACACTTAAAGATATCCTTACTAAGGGTTTCTCAGTATATTATTTCCATGGAATAGTGTGGGAATAGCTCGATCGTTATTATATTCTGATATCCAATTATTTGTCTACCAACAAGTATATATAAAAAATCTTATACCCTGCAAAAAAAATATGAATGTTGGAATGAAATTATGGAAATAGGAGGGTATCTATGTCCTAGTGAAGCAAGACATAGTGATTATTGTAACAACAATATTCATGAAAATCCCCCTTCATTCTCAAATTCATATTTACTCATGTGTTCTTACTGATATTCACTCCCTTGTCGTTGTTGACACACTGAGTCACTGTTGCTGACACACTGGCTCATCATTGCTGACAGACTGGCTCATCGTTGGTAACACATTGGCTCACCATTGCTAACACCAATTGCCACTGGTGCGGAAAATCATAGTTAGAAAACGCATAATATTTGACGTTGTAATATATATTATTCTCCAATAATATATCACCATTACCATTGAGTAGTTTAAAAAATGGTCAAATTGTGTTTTACATGTTTAGTTACAATTTTGTTTCATTTCCTCTAAAAATTTTGTTACATTTCCATTGTTTTTATTCCAAATTATATATTAGATTCATGTTTAGACACCAATGAATGTAAGCTTAATTCAAGTATGGAAAATCTTGTGAAATTTATCTTCCATAACATACAAAATAATCGATGTATTTAAAGACTGAGTGTAAATGAATGGAGTTATTTACTAACCTTAAATGAGAATTTGGACAAATTAGACATATGTGCAAACATATCCTCACCACTTATCAAACATACATGAACATATTCAAAAAATATATAATAGATGAAATAGATGTAATACACTAATAAATATTAAAATCGAATTGAAAACAAATGCATCACAACAAACCTGGAAAACAATGCATTGTTGGAGCGAGGGTGACCTTGCTTGTTGAGTTGTTCAAACTCAAATGTTTCATCTTCATCTCAAGTAATATTCAAGTGAATTTCCAATCTTCCATTTTGTTTGTGTATTTTTCTTCTCTTTTTGGAGCTCTGGAAACTCTTCTTCCTCTTAAAAGATGACTCAAAAGCACCCAACCCACACATGAATTCATAATCCATAATATGAAGATTGTTGGCATCATCCCACATTTTTTTAACCAAAACAATCAATTGTTCAGTATTGGTCAAATTAGCAGGAGGAATTTTTCGAACCCAGTATATGTAGCCAAATAAATCCTCTTTGGCCAACTCAAGTCCTTCACATTTACATTAAAATTGTGACCATCCATGGAAAATTTGTTTTGATCTTCAGCAAGATCTGATATTGTCTTTATATTTATTTCAGGAGGGTCATTGTATGAATCAATTGTGCTTTGATAATTTAGTAATTGGTTTGAAGCCATTGAATGAGAAGACAACCAACCCACCTTTATGGCATTCTTGCAAATGTTACCATGAATAGATCATGGGCAATCACAAGTTAAGAATTTTTTGCGATGAAAAATGACAAGATATTTGTTATTAAGTTTAGATTGACTCCTCACACAAAAGAACATGATACATTTTCTCATGAGGGTTGCAATCACTATCTAAAATTCTTTTTGTTTTTTCCATTGATGATTCAAATTGCTTCTCTTTCATGTAATTATTCAAAAATCCTTCTTTTTTAGAATTTCCTTATTCCAATAATAGGGTTCAACATTTCTTAGAATAACATTTATCAACCAATCCATCCTACGGGAACATTTCTTTCTAATATCAAATATAAAGTTTGTCTTTAGGCAACAGTGATATGACTCCACAACATTGTTTGTCTCCTGATTTTCATGGGAAAAATTCCAAAAACCTTTTACCCACATCCCTAAATGCATAAAATTTAGGTTAATGAACATATTTCATCCATATGAAAACTAAAAAGAGAAATGTAAGAAAGAGATTTTCAACATACAAATCTTGTCACCAACAACCCAATTCTTATGGAAATAGTCTGGCAACTTCTCCTCATTAGAAAATTTGTTGAAGAAATCATTAATTACATTAATCACTTCAACACTTCAACATTAATTCATAATTAAACCCAAATCACTAGATATCTCTTTTGTTATTTCTGGACTACTTTCCAATCGATTCACATTTTTTAACCATGCTCGACGTATATTCCAAACAAGCAAGATAACATTGCAGCTTGTGATTCTCTTGCCACATTCAATTCATTTAAGGATTGTTATTTTTGTAATAAATATAGTTTTTACTTTAAAATAAGAAGATTGAAGTTACCTTAAAGCATCGATTTCAGCCAATGAATCATCAACCATGAAGGCATTAACTTTACAACTATGATCAACTTGGTGACACCTATGCACAAGGTGCTCCAGCCATAATGAAATGTCATGTGAAGTATTATGTGATGCCACGACCCATGCAATTGGCACCCCACTTTGTTTCTCATCAAACACCATGAGTGTGTACAACTTATACTATCACATTCAAAAAACATATGAAGTCAACTTCAGCTCATTAATCATTATCAATCATTGCAAATCAAATTATTGTACTAGATAAGTCATTCTTAATACACTCACCCCATATTTATTCATGTTGAATGTTTAATCCATGGGCATTATGCTATTATTCAATAGCTTCACCATGGTATCCAACATCAACTTCTTCTGAATTCCAACTATGAAATGGATCTCTCCGTCATTGGGCTTTTGATAAAAGAAAAAATCATGTGGGTGTTTTCTATACCAAAGGTTCACACTCATTTCATCCTTCTTATGGAACTGATATTTTCCTTTCATTAGATGATTACAGATGTTAAAAAACATCTTTCCTACACACAAAAAAAAAAAAATCCCTACCTCGAGTTGCATCATCCATGCCAACATATTTTTTAACATGAATTTTGAAAACTGATTCAACTCGCACTTCTAAGAAGAAAAATTTCTCTACATAGGAAACCATGTCCCTTGATAACTTTGATTGATGAAGGGACCTAGCATGACCAGAAGTGTCATGTTAGCCATGGCAAGGCCATCCTTGGCTATCTACATGCTAATACATGTTATATGTTATTATCGCCACCTCAGGGATTTGAACCATAACGTTTACAATGAAATAGCATTGGCAACCCCTCTTTTTCACAAATGAGGATCTTCGCTTCATTTCATATTGTCCTCTTTGGTCCTCGAGGCCATATGAAGAATCATAGTTGCATAAAAATGTTTGAAAAGTGAATACATATGAATCCATGAAAAATGTTCTAACACTATTAATACCAACATCTAAACAATGCATCTCTAAAAACTTTCACTTCATATAGTGAGGAAGAAGCAGGCCTTGAGCCTCGATGTTTATTTTGTACCCTGGTGAAAGAACATGGAGCATTTAGGTTCATTTCCTCTCCTTTAATAAAGTATTCAATTATAGACGAAGGGATTTTTGCAATCTAATCAATCTCCATGTGTTTTCCATATGCCCCGAATCAATATAAATTCATTCTATAAAAGCTGATCGTTTCTTTAGGGTCTTGCACCAAAAGGGCAATGATTGTTTCTCATTTGACTTGCTTTACCATTTGCCTGATCCAATGCGTTGTTGCAATGGTAACCCAAAATGTGATGCTACAATGACCCAGTCAGTTTCCACAATGGTGACCCAGTCAGTTGCCACAACTATAAGGAATACCAACTGTAAAACAGCGTGTCACCATAGTGTTAAACCAATGATCTTCCTCAATGGTCAACCAGTGAATTTCCACAATCGTCAAACAACGAGTTGTCATGACATTTAACCAATGAGTTGTCGCAATGGTTAACGAGGGTTAACAAGAGAATTGCCGCAATGTTTGACCAGCGAGTTGACATGTGTTTTTTTTTGCAATCAATATTGGTGCCCTCCTAACCTTCATAAGCAACAACCAGCTGTGTGTCACCTAGAACAAAATTTCCTTTATATAATAGTCCAAATAAATTGGGTTTTAGTAACGTGGAGGATTCTAGGTTTTACAAAATTGGTTTTAGTAATGTGGAGTATTCCAAGTTTTACATATTGGGTTTTAGTAATGTGGAGGATGAAGGGTTTAAAAAATGAGTTATGACCAACACCATAAAAAAAACAGAAAAACAAAAATTGTCTTATTAACCAATCATAGAATCTGTGTAGCTTTTAACATTTCCTATTTTTGAACTTTACATGTAATGACTTACTCGGGTATAAATGTTTGCGTACGATTTTGCATGTTCTTTACAAGAAGTTTAGACCCATTGCGTACGTAACAAATTTGCAATCTCCGCGACGTTTGACATTTCACTATTTTGAACTTCTCATTTGCTTGCATCCTGTGTGATTTGGCATGTTTCTCTCGTGGCATATTTTGCATGTAGGTTTTTTCGTGCCTCTGGTTAAGCGATTTAAAAATTAATTCGAGTTGAATGTTGGATCCAATATTTATCGTGGAGGTTTCAATTTTATCCATGCGAGGATACAGTCTGTAGAAATGATCCCCGGATCGTCATGAATCGACCGAGAAAGGCGGGGAATTTGTGTGTGTGTGGTTGCAGTGAGTGGGTGAGCTTGATCATGTCACCCTTTGGCTGAAGTTGAGTTGGAAACGTGAGTCCGCCCGGAGAGGTATCCGGATAGCGAGCGAACAAAGCAGATGTATGTTGGGGACAGATAGCTATTCTCCTGCGATGCCCGGGACAAAGTTTTATTACCACGTTGACATTGGGAGTGGATGGACCGCACGTACAGAAAGGGCATCCTCCATCGGGCGACGAGGGTGCCTACCAGAAGCCAAATGGGACTTGCGTTGACTAGTCTATCCTCACTCCAACCAAAATATTACATCCACAGATGGCGCAACATGAGGTACATAAAATTAACATCACACTCAAAATGCCCAACAAGAACGCATGGATGGTTACAATAAATTCAAGTTTGCAAAATGATGGTCAAAGGAAGACATTGAGAGTAAGGTGGCTATATCTTTATATACATGGAATTATATCTTAAAGGTTGCAGCTTTTACATATTCTTGGAAATATAGTCGATGCTAATATAATGTATGAGGTTCAACGGCCTTTTCTTTTCTTTTCTTTTTTTGGAGATATAGATTTATAATTATGGGTTTAGGTTTCATAATTGATTTCTACTTTAATTATTTTACAAGATTTCAATTAGAAACTTAATAAGAAATTATATATATATAGATAGATAGATACTTCGGTATGCAATATTATTGAAAATTCAATATAATTATTAAGAATGATTGAATTTAATTTCTTTGAAATATTTTAGGATATTTTTAATAGTATTCCTAATTATTTTTAAGGTAGTTATTTTTTTTTCTTCCATTTTAAATGAGTTATGATAACGTAAAGATGAATTTTTAAGCTTGAGCAACTTTCTTTGCAGTTGGAAGCTATAATGGTTAAGACTCATGTCTTTCCTCCTAAAGGTCGCAAGTCAAAATAATAAAAAAAGTAGAGTATGTATGCCTTTGTAGACAAGACAAATGCTGTGTGGAGATAAATCCTTTATAACCTTAAAATTGAATAATAATAATAGTAATATTATATTTAACTCATATATTAATCTCTTTCTTATAATATATAATAATAATAACAGTTTAAAATAAAATTATAATTTAATTAATTTTTGTGATTTTAAAATTTTTAATAAAATAAAATTAACATATAAATTGTTATTTTGAATGGAATCATTTTATTGCATATTTTTCCAATCATCTTTATCTTTTTGTCATGAATGATTAAACACTTTTACACTAAAACTCCAAACTTTGATATAAAATTATTTATATAAAACTATTTACAAAATGAATACTAAAAACACAAATCGTCGAAGTCGTCTCACTTTGTGATTCATTTGTTCATTCTTAAAAGATGAGAACATGTTTATGCAAAGTTAAATAAACTATAACAATCAAGCGATAATGCACAGCCTTAAGTGGATAGGTGTTCCATTCGAATTCAACGAGCGCTATATCCACACCATCGATGTGTTTTGGAGAAATTCTGCTACGTGTCAGTATGGAGGAGAACGTTGTCAGTTTGGAAAAAATTAGGTGTTAGTAAAATGTCCATAGCCTGCCACCTATAACCATGACCAAGTTACTTGTACTATCCGTACCTGTCAATATGTGGAAGGAAGTAATGTATTTACGCCATGTCACTGTTTCTTGAAAAAGTCTGCGATGTGTATTGAGGGTGATGGAGCGGAAAAATGTCGGTGAAAAAGGCTATACACTAACGAATATGGCGGGTGAAATGTTCCGCTCTGCTCCTAGCATTACCGTGATGGCACGTGGAAATGATGTACTGCGGCCGTCGGTATGTGTGAAAATCTGTTGCAGACTTAATGTGGTTGAGGCTAGTCTGCAGGGTTGGGAAATGTCTACCGTCAGATTAAAGCGGCACGTTATTTTGGGGTGAGCATTTCTTGCTTGGCGCATTTATAGACCAATATACTGAGAAATAAAATTTGCCATGTGATTGATTGAGAAAGTTTATATAAAATAAGTAATTTGTTAATAGCATTAAATGAGTTGAATTTTGGCAGGTTATTTATTCATAGATGGGCATATGTAAATATCCCATTTAATTTCCATACATAAATTACTCAACAACTTATTTATTTCTATTTATATATATTATTTTAAAAATATAATCAACACACATTACCATGTTGTTCGTACAAATATATGCGGCTATCCATATGCTCCAATAACTCTAGCAGACACGGTTGTTGCTGGGCAAGCTTCTTTCTTATATATATAATATTGAAACTTTTCTTAGTTATGGTGGAGTTAACTTTGGCAAATTAAATTTTTATCGTCTAAAGAGTTCACAAATTAATTTGGAAAAAAATGGAATGGAAATTTTCAATAAAATTTGAGAGATATTTTTAAAAATCTTAATCAAAGGAAAATTTTCAAGATTTTGAATGCCCCAAAATTTCAAAATTGATAAACTGCAAATCACATAAATACTGATCTAGTTTCATTGATGAACTGCAAATCACATAGATGTTTTCTTGTAGCTACGCTTTGGTGGCAACCTACCTTGTAGATGAAGTTGTAAATTTTGAATTCGGAAAATTTAGAGATTAATATACTTCAATTTTCATTAGTTTTACTTAAAAAAAATTAGTTATTTTTGTTTTATTTGTCAAAACTTTTCTATAAATATTTTTACCTTGAAAGCTCTTAATTATTTTTCTAAATAAAGTGTAAAGAAATCTTTTTTAAAAATTGAATTCTTTCCAAAAATGACTCATAGTATTTCAGAATTACTAAAATTTAAACCCTCATTGAGGAATTTCCCTTTTCAAAATTTCAATGTGAAATCTTTTATTATTTCTTCCTTTGTTTTCCTGAAATAGAAATCCTGCCATCACTGTAAGTAGTGTAATTTTTTTACTTTCACAAATACTTAAAACATAACCAGCTTAGAGATTGACCATACGAATGTTGAAGTCTGTGCTTAACTGCGTTAAAAAGCAAGACAAAAATTGACGAAATAAATCTTAACTAAATTATGCAGCATAAGGGGTTGGTTAATGCATAAATATTTAGTATTTCCTTTATTTTCATGAAACAGAAGGCAGGCCTATCAGGAGAGATGTTTCATATCCAAAAACAAGGATACTCGTGAGACTATCGCGTGTTGTTGATGGATAAACTATCCACGGGACATGAAATCACGATTTCATGTGCATAATCATTCAATTGTTGTCAATCCTACAGTCTATAACTAAAGTATAGATTTCTAAAACATGGATTTAATATAACTAGAATGAGTATAGATTTATTTTTAGTATGGATTCAATATAATTGGTAAAATTTTAGGTGTAATTTTTTTTTGAGTGTAAAATATAATGTGTTATTTCTTATTGTTTAAATTATATTTTTGAATGTTAAATAAAAGATATATAGAATCAAATAAAAATTTTAGCGATTAAAATTTAAAATTTTTTTCTATATATAGATATATATGACAGTTGATATCAACATAGAATTAGTTAACGTAGATCTTTCAAATAAGCTATATTTAAATCTATTATTAAAATATTTTTTTAAAAGTAGAAGTTAAATCTCTTATTCACATATTACTTTTTGCTTTTAAATTTTGCACGCACATTTCATTTTTTTAAATTATAGTGAACATTATTTTTTATTTAGAACAATATTTTAATTTTTAATTTTTATTTTAAAAGAGTCAAGACAAACTGAAAAACTTACACATCCCATACTAAGCTGTAAAGTAAGCTTCTAGACTGAACTAATATAAAATTTTGATTTTGTAAACACCTACAACACGGCCAGTTTTATTTTCATGATTTTTAATTTATAAAATATTCCTTAATCCGAGAAAAAAATTAACCTTCCTGATCCTCCTAACTATCACATTCCGAAATATTTTTAAAAATTCCTGTAAACATAAATTTAACACTTAAACGTTTATGAGCTCCTTGAACAACGAAAAAAACAAGGCCATAAATCTGAACTAAAATTTGCAAGATGAATACCTACAACATGATCAGTTTTATTTCCATGATTCTTGAATTCTTATGAGCTACGTGAGCAAGGCAGAAAATGAGACAATGAATCTTAAACAAAATGTGCAAGATGAAGGTGACGGGCCATGATGTAAATAATTATTATTTCTTGTTTTCTTTTCTCGAAATAGAAGACCCGTCCAAACTTTTAGATGTCACATCCGCAGTTCAATGGTTGTCATCGCTATTAGTATAAACTTTTGACTTTTTACAAATATCTAAAAAACGAAATAGAAGACAGGTCCAATCGTGTAGATGCCTATCATTTTTACGTCTTCAAATACCTACCTAACATAACTAGTGTTATTAATCAACCTCAACAGCCAGTGTTATTATTGGGAACCAATAAATCATAAATTAAAAAAAATGAATATGATAGATCAGTATATATTTATTTTTAAATTTAAATTCCTTTAAATCTAATAATAAACCTATAATATCCCACCACATTTAATAATAAATATATACTATCCCAATGTCCTATACAATAGGATTTATAGCTTTCCTTATTACTATGAGTCTTTCATAATCAACCTCAACATCAAGGAATGATGAACATTACTTTATCCAACTTTATCACGCTGAAACCTCAAGTGCATAACTCCATTTCAACCTTGCATGTATGTCTATGAAGGAGTGTTTATGCCGTCTTCATGCAGTGTTTCATCACAACATGTGTAATAGACATAGTAAGGCCATGACATATGCTATGTGTGTCCGGTTGGTTTATTAAGCGTGAATGATCTGTAATGTCTTTTGGACCATGTGCTCCGGGTAGCGTTACTGAGGGTGAACAATATGTAATGTGTTCGTGGATCTTTTGTTAGATTATCTTTTAATAATAGATTTTGCAATGATTTTTTAAAAGTGTTAGGATATTGGACTGAAATAATTTATTATAATTTGGAATACTTTCTTATAATAGATTTTGTAAGGAACGCATTTTAAAAGTGTTATGGATATTGGATTGAAATATAATAGATTTTTTTATAAATTTTAAAATTATTAATAATAAATTAATAATTAAATAAAATAATGAGTGACTTAAAAAATAATATATTATTTATATATATATATATATGAATATAAGATATATTTTTAGGAAAATTAATTTATTAGAAAATTTGTTTTGAAAGTGAGGTTTGTAAAAAATTTACTTAAAAAGTGATGTTTATGCTAAGGGTGAGGCTTATGTCTTTTTTCAAGGTACTCATGAAATGCAAGTACAAAGAACAAATAATTCACTATGGAGTTTTTTTTTAATATTATAGAGAGTGGTGTAAATGACTATTACAAAACATTGTTCTTCTTTTTCTATGCCCGCAAATCTCACTTGTAGGTGATTTTCTCAATAATGAAATAATTTCAGATTTCATACTTATGTGATTAATGATTTTTTTTGGGTGTGTTTTCAATTTTTTTTTTTTACCAAAGTTTCGAACCTACTACTAAGGTTCATTATCAAGGTAGAGATGTGAGGAAGAGAGATCTCAGAGAAAATGGAATGAAGGATAAATAAGGGTAGGTGAAGAAAAAGAACCGACATGTTTCCAATAACTAAGTTATTTATTACTAGTAAATTCAAATATATTTAATTTTCAAACTAATTAGGTGTGTATTTCAGATTTGAAAATTAATAAGGTATTTATTTTAAAGAGGAAAAAGAACCGACATGTTTCCAATAATTTATTTATTTATTACTAGTAAATTCAAATATATTTAATTTTCAAATTAATTAGGTGTGTATTTCATATTTCAAAATTAACAAGGTATTTATTTTAAATGTCGGTAAAACGAATAAATTGATACGATGGATCCGGAAAACACACCGAAACAATTGAAACAACTATCATATTAGAAGAATGGACTGTCATTGGTCTCTTTTCAAAATAGTGATTTAATGTTAGAATTTGTTTCATATATCAACTCTGAGTTTGTGTTATCAAAGCCAACACAAGTGGTTATTTCTACATGTATAAGTAATGGGATAACATGACATCCATTTGGTATCATGTCTATCACTTTGCAAAGGGAATAATTTCCATACAAAAGCTATTCTTGAGATGATTTTCTTATTTCTTAAAATGTTCAAACTATTGGTATTATAGGTAGCCACAAACAAATATACACACAAACTTGCAAATATAAATCATCAAATATTACAATGTATTAATTTCCAATAATAATATACACACCCCCACACACTCCAATACATTACATGAGGCTTCCTATATAGAATTGAGGTTCCAATAAAAAATTTCTAATATGGCTAATTAGTTCAACTATATCCATAACTATCTTCTCAATATATCCAAGAAATTAATATCTCGACAAGTCTATGAGTTGATTTCATGTGATCTCCATCCTTAACTTCTTTCATTATGATCCTCATATTTGATCATAAGTCGACTTCTACGGTAAGTCTACTTTCATTATTAATAATTTTGTCGTATGATCATGATATCATTCTACTCCCCTTTAATGAATACTTATTATTCAATGTTTATTTTCTCATCTTAGTCTTCCACACATTACATCATCGTTGGTATTCTTCATCTTCATGTGTATCTTTACCTGACACTATGTTTCTATATCAATATGTGTTGCTTCATTATTTGATAATTCTATATCTTGAATCATTCATTTGGACTACATCATCTTCATATCAAAGGTTTCTTTAGCTTACCCTTTACCATCCCACGGTTTTTTCTATGCATTACACTTTAACCATTGCATCATATTTAGAGTTTTATTAACCCACCCTTACCTCAAAGTGGGTAGATTTACCACAAACCATTCATTAAATCAAGTGGTTTCTCTTGACCACAAACCTCCATCAAACCTCCATCTCTCATTACAACATGGTTATTGGTGTACAAAGTGGTTATTGGTGTACAAAGAACAAATACAAAAACACACATGCTTTATTTGACTCAAGAAATGACTTGATAAACTTACAATTATTTCCTTAATCACAACTAACCTTTTGGCTAGCCAAATGACTCATGAAATTTGTATGAGAGATATTATTATACATTTGAAGACTTGACCTTGTAAAAGATTTTCAACATAAAACTGACTTTTTATCATCCAATCACATTGTACTTTTATATAAAGATTTGATATCTCTTTAGTCCATCACTTATGATGATCGTGACTTTTAATACCAGAAACATTCTAGGGATGCATATTCCAACATGTATCTAGTACATATTCTTTTCTTCTACAATTAATGAAAATTTGTCCTTGCTTGTGTATTTTCTTTGTTCTATTGCTACTTGTAGATGGTTCATCTCTTGTCAATGTTACTCCTTTCACAAATTTGATAGTAGTATTGTTTGTTTTACCTTCATAACCTAAGCCTTCATTCTTTGGTCTTAAATATACTTGTATGGAATTTTGATTTCCTTGGCCTCTTTTGACTAGACTCTTTACATCATAACCCATTTTTTTTTTAAAAGGCACCAATTCCTCTTGCTTACCTCTCAAAATAGCCTAGTTTACTAAGAGCCTTGTAACAAGAAACGATTGTATCTACACCATTACCAATCAAAAGACAAGTACAAGTCTTTTGAGCAAGGTCATTAGTGTAAAAAAATACATACACTTGGCTTTCTCTTCATTTAAATATTTCACATCATTTCAAGTTCTAGCAAAATATTTTCTTTTGTCACTAATTCTTATTGAAATGATCTATTAATTTGTCATTTTGATCTTTAATTTTGAAAAGATCATCTACCTATTGATTTAGTGATGTTAATATTTTATCTATGTTAGACAACTAATCCTTGGGTTAGTTTGTGTTAGGTAATCGGTAATTAGATTCCAAGAAACCTGGGGAACTGATTCAATAGTTTCTTGATGAATTTATATGTGTACACATTGTAAATCATTCTTTGAGACATTCATTAATATATTGTTGAGTTTGTTTCCAGTTTGGGTGTTGTGTGTCTTACGGTGGTAACAGAGCGGAGGTTTACCCGTTCTGTTGATTGAATTGAGTCACTCTTTTGTGGCCATACAATAAATTGAGCACAAGATCTTAGAAGTGATTCTCAGCCGATGTATTGAGCCTGTCTCTCTTTGATTCCTAATGTGTGTTGGTAACTAAAATATTTGAGGAATGAGTGCGCCATAAGTGTTGAGAGGCAGACCTTTCATGGGCCATCTTTTGAAGAAATGAAAATGTGATAAAGCGTTGTATATTGTTGTGGATGCATCAAAGGCCAAGTGAGCAAAGATTGGAGAGAGTGTTGGGCGAACGTGCGAGCGGTTAAATGTCGAGGGCGATACAAATTCCAAAAAGAGGAATGGTCAATGACTAATAAGAAGTAAAGTTAGATTCTGATATGGAAGTTGAAGGCATACATTGTTTGGCCATACATTTTTACTACTTTAACCAGAGTGATATTATGGGAGAACCGTTGGACGCAGAGGTGAAGCGTTTGAGTTAAGACCATTTGTGCTTTATGGGAGGCCTACTTGCTCTTGCTAAATAATGCCACAACCTATTAAGTCCCTATATTAATAGTGTAGTTCCTTATTATGTTAGTGTAGCCCCACTTATTGTTATTTTTGTACCCTTGTAACCCCCATATTGTTATTATTGTGCCCTTACACTATTATTGTTAGGTCGGCTAGGATTACATTATGGCCCCACTAGGATTATATTGTGGCCCCATGGACTCGTGTATATAGAAGGAGGTTTTGGTCATTTGTATCATCCAAGAATTTTTCATTCATGTAATGTATTGGGGGTTGCCTCGTCGAAGTGGCTTATTTCTAAGGCGCTGATATCTCTTTTCTTCTATTTTTGGAGCTAGTTTCACAAAATTTGGTATCAGAGGTTTGGATTCTAGGGTTTTCACTACTCCAAACCGGTCTTCGTGGCATTTTCCCTATAAATTTATTTCTACGAAGGTTCAGAAGCTAAAATTGTTAGAGTGCGAAGCCGAAATCCTGATGAACATCGTCACAAACTTTCAAAGCTTGGTTCGCAATATTTTTGGAGATATGATCTGTGGAAGTTAAGGCTTTTTGTAGGCTCCTAAATTTAACCTAAACAGGTCATCGTACCATTTTCGTTATAACTTGTTTTCTACGAAGATTCAGAAGCTTAAATTTTTAGAGAGCGAATCTGAAATCTTGAGGAACATCGTCGAAAAATTTCAAAGCTTGGTTTGCAATATTTTTAGAGATATGATATGTGGACATTAGGTATTTTTCAGGCTGCCGAACTTCATCTCAAAGAGGTTATCGTGGGAAAATCTTTATAACTCTCTCTCTGAGCATCAGATTGGAATTCTGTAAAAATTCGCTGCAAGTACACGCATTGTAGTTTCTTGTCTATGAATTTCAGAGCTGAAGAAGGAAAGAGTGACACTTGGAAAGTTGTACAAGTTCGATCTATTGAACCAGTCCATAATTAGGTCATTGTAGGAGATTAGGCACAAATTTGTCTTCAAGAATCCAGATCAGGTAAGACCTATGGCATTCGAAAGAGGATTCAAAGGGCTACCACAGTCCTAAATTTTAGATATTGAAGATCTAAAATCACAGAGATAATTCAATTTCAATATCGAGCTCCTCAAAAGCAAGAAAAAGGTGTGTATTTGGTTTTTAAAATTTCATAACGTTTGTTTGAAAAAGCAGTTTGAAGTGATTCCAAGGGCATATTTTAGAATTTTTATCAGTATTTTGTTCTATAATGCCTCCAAAAACTAATTCCATACCCATTAAGCCCTCAAAAAGCTATACTATGATGCATGAAGAGGAAGAATTGTAGTATGAGATATCAAAATTACGGTACCAAGTGCAACAAATTTCGATCTTACGGAGAGCAATCGAAGATGACATAGATTGTTTAAAATCAGAAATGGAGGCTAACTTGGATGGTTTGAAGGATAAAATAATAGCTAATATGGATGATAAATTAGTGGAAGATCACATCGAGCATCAACAACAAGTTCTCCAACTCTCAAACGATAACCTAACTTTGGTGCAGAAACTAATGAAACAACAGGAAGATCAACATCACATCGAAAGAAGTTACGAAACAGCCACGTAAACAAGTACTCAACAAGTACGATCAATTTCGTAGTATCTCAGCAAGTGGAAGAACTTTCTTGTAGAATATTCCACATGGGAGGATGATAATTTTATACAGAAGCATCAAGAAATAATCAAGCGTTGAGGACAACACTTGTTTGAAGGAGAGGGGCATGTTAAGTCCCTATATTAATAGTGTAGTCCCTTATTATGTTAGTGTAGCCCCACTTATTGTTATTGTTGTACCCTTGTAACCCCCATATTGTTATTATTGTGCCCTTACATTATTATTGTTAGGTCGGCTAGGATTACATTGTGGCCCCACTAGGATTATATTGTGACCCCATGGACTCCTATATATAGAAGGAGGTTTTGATCATTTGTATCATCCAATAATTGTTCATTCATGTAATGTATTGGAGGTTTCCCCCTCGAAATGGCTTATTTCGAAGGCGTTGATATCTCTTTTCTTCTATTTTTGGAGTTGGTTTCACAACACAACCACAGTTGGAAAGAAAATTTTATGGCTAGATGAAGTCTTTGATTGAATTGAGCCTCCTTCCATTCATGGTTTGAAGGTAAAAATATTGTCATATTTTAAATTGGTTTGCATTGAAGAACATTAATTCTTTGAGGCCTTTGGCATGTTGACTTTGTTGTAATATTGCAATTTTAATAGTTGGTTGAAAAATACTCACTTGCACAGTCAAATTTTAACTCTTTGTGGTGAAGTGGTGGAATGTTTCATTGAATGAGTCGTTGGAAAGATCGACTTTATTTTCAATCTTTACTATCTCTTCTTCCATCCCTGCAATCAAGACACATGTGTTCTCAATCAACATCCTCTAGAGGTCTTGCTAAGGTTTCTCATTACCTACAGATTGACTAAAAATAATTTTTGCCTAAACATCCTCTCAACCATTCGGCCCCGTAAGACATGAATTTACAGTGCGCTTCCATGTTTACGGGTAATACAGAGTCAAGATGAACTGTTGAATCTTTAATTTCAGAGAAATATTGAGAAAAACAATCTTGAATTTTGGAAATGTTGATAAAAGCTTTAAATACTTTGAAAGTATATGTTATTTGATGTATCCGATTTCTACACGGAGTATACGACCTTCATTGACTAAAACAAGACGCTGGAGTTTTCCTTTGAACTATCTTTAACTTGCATTTTTCTGAAATGGAAATATTGCTGCTGCCATTTTTTTGGTTGAGTTGCAAGGTCCGAGCATCATCGTTTTTGTTTTCTTGACATAAAAAAGAGCATTTACCGAAATACCTTGTAAAAGGTTAAGTTCAAGGTCAAGATTGGTGTTATGGCAACTAAGAGGGCACCTCTCAAATGGTTTCATTGAATCTTCAGTGAAGATATTTTATTCTCTGGCCACAATTGCAGGACATAATGTAATTGACTAAATTGTGGAAAATTTCGAGGTGTATTTCTTTATATTTTAGAAAATCATTTATTTCTCATTTGTTGGCTAAATGAAAAATCGCACATGAATAGATCTTGTGATTTTTAGAAGGAATTGTTGCTCCATTATGAGATGACCAAACAATATTTTTGCTACTTTGGAATAAGATTGCAGTGTATACCAATTGAGATAGGAAGATGAAGGAATTCTTTAATGTGTTGTGTGCATGGAGAGGTTGTTGTAGAAAGCAATGGATTGTGTGTTGCTGCCATAATAAATTTTGAATCGTTTATGAGGCTTCCATCGTTGAATTTTTTAAAGTAACATTTGATTGATTTTTTTAAAATTGGTTGAACTGTTTGAGAGTTCGTTTGGGAACCTTAAAGTTTTTATTGGATCTTAGCGTTAAATCAATACTTTGCAAATTGAAAATTTTGTTGGTCGTGAGTCATCGCTGTTGTTTGTTATATTGGCATGGTTGGAGCCTATGACAACTTCACAACTATTATGGTGCTTTAAATCTTAATCAACAACAAGAAAAAACAAAGATTAGTTTCAAAGGATGGAAATTGAGAAACAACAAAACCTAGTTTCAAAGGAAGAAAACTACATTCCCATGGTGGTAATTTTGCAAGAATTGTATTACTAGGGTGGCTTTAATATGTTTTGGTTTTTTTTTCATTTTTTGAAAACTTATGAGCAAAAGATGAACCGATTGTTAGTTGGCTAGGTTTTGTGGATTTATTTTTTAAAAACAAATTGGCAGATATTTTTTTCTTGTTGACTTGTATTGTTGATGGGTGCATGATCGGTTGAACTCGACACACAGTTAAATCAATGTAAAATTGTTTGTATTGGGTGCATTTTCGGTAGTAGCTGACACCCCTTTTTCTGAGTCGATTGCAAGTTTACTTTGATACTGCACTGGAGAAAATGGCCAAAATAAATGATTTAGTATAGTTATTAAGAAATTTAATGCTATCTACTATCCACAACGATGTCCAAGTTAGCAAAGACATGCTCTCTAACATCCAATCATGTTTGCAAAATACTAAAAGCAAAATTGAATTCTCGGAGTTAGAGTCGCAGTTACAGTGAGACAAACTTCAAAAGAAAACTTGTGATTCTGAACTGGTGTTTGGTCAGAACAACAATTTGTTTGAGCCTAATCATCAGTCAAAGAATGATCAGAGAAATGAAGTTGTTTCGGGTGAAAATTTGGATGCAGTTAGAAGTGCTGATATGAAACTTGTTATAAGACCATGGGAAGATATGACACACAATAAACACATAATAGGTCTTGGTTATAACAATGATGAATATTTTCACATTCGAGACTTGGCTAAACCTATAAAATTTCAATGTGTAGGTTTTCTTGATGGTGTAGTTCCAGAAAATGTTGATAGATGCCGATAGTGTAACAGAATTCGACATGTGAAATATTGGTGTCTTGATCTTCAACCATGCGAGCATTGTGGAAAGCGAAATCACCAGTCAAACAGATGTTCAAAAAAGAAGAGCACTACAAGACAGAAGCTAAGTTTCGGATTGGTTGCTTCTTGGGAATGGATGAAAGCAACCAAGAAGATCTACAGATCATATCAAAGAATTTGTTGGAGAGTGACAAGTTTTGCAGTGATGCGGAATGTTAGAAAACTAATCCTTGGGTTAGTTTGTGTTAGGTAATCGATTATTAGAGTCCAAGAAACCTGGGGAACTGATTCAATAGTTTCTTGATGTATTTATATGTGTACACATTGTACATACTCCTTTGAGACATTCATATCCGTTCTGTAAATGAGAACGAAAGTTTACCCGTTCTGTTAATTGAATTGAATCACTCGTTTGTGGCCATCCAAGACATTGAGCACGAGATCTTGGAATAGATTTTTGGCCGATGTATTGATCCTGTCTCTCTTTGATTCATGTTGTGTGTTGGTAATTAAAATATTTGAGGAATGAGTGCGCCGTAAGTGTTGAGAGGCAGACCTTTCGTGGGCCATCTTTTGAAGAAACGACAACGTGAGAAAGCATTGTATATTGTTTTGGATGCATCAAAGGCTAGGTGAGCGAATTTTTTAGTGAGTGTTGGGCGAACGTGCGAGCAGTTACATGTCAAGGGCGCTGCAAATTCCAAGAAGAGGAATGGTTAATGACTAATAAGAAGTCGAGTTAGATTCCGATATGGAAGTCGAAGGCATACATTGTTTGGCCATACATTATTTTTTTACTGCTTTAACCAGAGTGATATTATGGGAGAACCATTGGATGCAGAGGTGAAGTGTTCGAGTTAATACCATCTGTGCTTAATGGGAGTCCTACTCGCTCTTGCTGAATAATGTCGCAACCACAATTGGAAAGAAAAGTTTATGGCTAGATGAAGTCTTTGATTGAATTGTGCCTCCTTCCATTCATGGTTTTAAGGTAAAAATATTGTCGTATTTTAAACTGGTTTGTGTTGAAGAACATTTATTCTTTGAGCCCTTCGGCATGGTGACTTTGTTATAATCTTGCAATTTTAATAGCTAGTTGAAAAATATTCACTTGCACAGTAAAATTTTAACTCTTTGTGGTGAAGTGGTGGAATGTTGCATTGAATGAGCCGCTGGAAAGATCAACTTTATTTTCATGCTTTATCGTCTCTTCTTCCATCCCTGCAACGAAGACAAATGTGTTCTCAATCAACATCCTCTAGAGGTCTTGCTAAGGTTTCTCATTACCTACAGATAGAATGAAAATAATTGCTGCCTAAACATAATCTTAGCCATTTGGCCCTGTAAAATATGAATTTTCAGTGTGCTGCCATGTTCTGGGTAATACAGAGCTGAGATGAACCATTGAATCTTTAATTTTTGAGAAATATTGAGAAAAGAAATCTTCAATTTGGGACATGTTGATAAAAGCTTTAAATACCTTGAAAGTATATGTTTTTTGATGTATCTGATGTTTGTCTTGAGTATATAGCCTTCACCATCTAGAACAAGTCGCTGGAGCTTTCCTTTGAACTATCGTTAACTTACATTTTTTGAAACGAAAATATTGCACTGCCATTGTTTTGGTTGAGTTGCAAGTTCTGAGCATCATCGTTTTTGTTTTCATGACATCAAAAAGAGCATTTACCGAAATACCTTGTAAAAGATTAAGGTGAAGGCCGAGATTGGTATTATGGTAGCAAAGCGGGCGCCTTTCAAACGATTTCATTGAATCTTCAGTTATGATTTTTTATTCTCTGGCTTGGAATTGCAGGACATAAGGTAGTTGATTGAATTGCAGAAAATTTCAAGGTGTATTTATGTATATTTTAGAAAATCATTTATTTCTACTGTTGGCTAAATGAAAAAGCACACACGAATAGTTCTTATGATCTTTAGAAGGAAAACTGTTGCTCCATTATGAGATGACCAGACAATATTTTGGCTACTTTGGAATAAGGTTACAGTGTATAGCAATTGAGATAGGAAACTAGAGGAATTATTTAATGTGTTGTGTGCGTGGAGAGGTTGTTGCAGAAAGCAACGAATTGTGTGTTGCTTCCATAATAAATTCTGAATTGTTGATGAGGTTTCCATCATTGAGTTATTTAAAGTAGTATTTGGTTGATGTTTTTAAAATTGATTGAACTCTTTGAGTGTTGGTGAGAACCTTGAAGTTTTTATTGGATCTCAGCATTGAATAAGTACTTTGAAAATTGAGAATTCTGTTGGTCGTGAGTCATCGTTGTTGTTTGTTATATTGGCATGGTTGGAGCGTATGACAACTTCACAACTATGATGGTGCTTTAAATCTGAATTAACAACAAGAAACAACAAATCTTAGTTTCAAAGGATGGAAATTGAGAAACAACAAACGCTAGTTTCAAAGGAAGAAAATTGCATTCCCGTGGTGGTAATTTTGCAAGATTTGTATTACTAGGGTGGCTTTAATATGGTTGGTTTTTTTTTTTCATTTTTTGAAAGATTATGAGAAAAAGATGAACCAATTGTTAGTTTTCTAGGTTTTGTGGAATTATTTTTTAAAAACAAATTGGCACATATTTTTTCTTGTTGAATTGTATTGTTGATGGGTGCATGATCGATTGAACCTGTCACCTAGTTAAATTATTGTAAATTTGTTTGTGTTGGGTGCATTTTCAGTGGTAGCCGACACCCCTTTTTCTAAGTCGATTGGAAGTTTACTTTGATACTGCATTGGAGAAAATGGCCAAACTAAATGATTTAGTATATTTATTAAGAAATTTAATGCTATCTATTGTCCATAATGATGTCCAAGTTAGCAAAGAAGTGCTCTCTGAAATCCAATCACGTTTGCAAAATCCTAAGAGAAAAATTGAATTCTTGGAGTTAGAGTCGCAGTTACAGTGAGACGAACTTCAAAAGAAAACTTGTGATTCTTTACTAGTGTTTGTTTAGAACAACAATTTGTTTGAGCCTATTCATTAGTCAAAGAATGATCAGATAAATGAAGTGCTTTCAGGTGAGAATTTGGATGCAGTTAGAAGTGTTGATGTGAAACCTGTTATAAGACCATGGGAAGATATGACACACAATAAACACAGAACAGGTCTTGGTTATAACAATGATATATCTTTTCACATTCCAGACTTTGCTAAACCTATAAAATTTTGAAGTGCAGGTTTTCTGGATGGTGTAGTTCCAGAAAAAGTTGATATATCTACAATAGTGTAACAGAGTTGGACATGTGAAAGATCAGTGTTTTTATCTTCACCCATGCGAGCATCGTGGAAAGCGAAATTACGAGTCAAACAAATGTTCCAAAAATAAGAGCACTGCAAGAGAGAAGCAAATTTTGAATGGATTGCTTCTTGGGAATGGACGAAAGTAGCCAAGAAGATATACTGATCATATCAAAGAATTTGTTCAAGAGTGAAGAGTTTTGCAGTGATACAGAATGTTAAAAAACTAATCCTTGGGTTATTTTGTGTTAGGTAATCGGTTATTAGAGTCCAGGAAACCTAGGGAACTCATTCAATAGTTTCTTGATGTATTTATATGTGTACACATTGTACATCATTATTTGATACATTCATTAATATATTGTTGAGTTTGTTTCTATTGTGGTAAATAAATAGAACGGAGAAATATAACTAAATTTGAAAACTAAAGATGCAGTGACAACACTTTAAAGTTTTGGTTGATAAATTCTCCGTGTCATTACAAGCCTCTCGGACCATCTTATTAAACCTAGATAAATTTCGTTACTCTAACTACGTCTCGTTATTTCGTTATTTCAACTACCTAGGTAATTAGTAAATTTACAATATTTGTTGTCACATTTAACAAACTCCACCTTGACAACAAGTTTTCCTAATGTCCATTCATCATCTTTTCTGTGCTCAGAGAAGTGTATACCTACCTGCCTTTCATCAGAATCGGGTTTCTGTGAAGAGACGATGATTCTCCAAAGAAGCATCTTCTTGAGGACTACTTTGCCGCCTTCAATTATATGTCTCACAAAGTGATACCTTACATTGATGTGCTTGGTCTTTCTGTGATATGCTAGATTTGTAGCCAAATGAATAGCGCTCTGACTGTCACAAAACACATTCACTTTCTCCTGCGTCCTTCCAATCTCATCAAGCAGACCTTTTAACCAAATTGCCTCTTTGCAGGAATCTGAAGCACCTATATACTCTGCTTCAGTAGTGGACAAAGCAACTGTCTCCTGAAGCTTTGACATCCAACTGATTACTCCACCTGCAAGAGTAAAAACATAACCTGTAGTAGACCTCCTTTTGTCCAAATCACCTGCATAATCAACATCCACATATCCGCAGACTATATCTTCACAACCATCAAAGCTGATGCAATGGTCACTTGTGCCTCTCAAATAACGAAGCACCCATTTCACTGCTTGCCAATGTTCTTCTCCTGGATTTGCCATGAACCTGCTGACAACTCCAACTGCATGTGAAATGTCAGATCTTGTAGATACCATCGCATACATTAAGTTTCCTACCGCATTTGCATATGGTACAAGAGACATATACTGCTTTTCTTCATTAGTTCTAGGACTTAAATCCAAAGAAAGCTTAAAATGGGAAGCTAATGGAACATTAACAGGTTTCACATTGTTCATACCGAACTTTTCAAGTATTTTCTCCGCATACTTCTGTTGTGATAACCAAAGCTTACCATTCTTCCTGTCTCTGTGTATCTCCATGCCCAAGATATGTTTTTCCGCTCCAAGATCCTTCATTTCAAACGTCCTAGAGAGCTGGGTCTTTAACCTGCTAATTTCTTCCATGCTTTTGCTTGCAATAAGCATATCATCAACATACAACACCAAGATAATGAATATGCCATTGAAACTTTTGAAGTATACACAATGATCATACTCACTTCTGATAAAATTCTGGCTCACCATGAAGGAATCAAACTTCTTGTACCATTGCCTGGGTGACTGCCTTAGGCCATACAATGATTTCCTGAGCTTGCAAACTAATCTTCTGTTGCGACCTTGTACAAAACCTTCTGGCTGATCCATATAAATCTCTTCATCCAAATCACCATGAAGAAAGGTTATTTTAACATCTAATTGTTCTAACTCAAGGTCAAGTAAAGCAGTTAGTGCTAACACAATACGAATAGAAACAAGTTTAACTACTAGTGAAAATATCTCATTAAAGTCAATACCTTCAACTTGAGAATACTCTTTTGCAACCAATCTCACCTTATACCTTTCGATACTTCCATCAACTTTTCTCTTCAACTTGAAGACCCATTTGCACCCAACAATGCTTCTCCCTTCAGGAATTTCTACAAGATCCCAGGTATTGTTCTTGGCTAAGGAGTCCATTTCTTCTTCCATAGCCTTTTTCCATATCTTGTTATATGCATCATCAACTGCTTCCTGATAACAAGATGATTCCCCATCTTCAGTAATCAATGCAAATGATGAAGCAGAGTCTTCATACCTTTTTGGTGTTCTTCTTTCCCCTGTAGACCTTCTTAGAGTGACTAGTTGCTGACTGGATTCTGAAATTTCTCCAGTTTCCTCTGCTTCTCCACCTTTTTCAGAAGTCTCTCCTTCCTTTCGACTTTCTGGAAAAGGTATAGTCTCCAATTGAATTTGCTGACTTGGCGATACCTGCTTCTATTCAACCTTTTCAACATCTGATTTTAAAAGAGATGATTCATCAAATGTTACATCTCTACTAATGACTATCTTCCATGAAGTAGGATCCCAACCCCTATATCCCTTCACTGAATAATAATATCCAACAAAGACACAACATTTTGATTTTGGATCTAATTTTGAATGATGATTTCTAGGAATAATAACATAGGCATCACAACCAAAAATCTTCAAATGCGAATAATCACAAGACTGACCCAACCAAACTTCTTCAGGAATTTGATAGTTTATTGCAACCGAAGGTGATCTGTTAACTAAATAACAAGCAGTAGATACTGCTTCTGCCCACAACTCCTTTTGTATATTAGCATTACTAATCATGCTTCTGGCTCTTTCCATAAGAGTACGATTCTACACAAGGCACTTGAGCACTAGAAAACAAATAAGCATGTCAAACTTGATCGAGTGACTGATACCCTAGCCTTGTGGTGATGCTCTATTGTGTTTGGCAGACAAAGTACTCTTCAATATTGTTGGAGAGAGTACAACCGCAGGGTTGTGGAAGAAATTGGAAACTCTCTATATGAAAAAATCTTTGACTAACAGAATCTATTTAAAGAGACAACTGTACAGCCTTCGGATGAAGGAGGGTACGAAAATTGCAGATCACTTGAATGTTTTTAATACGCTTATTTGTCAGTTTTCCGATATGGAAGTAAAGATGGAGGAAGAAGACAAGGCAATAACCTTGTTGTGTTCCCTGCCTGAGTCATGGGATCACTTCGTGACCTCAGTCAGTTTGAGCACTGCCGATTCATTAAATTTTGAATCTGTCGTGGGTGCTCTCTTATCTGAAGAGGTACGAAGACAATCTAGCATTGAGACTTCTGCACCTGAAGCCATGGTAGCTAGAGGTCGGTCAAAGGAACGGGGGGAGAAGACAAGAGGTTCTTCCAGATCAAAGTAAAAGGGTGGCAAGAAGAGTAAAGCAAAATGCTGGTACTGCAACAAACCGGGACATCTCAAAAAGGATTGCTGGAAACAGAAGGAGGCGGAAAACAACAAGGAAGCAAATCAGGTTGATTCAGGTATGGATGATGAGGTTTTAATTGCTGAAGCACTCCCTGTATATAATATCTCACAAGATGCTGACTATTGGCTATTAGACTCTGGTGCTTCTCATCATATGAGTCCGCACCGAAATTGGTTTTCATCATATGAGACTGTAGATGGCAATTGTGTTTTCATGGGAA